>NW_019167871.1:10030413-10221149 GCF_002303985.1 Durio zibethinus | reverse complement strand
AAGAAAATGCCTTAATTGATTCAAAATATTATCAATTAAGGCATTTAAATTTACCAAACACCTTAATTGAGAAGTTATCCTGGATTCATTGAACAATCTCAATTAAGGTGTTCATCCTAAACAAATGCCTTAATTGAAAGAAAAAAAATCAATTAAGGTGTTTACATTGGACAAACGTAAAAGTCTTCCTGGATTAATTGAACAATCTCAATTAAGGTGTTGATATTAGACAAATACCTTAATTGAGAAAAAAAAAACCAATTAAGGCATTTATATTAAACAAACGCCATAATTAAGGACTTTTCAAAAAATTAAAAACAAAAGCAATTAAGGTGTTCATATTAAACAAATGCCATAAATGTTGAGTTTTTTCAAATAATAATGTCGATGTATCAATTAAGGCATTCATATATTCCAAACATCGTAATTAAGAGATTTTATCAATTTAAAAAGGTACTTATTTAAGGTGTTCAGATGTTTTAAATGCCATAATTGAGAGGTATTTCAATTATACAATCAGATCAAATAAAGCAGTTATCTATTCCAAACAACTTAAACGAAATTTTTTGTATTTTTTATTTAGGCAAATACACCATTATGTCTAATCCGTAAATGCGTTTATTTAATTTTAAAAAATTTAAAATTTTTGTTTTCTTTTCTTTCTAAAGGCTTCATTTATCATTTGGGAATTTGTTATCAAAACAAAATGAAAGTTTGTCTACAATTTGTCAAGGAGATTATGGTAAATATACATGAATTAATAAATTGAGATTTTTTTCAACCAAATGAATGATTCTGAATACGAGATACACTAAAAATCAAACAAAATACTAAATATCGAACTTTCCTGGATATCATACTTTCTTTCGAAATCCAAGATTTCACAAACTAAATGTCCTCTAATTAGCTCCATAAAATTTGAGTAACTAAGTGCTATTATCTTAAAAACATAGTACCTTGTAGTTTTTTTTTTTATATATATTTAAAATTATTAAATTTTTAATTTTAAAATTAAGAATTTCGTATTCTATTAATAATACATGCATATGCTATTGACAGATTTATATATATATATATAATAATAATAAGAAGAAGAAGACATATTACACAATTAAATTTAATTATAAGGGTAGTTTAATTACCAAGGTGGGGACCCAAAACCAAATTTTAAAAGTCTACTCAGTCGAAACGAAAAACGTGGCCATTCTTCCCATCCAAGGATATTATTTTTCAACTATATGGGGAACTTAGACTTTACAATTTGAAATTTAATTGAGACTAATGGGATCGTCCAACCCAAATTTTGGTCTATTCTTGCGGCTAATAAGAAAGTTGGCATGCAGGTAATTTTCAAAATAATTTATTTTCGGCACCAATTTTTACAAAATTGGCAGCCAAGCAGCTTATATTCTTGCTAAATATGGAGAAAGTTTGGACCATGATCTTTTCTGGGTAGAAGAATGACCTGAGTTCACTTTGTCAGTTATTAATTTAGATTGTAATCAACTATTTGATCAATGAAATGTAATTTTACATTAAAAAAAACCAATATTATGTGTTAAAACCAATTCTTCCTAGAAAAAGGAGAATTAATTTGGATGGAGTTTTATGTATTACAATAGATATAATTTTCAGAAGCCTCGTAATTTCTGAAAATCATATTTATTGTAATACATAAAACTCCATCCAAATTAACTCTCTTTTTTCTTTAAAAAACCCCAAATATAGGGACTCAGACATATCAAAAGATATATTATAAGTTTTTTAATTAAAAATATTAAGCATTCGATTTAAAATTAATTGATTATAAATAAGATGATCAATTTGAATATATATAAAAAAAAAAAAAAAAAACTAAGTTTAATGGATAGAAGATAATACTACTTTAATAAATCTTCATCATATGTAAGTATAACTAAGATGTGACAAAATCAGAAGCATAAGGCAGGAATCACATAATAAAACTTAAGCTCTAATACCATCTTAAGTATTCAATCTAAAACTAATTAGATATAAAAAGAAGTGTCCTACTTGAATATAAAATCATAAAAAATTCATAATTATACAGGTGCTGGATAATACCATTTTAACAATAATAATTAAATTTCTTAATCTCTGTCAAAAAAATATATTAATTGCATTCACCTATAAATAATAAAATTATAAAATAATTGATTTCCTTTTTAAGCTTTTTTATAGAGTAAATAACAGTTTCAATTCAAATAGTAATTGTTTTATGCACTATTTATGAAATATAAAAACTTTATCAAGTCCTACCTTAGAAGTTTGCAATTGATCCATTGAACTAATTATATATATTTATGTAGTGGTCATATAATTTGCCTAAAAATGAAAATATGCAGTGCATGAGAGTCCCATTTGTAAAACTTTTAAATTCAACCACTATTTAATCTTGCAATTTTTGGAATGATGCAAAAGACATAGTAAGAAATCCACAATGGGATATTCTAAATAATGTTTAATTAATTAGTTATTATATGAATTAACTGAATTAAATCTCGAAATAATTTGATATATAATTAGTTTTGGTAAGGGATATCATGTAAAAGATTAAAATTTAATGATAATTAAAAAGAAAATTATCATAAAAGAAGAAGTAATTTTTATTTTGATATCATAATTAATAACATCTTATTTTGGACAAAATAAATATATAATCACGAATTAAAATTTGCAAAAAAATCAGCTTTAATTTATTCAACATTATAAAATAGGGTAAAAAAAAATTAAATAATAGTTCTGTGGTGGTGGATCATTTTACAATTATTATTGGATTCCTTTTTTTTTTTTTTTTTTTTTTGTTATCTGTTACTCGCTTTAATGGTTGAATATTACATATATATGAACACTAATAATTGGTGCATATTAAAAAGTAATAAACAAAAAAAAAATTAAGGCATTATGATTTTGTCCATAACTAGAAGGAATGTGAATTTAAGATGCATTAATCTATAATACACACGCGAATTTTGGTGAGATTTTTTATTGACCAAAACATATATTTATATCAATTATAATTCTAAGCTATCATTTACAATATTTTTTATTATAGATATTAATCAAATTTAAGTAATTTATGAATAAAAATTTTCATTTTATTAAAATTTTTTTATTAAGTGAATATTTGATAAATAAAAAAGAATTAAACTTTATGTTTTTATATTAATATCAAAATTAATAAATTCATATATTTTACACATGATTAAATTTTACATACTAGTACAAAATTTTGATTGATATGCACTTTATTAATTTTAATTATATGTTTTATAATTCTACGTGTAAAATATTTGACAAAAATATAAATACTATATTAATTAAATTAAGCCTCAAAAATTAAAGTAAATTGTAAAAGAAAAATTATAAAAACAGATAAGGATTGAAGGATTGGACTTTGGAGAGGCCGAACCGTTGGGATAAACCGCAGCCAAATTTGATTTGATTGCTGCGCCCCTTTCATGGTCGTCTCGGGAGACGATTGATGAAAGTCGCCGTCACTTCATCTTTCCCTTCGACCTCCTCTTCTCCCATTGGAGCCCACGTCGGCACGAATACATGGCAGATACTTCACCCAAGCATTATTAAAATAAAATCCTACAAATATTATTGTCCTAAAACAATAATTTTTCATGGTGTATATCAATCCACGTGTCATTCTCTCATTCGCCAGAACCCAGATTTCCCCACTTTCTTGTAACTAGATAGATAGGCTGCCAAACGCACCCCTAAAACCAAATCAAGAACAATCCATTGCGATACTCCACGTTAAGTCCAAAGATCCCCCAAAACCATAAAAACAAAAGAGAGCAAGTCCTGTCAGACAGGAACTGGAAGAGGGAAAAGAAAAATCAATTGCTGTGATTTGTGAGGATGGGAATTGAGATAGGCGGCGTCAAGGGTATTACAGGAGGCTGGGGCATGCCAGCAAAGACATGCGACACTTGTAAATCAGCTGCAGCGGCTATTTTTTGTCGTGTTGATTCAGCTTTTATGTGCCTGGATTGTGATTCCAGGATCCACTCTGGTAATAACAAACTCGTCTCTTCTCCACATGGGAGGGTGTGGATATGCGAGGTGTGCGAGCAGGCCCCTGCTGCTGTCACTTGCAGGGCCGACGCGGCAGCTCTTTGCGTCACATGCGATGCAGATATCCACTCTGCTAATCCTCTGGCTCGTCGCCACGAGCGCGTCCCTGTCGAGCCTTTCTTTGACTCTGCTGATTCGATTGTCAAATCTTCTCCTTTCAGCTTTCTTGTGCCGACGGATCATGATGGTACTAATTGTCCGCAAGAAGATGTAGAGCTGGGTTCTTGGTTGTTGCCCAATCCTAACATCAGTTCCAAACTTACCATGGAAACTAACCAAGTCAAAACAGGGGATTTGTTCTTCTCCGAAATGGATCCGTTCATTGATTTGGAGTTCCAGAATTCGTTTCAACAGCATCATAACGCAGCTATGGATAGCGTAGTTCCAGTTCAGACGAAACCAGCAACAATTCCAGTGATCAACAATTTTCATTGTTTCGATATTGACTTCTGTCGATCCAAGCTCCCTACTTTCAACTACCAGAGCCAGTCTCTCAGCCATAGTGTAAATATTGCAATCCACTTTCTTCAATTACATAACCTCTCAATTTCTAAAAAAAAGAATTTGGGTATTTTCTTTTGATCTTCTCTTACTTTTTATAATAGAAAATTTCCTTCCCCTTCACAATTCAAACTTCTTTTAGCAATTTTTAGAAGAAAAAAAAAATTCTTTTGAAATGAACTTCTATAAACTGATTCTTGGTACAAAATGAATAAAACTTTCAGGTTTCATCATCGTCACTTGAGGTTGGAGTAGTTCCAGACGGAAATTCCCTATCCGATATCTCTTACCCCTTCGGACGAACCATGACTGATCCAAGCGTACCCATCTTGGCAACTACGATCAACAACCAAGCACCCCAAGTAGGCGGAATCGATCGAGAGGCTAGAGTTTTAAGGTACAGAGAGAAGAGAAAGAACAGAAAATTCGAGAAAACAATCCGCTATGCTTCACGAAAGGCCTATGCTGAGTCAAGGCCAAGAATCAAAGGCCGTTTCGCCAAAAGAACCGAAACCGACAACGAAGTTGACCACATGTATAACTCGCCTTCCGCTGCTACAGCTGCAGCTTTCATGTCCGACACCCAGTACGGTGTCGTCCCATCCTTTTGAGGGTTGTTGAATGAATCTGCTTTAGCTATGATCTTGTAATATTTTTATCCAGCAAGTAGAAGAGGCCCCTACGGCCATTGAAATCAATGAAAAACAGATGTTTAGTTTTTAATCATGGACTCATGATATAAAAATAGTGTGTCGGTGGAGTTGTTGTTAGCCTTTGATTTGCAGGATTCGGTATGGAAAGCTGCAAGAAGATGTTAAGTTTCAACTAAAGCTAAGATGAAAAATTTTCCTGCAACTCTGAAAAAATGCCCTTTCACTTTTTCCTTCGGAGGGCTACTTCTGCGACTCTGTTTTCTGCTAGTAAAGTTTTACTTGGAATTTTCTCCTTTCTATTTCTTTTTTCTACTTCGTTTTCAACAGCAGGAGGGTAAACAAACAGAACCTTAAAGCAAATTTGATCTTTGCTTGTTTTTCTTTTATTAAATTTAACAAAGAATCATAAATAATATTATAAAATTTATTAATTAAATGAATATATTATTAATATAATAAAATTTTATGAGTTCAATTTATCTTCGAAAATATAAAAGAACAAGAATATTTAACAAATAATATATTAACAGATTTATTATTTATTTATTGAAATTAACAAAAGAATAATGAATAATATTTTAACTTTATTAATTAAACAAATAAATTATAAATATAATAAAATTCATTTATACAAGATTCGTTTATGTATTGAAAATCAAGCATGAATCTAATTCATAACCTCCATTGATCCAAAAAACCTTTTTCCTTTAATATCATCCAATAAAGTTTAATTGTAAAATATTAGTCCTCAAACTTTTAATCTAACGATTAAAAACGTTTAAAGAGATATTAAAAGACTCATTTTGAATTAGACTTTTTTTTTTCTTACTTATATTAAAGTTTTGTCATCTTAATGTAACAAAAAAAATTGTAAAATACTAGTAGTGGAATGTGATGCCATGGAGATTCTGAACTCAAAATCATGCAACAAGACATGGGCTGCCTTAGAAAAAAAAAGTCTTTCACTTTTTTTCTGGAAGTTTCTCTAGCTGAACGGTGTTGATGAGCTCTTGTCATGGTTGTGACTTGTGACAGCCTCAGCTTTCCTAGAAAAGAAAATATGCCATTGTGAACTTTGACCCCAACCATCTTTGCTTTTTTTTTTTTTTTTTTAGGGTTTGCAAAGAAAGAAGCTGGCATCTGCTCACCCTGATACAGCAAAAAAAAATTTGTTTTTAACAAAAGAAAGAAGGAAACTTCACTGATCTTTCAACAACCCATAAGGCAGAATGAAAAAAAAAAGAGGGTTGATTTTTTTTTTGGAAGAAAAAGAGGGTTGAATGTTGATTGTTATGACTAGCGATATTGTTTAGAATTTTAAATTTAGTTAAATTAATTTTTCCATTTAAATTTTCTTAACTTAATACATAACTCATTATTTTTAACTCATTAAAATAGAAGCAAATAAAACAAATTTATAACTTTAAAACATTATTTCTTTTTAATTTATATATAATCAATTTATCTATATTTATTTCTCTGTCTTTTATTTTATTTTTTTATTATTTTTATATTTTCTTTTTATTAATCCAAGACTTTCTTTACCTGCAAAATTATTGGATTTAGCTTTTTTTATTTATTTTAGGGAAAGTTTTAGAATTTGATTTTTGAATGAGAAATACATACATCAATCATTGAACCAAGTGTTCATGTAAAAATTATTAAATTTAATTAGTTATTATAAATTAGCTTTTGAGATTTAATTCGTTTTAAATTTTTAATTACTATCAAATTAATTTTAAATTAACTTATATTCTAATCTAATTAAATATAAATATATTAAGCTTATCTTTTAAATATAGTTTTATTTTAACTTTGAGACGAATATATTAATTTATCTTTCATGAAGGGCAATATTGAAAAGTAAACATTATTTTGAAATATATTAATTTTAAAATATTAAAATGGACATTCAATTTAATCTAATAACAACTTAAAATTCATTGCCAATCAATTTGAAAAGAGAAAGTATATATTTATTTTCGAAAGGTTGAATGGATCAATTGACTTTCTCAATAAGCATGGTCTTGGATATCCAACTAAACGTATTGACCAAAATTTTTTTTTTAGTTATGATGAATTTGATACACAATTAATATAAAATTTTAATTATACAAGAATATTATTATAGTGTCACATGTTTTTTTTTTTAATTTCTTAAATATATCTTAAAGGGTATGTTTTATAAATTTTGAAATAAATTTATCATTATACTTCTAATTTTGAAATTACAATGTAATAATTGGAAATATTCTATAATTAAGAAAAAAAATTAAAATGACATGCCAAACAAAAAATAATTATGAAGCTAAAATATGAAATTTCTATTTATTTCTTTTTCTTTTTTATTATGACATTGTTTACTAAATATAATGCCAAATCATAATATTTTAATCAAAACTTAAATGTATAATACTAAATTTTGTTCAAATTTTAAAAGTATGTAGGTAAAAGTTTATTTTTAAATTATTTTTTAATTTCAAAACAACTTCCAACAAAATATTTTAGGGATAAAATACAAATTTATCATATTTTTTATTTTGAAATAAATATACCACAACTATTTTTCCATTTTTGAAGCAAATTTAGCTATAATGTAACAGTTAAAAAAAATTTCATACAATATTTTTGAGAATATTAACTTAAATCTCAAAAATTTTTATAAGAGATTTTTTTTGAAATATTTTTGGATTCAGTGAAAATATTATTTGTTTTGATATTGGTGAAGATTGAGCGAGAGTGTTCATAGATATGTTTGAATTAAAACTAAATTTGTAACTATATAATGATTTAATGTTAAATTTTATCATTTTACATTTTGATTTTTAAAATTTTGTTACTATATTTTTAATTTCTTGTTATTTTTTGACAAAAAATTAATGAAATTGACTTGAATCAACCAAATTTGTCACTTTCATTATTCAAATATTCTTCTAATTTCGTTATTTTTAAAAATATTAATAAAATTAAAAATATAATGACAAAATTTTAAAATTAATATTTGCCAAATTCTTCCAATTTCCGAACCTGCGCAAAGCTGTCCTCTTGAGTTTCCACGCATTCCCACGCATCTGCTGCTGTGTGTTGGCCTGCCCGACTAATCAGACAGGCCACTTCTTTTGCCAAAGATTTTTTTTTTTCCTACTAATTTCTGTGCCTATCCGAAATGGCTATTAGGCAGGATAACTAGTGGCTGCTATTTTGTTGGGACCATATTCATGTTCAAGTTGCTAAACTTAGATCTTCTGAAAGCAACATGCAACTCCCTAATGTAACAACAGGAGACGCCAGCTATGTTGTAATTTCGCTCAATCTTTCTGCCAAAACAATATATATATATATATATATATTGTGCAATTTAACCAAGTTGACTGCTTCGGATTGCCAGAGGCAATGCCAATTTTTTAGAAAAGTTCGGCACTTAGAGAGAGAAGGGAAGAGGATAGATTGTTGTTGCAGTAATGTCATTTTCAAAAATATATCACTTATAATTATTGTATTATAATTAATTAATTAATTAAATTTTAAAATTGTGTAAAATTCATTAAAATTTTATATAGAGTTTATTGATGTATTATTAAATTATTTTTTATTATGATTGAATAATTATAAAATTATAATAAAAATAATTGCAGTAAAATGTACAAAAGGGTATGTTTGGATGAGCCGCTGAACAATAAGGGTGCTTTTCATTGCACTGTGCCCCTATCTCAAAAGAATAGATTTTTTTATATATAATTAAGATTGTCACAAAATTTTGATAGAGGACTGGAGTAGAATCAACTTCTGGTGCCTGAGGTAAATTATAGAAGGTCATCAGGAGATAATAGAGATAATATTAAATTGATATAACATTGAACATGTTAGACAAACTTAACATGTTAAGTAAGTATAAATGATAAAAATAGATAATTAAGTATAAATGATAAAAATATCTTTAATTATCTGTTGAAAGTTTCGAAGAAGAAAAAAAACATCATACTCCTTTGACCATCAAATGTTAACATAAATAACAAAAATACTTCTAATTATTTAAAAAAGCTTCAAAGAGGAAAAAATATCATTATATTCTTTTGACTATCAAATGTCCTAACAAATTAATATAGCATGTTTTCCAACAGAGTGACCGGTAAGGTGTTCTATAATTTGCAGAGGGTGGGTACAGCTAGGGCATAGAGATGTATGCTATTGTCAAAAAAATTGAAATTGCAACCAACAGCATTAAAATGTTCTAGAGCAATGTAAATCTATGTCAATGAGTCATTGTCTCAATAATAATGAAAATATATCAAAAGTCTTAGGTTTTTAAGTTCGAATCTCATCGTATATGAATCTAGTTTAATTTTTATTTTAATTTTGTTAGGTTTGTCTAATAATCAAGAAAATGTCATCAATTCTCAACTGGTAAAATCATGAAAATCCCATTTTGATTAAATACAAGTATCTTCTCTTCTTCTTCTTCTTCTTGTTTATTTTTAAAGATGAAAATGGAAAGTATCCTAGATCTTCTACTTAATCATCCTTGTCGATATGTTCTATGAAGCCCCTGGAAAAAAAAAAAAGAACCTTCTCTTGATAAGCATGAATGAATAGCAAGCTTATAAAAAAGACTGCAATCACATTTTGAAAGCTGAAACTTAATAATATCAGTTCATGTTTTTGTGGTTATTAAGTGACTTTTTACTCAAAGGGACAACCAAGAAAAAGTAGCTTTATGACTAATTGGGTTAAAAGAATGATCATACATCATGTGAACTGTGGATCAAAGTGAAAGGGAGACAACTAACAATCTCTTCTTTACAATAAATGGAACTGAAGAACAACCCATAAAGAAGACAAGGACAACATCCACTTATGACAAAAAAAAAAATCACAAAATGAGTAATTCAATCGGTAAACAGAAGAGCTAATTTTTCTCATTAATCAAAGTTCGATTTTTGTTGTTGATATGGCAAAGTGTATCAATCAAAGAAGATATTATTTAAATTCAAATTTTAACTCAATTAATTTATATAATTATTTTAAAATATGGCATTTAACAAACTTAAAATTTAAATACTAACACATATAATTTTTTTTTTATTCTAAGATTGTGACATACTTTATAAAAAAAAATCTATTAGACCTAAATAAAGCCTAAAAACAAATTTGATTGTATAAAAAAACTATATTAAATATTTTAATTATACTTAAGTATTAAATTATTAGGCCATGTTTTAAGGTTATGCTCTTACCTCCAACTATGGCATATTTACAACTTGTAAAATTCATAAAGCAAGTGCCTTGAAATATATATATATATATAAAGATGGACGACCGATAATGAAGCTAAGTTTTTTGCTTTTTATTGTGGATTAAAGTCTATGAATTGTAAGCCTTGTCACTGTTCATGTCTTTTTTTTTTATATTATTGAAAAAAAAAAGAAAAGCTTTGCCTCGACTCTCAAGTGAAGAAATTGCCTTCTTTTGTTTTTATCGATTGGCTTGTCACAGAGAGATGGGGACGTAAGAAGTGAAAAATGTGGAATTTGCATGTGCATTGCCGTAGCTATCAAGGTGCGCTCAGGCTCAGCCATGGGGGTGGTGGGTCAGCCCCTCGTCCCCTTCACGTGCACCACCGGTCCACGCCTATATCCTTGTGGGCTCGTCCTGTCGCGCACCACTGTCCCATGGTCAGTGTGGTCCAATTCCCCCACTTCTCCCAACACCATGTTCATCCACTATCACCTATCAACTCAGCATTCAACCCAGGCCCCTCTCCTGCACTCGGGGCCAACACCTGCAATTGGACCTTTTGGTGACCATGATTTTATTTCTTTTGGATTATATGCTGTTATTTAGTTGCATAATATAGGATAATATTCTCCCTCATGATTCATTTTACAATTTAAAGTCAAGATCTTTAAATCAAAATCTCAAGTTTTACTGAATTTATAATTTAACTCAATTAATTCATATAATTTTTTTTATAAAATTATATTTGATAAATTTAAGTTTAAATCTCAATATTTTTTTATTTGTTTTAAATAAAAATAATTCATTCATCGCTCAAACAAGTTACATTCCTCATATATCTCATATATCGTATTAACAATTACAGCAGGGTAATCCTTTACCCAAAATTCATCATTGACAAGTTGCATGCTATATCTAATAAGTTGGTGTGCAGTTTTATTTCTAGACCTCAATACATGAAGAATTTGGCAGAAGTGAAAGTTTGCTAAGTGCCATCCGGTTTCCTCTAAAATGACCCCAGTGGGTGATAGATCCAATTTAAAAATGACAATGGGTTGAGTTGGAATGAAATTTTGTTTGCCTGAAATTTAATTTGATTTTTATTCATAATACTCAAATTTAATCTGATATTGTTTAAAATCGTATCCGATCTTACTTAACCTAAAATTAATAAAATATTATTTTTTAATATAAATATAAAACTAAATATAAATATAAAATTAAATAATTAATTAAAAAATAATTTTTTTTATATATATTAGGTCAAATCAAGGTGGGATCGAGTTTGCTAAAACCCGACCCCAACTTTATTTTATAATTATACGATCCGACTCGATATGAAACCTAATATTTTTTAAAAAAATCAATTTTAAAAAATCAAATCGAATCGATTCGAAATTTGTCAGGTATGAGTTGGATTGTTATCTCTAATTCAATTCTAATAACTTTAGCCTTCTAATCACTATGAGGTAAATATCAATACTTAAAAAAAAAATTTTACATGGTCTCCTTTATATATAAAATTTTAATTATTAATCATTAGGATGTATTTTTGTGAACATCTTGAGAACCATGTAGTGCCGGAAAGACAACCCTAAAATAAGTTTTTGAGATTTGTATATAAATATTCCCATAATCAGTGGTTTTAGCTAGAGGCCCATAAGCTGCAGGGAGCTGTTTATAACTATAGGAAAAGATAAAGAAAAAAGAAAAGCAAGGCCCTAATAGATCAGGCCCAATATTTAGCTTCCTTGAAGTTTTAAGGTGTGGATTGTGAATTGTGATTGATTCCGTCTGGGTCGGCACAACGAATTCCAATGATGAGAAAAATTAATGGTTTTTGAAATGCAAATCCCCATGCTGTCCAGTACCCCGGAGAATAAAATGGAAATCCCCATCCGCTCTCAAGTTATATGAAATGAATGGATTATGTTCTAAAAGATAGAACAATTTCTCAATCCAGAGAGCCATTCATAAAGATAGAACAATTTCCCAACCCAGAGAGCCATTCATACAAATTAAAGTTCCAGGCGAAAATTCTCATTCATTAGAAAATGGTGGATCATAATCCGCAATGTAAATGGTAAACTTGATTTAGTTATCAAGATACTTCACATTATGACTAATTTGTATATATTTAGGAAAAAATAGAGTATTTCATCGACAATTATTTTTACTATAATTTTTTGGGGAATAGAATAATTATTTGGTGGTAGAGTAACAATTCTTTCATTATCCCATTTATACGGACTTATTCAAATTTCTGTACCATAAATAGGAAACTCTAATGAAAAGATCAGAATAAAATTGTAAAATGGAATGCCACGATAATCAATATATACTGAACCCCAACATGTATTTAAAAAATGTATGGAATGTTACAAAGGAGAAACTCCTGAAACTGCAATAAATTTGTGGAAGTAGGTTCACTTATAATATTTCCTACAGGGAAATATTTGTTGGGACCTCATATCCAAAAAACCATTGATTAATCATCCAATTTATTAGTGTCGTAACGATTTTAGGACCGTCGACGTAAAAAAATTTTAAAATTGAAGTAAATGAAAGAGAGTTGCCACCAATATTTGTTAGGGTGTGATTGTTCATCCAAAAGTTTATCATTTTAATAAAACTATAAAAACGAGTTTAAAGTTTATCAAAAAGATAAATTTCGATCAACTAAAAATCAAATTGGATCCGAAACTTGGTTACGTGTGGAGAAGGATTAGTATCCCCACAACGCCCATAAATTGGTACCATTTAATTATACGCTATTTTCGATGTTGGATAAAAATGGTTTTAATTTGAAATTTAACACTAATTCCCTTCATTTAAAAAAAAATAAAATTTTGCTGAAAATTTTTATTTAGAAATATTGAAAAAATCTTTAAGTTAAAAAATTATCTTAAAATTCTCCAACATCTAGGCAAAATTTAAAATAACTCTTTTCGCTTAAGATTTAACACAATAATTCTTAAAATGAAATAACAATCTTTATAGAAAATAATTGTTAGTGACTCTCCAACATCTAGGCAGAGTACCAAGAATTATTTCTTTCGGAATGTTATTTTTATTTTATTTTATAATATCACAAAAATAAATTTTTTAAATGTATTATTCTTTTTTATTATAAAATATTTTATCATCAAACAATGAATTAAAGAGAGAATAATGCTGACAATTATCGATAATAACACGTTAACGTATGTATGCTAATGGATGTCATGTAAAATGAAATGCAATTTAAAAGTTGGGTTCTTAAGTATAATGAGATCACCCTGACTCTTCAACATCTAGGCAGAGCTTAGGTGCGATTGTTTATATTTAAGATCCTAATTTACTATTATACTTTTTATTTATTAATCTTATTATTAATGCGAATTAAGAACTCGTGTAAAAAAAAACTTAACGAAGTAAAGTTTCCTAAACACCCCATTATCTAGGTGGCATTCGAGAACAAATTACTTCAAATAAGATTTTCACATGTGTCCTTAGAGTTTTCAGAATGTTTTGAGTAAGGGCTTAAGTAGAGGTTTTGAATGTTTAGTTTTAAGATTTAGAGGGTTTTAAAGCTTGAATTTTAGGATATAGAAGGTTTAGGGTTTTGATTTTAGAGTTTTGAGATTTTAGGGTTTGGGTTTTATGGTTTGGGGTTTTGATTTAAGGGTTTGAATTTTAGGGATTTTGGATTTTAGAGATTTGGATTTTGGGGTTTGGATTTTAGGGGTATCGAATTTTAGGGGTTTGGATTTAGAGGATTTTAGATTTTAGGGGTTTCGGATTTTAAGATTTTGGATTTTAAGGGGATTTTGGATTTTAGGAGTTTTAGAAACCTAGGATTTTGAAAATTAAGAATTAGTGTTTAAGGTTTCGTTTTTAAGAAAATGCGAACATCTCTAAAAATCCTCAACATCTAGGTAGATTTTCGAAGCAAGTTCGATTTTAATGATTTTTGAAAATTAATTTAAAAAATTTCTTGTATTTCTTTTTATGAAAATTTATTAATAATAATTCCTAACATCGAGGCAGAATTATTTTTTTAAAAAAAATATTTTTTATTCCCTTCAACATCTAGGCAGGAAAAATAATAATAATAATAAATATTTTTTTGAACATTTTTAATATATATTTTTAATCGTTTTCATTTTTATTATTATTAAAACAATGAGACATTTATTCTAACAAATTTAAAAATTTATCATGCAAGAATAAATAAAACAAACTCAAAATAACAAAAATAATAATATAAAAAAATTAGAAATTAAAAAAAAAATTTTTTTTACCTGAACCAGATTGGTCAACGATCCAGTCAACGTTGGTCTGGACCGGTTTGACGGCTCAAGCTGCGGTTCGGGTAGTCTAGTGGTTCAAACCGATTCACTGACGGTTTGTCTGGACCGATTTAAAGTTGGCTGAAATGGGTTAGCGGGTCGGGTTGCGCAGATCTCGAGTCGAGTGTGAGTCAACACGCGAATCCTTATTGGCTTGAAATGGCGTCGTTTTGGCCTTATGCTCAAAACAACGTCATTTTGCTTTTAATGTTTTCTATAAAAGTCAATTTTTTTTTCAGCTCATTTCTATTTCGGAGATGGAAAAAAAAGAGAAGAAAGGGCTTTGGTCTCTCCATGCCGACCATCGCTTGGTCCACTGTCGCCGGTGATCGAAAACTTCAAAAATGACCAGGAAGTTATTTTCGACGCGATTTATCCAGATTCGATCTCCTTTTCCCCGAAAACGACCCCAATCAATGTAGATCGGGGTTCAAAGTTTTATGATCTTCTTTTTTTTAAAAAAAAAAAAGCTCAAACTAATAACTTTTCTTTTTTGTTGTAGGTGGCTTGGCGTTGGACTGTGTTTTGTTTTCTGGTTTTTTTTTTCTATGTTGATTTTCATAAATTTGTTTGGGTGTTTAGGGGGGTGAGTTTTTTTGTCTGAGAGATTTTTGGTAGGGGAACGTGTTTCTGCTGTTCTGGTGAGAGGATCCGAGAGTTTTTAGCCAGCTTCAAAGGAGGGGGAATCGAGTGTTTTATATGGTTGAAACGGTGGTTACGTGTGTTGATGGAGTGAAAAGATTGGACGAGGGGGTGTTATGATGACTGGGGTGGTGGCAGGCATAGGTGGCCAGTGATACCGTGCACGTCACCCGCTGGCAGCAGCCCTTAGTTTGTTTCTTCTTTTGTTTGACTTTTCTATTTGTCTTTTTTCTTTTTTTTTTTTTTAAATTTTTTGATTTAAAAATTTAATTTTTTTAATTAATTAATTTTTTTAGATTATAAAAATGTAGACCAAGATAAAATTCGGTGTCTACAGCTGCCCCTCTTTGCACATTATTGAAAATAAGTAATATGACAAAGATAAAGATAATGATTTTGTCCGAAGTAAATCATGAATTTTTAAATTTTTTTTTTTTTTACAAAAACTACAGGTTAAATGATAAAGAAAACGACTGGGATGATACCGCAAGTCGAGACATAAACAAAAACGATCAGGACAACACCGTGAGTCGAGAAGTAAAGAATCGATCGAGATAACACCGCGAATCGAGAAATAAAAAAAAATCAATTAAGACAACACCACGAATTGAAATCATGCCTGAAGGTCTTATAGAAATCATGCCCGGAGGTCTTACAAAATCGATTGGGACAACACCGCAAGTCAAGAATAATGATTCGATCAGTATAACGTCGTGAATTGAAATTATGCCCGGAGGTCTTATAGAATCGAAGGGGACAACACCGTAAGTTGAGAATAATGAATCAATCGGGATAACACCGCGAATCGAAATCATGCCTGGAGGTCTGAAAAATCATGTCCGAAAGTCTTACAGAATCGACTGGGATAACACCACAAGTCCAAATTAAAGAATCGATCGGGATAACACCGCAAATCGAAATCATGCCCGAAGGTCTTACAGAATCGACTGGGATAACACCGTAAATCAAAATTAAAAAATCGATTGGGATAACATCGCGAATCAAAATCATGCCTGGAGGTCTTAGAAATCAAGATCCTTAAATGCTATTCTCAATCAGAGGTAATAGAACTGTGAAAATTTAAAAAAAAATGAAAATGGCTTTTCCCCAATCAAAGTTAATGAATGCAATCAATGATACAAATGTTTATCTTGATCAAATGATGCTAATGCAAATGTTGGTAAAAATACAAATCTCAATACAAATGCAAAAATGTGAATGCTTGATGCAACTATATTTGGCAATGACAATGTTCTTTTCATGTAAATGCTCTTACAAATACCTTTTTTTAGGATACGGATGCCATGGTAATGCAAATGCGAATTTTCCTATTGTGCGAATGCAAATATCTTGTGCAAGTGTGAATGTAAGTGATGCAAATACAAATGTCTCTCTTATGGTATAGATGTAAGTGATGCAAATGCAAATATTCCTTTCATGATGCACAGATGAGCAATGCAAATTTGAATATCTTTTTTTTTTTGTAGGTCAAATGTCTTTCTCATGATACAAGTAATGCAAATGCAAGATCTTTCAAAAGGTTATGTATAAAGAATTTTTTTTATTCTGGATAGAACTTTGAAACTCTAAAACTTCTTTTAGGGCTAAATAAACTGGACTTAAATTCTATTGAAGGCCAGCTAAACTGGACTTAAATGTCATTGATGGCCAGATAAACTGGACTTAATGTCATTGATGGCCAGATAAACTGTACTTAAAACTTCATTTGAGGCCAGATAAACTGAGCTTAAATTTCATTGATGGCCAGATAAACTGGGCTTAAAGCTTCATTGATGGCCAGATAAATTGGGCTTAAATTTTATTGATGGCCAAATAAATTGGGCTTAAAACTTCATTTGAGGCCAGATAAACTGGGCTTAAAACTTCATTTGAGGCCAGATAAACTGGGCTTAAAGTTTCATTGATGGCCAAATAAACTGGGCTTAAATTTTATTTTTATTTTTATTAAGAATTTGGCGATCCCTATAAAAAATGAAAAATGTGAGGATTTTCTTTCCAAATGGATGTAATAATTCTGTAGATAGTGATGTTTATTCAAAAGATTTCAACCCTTGAAAGGAGTGAAAGAGGCATGCAAGCTCACGAATGAAACATAAGCTTTTCTAAAAGCATGAATTCCTTGAAAATCAAACATATTCAATATTTTTCTTAGTCTCCAAATACGATATTTTGATATATTTCAAGATCAGCTGTAAAGGCTTGAGATTTTAAAAGGTTATTTAGGAATAATCAACTCATCTAAGACTTCTATGGCTTTGATATTTTAGATATTTCAAAAAGGTTTAGCTTTACTTCTGTTTAGCATCCACCATACTTAGCATCAGGAGTGACCTTTCAGGGTTGGCTCTAAACTACCCTTTTGAGGGTTTTCACCCTAGGGTCGCTTTTCTTTTTCTTTTTTTTTTTTACACACCATGCACTTAAGAATTCAAATCTAATCCAAAAGAGGAAAAAAAAATTTTCAAAAAGGTTTAACGGTTCAAACAGGAGATTAGGTAATAAAAGAAAAACTCAAAAAATTCATGTTCATTTTTTTCAAGAGAAACTCTTCAAGTTTAAGCTTTTCATACCTGATCCAATATGGACTTTTCAAAGGTTGTAATGTAGGTTAAGGTTCATGGTTGCCAAAGAAAAGGATAAAAAGACCTAAAACAAGTATTTAAGGGTATTTGAAACTAAGGATCATTTTTCATTGGAAGGATACATTCTAAGGTATATTTTATTTTATGCTTTCCACCCATTCATTTATTTTTTTTTTATTCTTCCTTTCTTTTCATTTTTTTTTTTTTGCATCTTTTCACTGAGTGGATTCAAAACTTTAATGAACTTTTATATTGAGTTTGTGCCCCTATCACATGAGATTCCATTAGACATTCTCATTCTTAACCTTCAAATGCATTCTTCTTTTTTTTTACCCCCAATGTGGAAGGTGATTCTTAGTCGGGGTTTATTTTGAAAGAATTCAATCAGGCTCAAAGGGGTAACAAGAGATAAATTTTTATTTTTATGAAGAGATAATGAAAGATGATCATTTGTCATTTCAAGCATAAACACTTAAATTGAAGACTATTCTTTAGAAAAATGAATTTGGAAAAAGGTTTTTTTTATCTCAAAAATTTTTTTTGTTTTTTGTCTCTTTTTTTTTCAAAACCTTGACTTTGTTAGGACCTTTTTGGATTTGCTCAAAATTTTTTTAGTGCATGATGTCATAACCAATTTTTTCTTTTTTTTTTTATTTTTTTTATGCCCCTATAGCTCACACCTAGATTCATTTTGTCAATAACACATTTCATGAAAGATGCCTCATTTTAGCAAACCACCCATAATGAAAGTAATTACAAGAGCATGATCATATGAAATGGATAAAAAAAGGATTATGTGGGGTAAACATGTTTAAGGTATCAAATGATCTAAGTTACTCCATAAAAAGAGAACAAAAGGGTTAATCATAACTCAAGTTACCTTAAAGGTAATAAGGTATTTCTTTTCTGACAAATATACCTTAAGCAAAGGATCGGGTTAATTTTGGGATAAAAAGCTGAAAGGGTAGTATGCTTAAGTGCATTTTACAAAACTTGGATTTGAAAATTTTGGAACTACAGCATAATCTTGTCATATTAAATTATCGCATTTGAATTCTAAAAAAGAAAGTCATATAGACTTGATTTTTTAGGAACCACACATTTTTTTAATGGCTGTTTCATTTGTTCATTGCCTTAGAAAAGAATATTGCCAACAATATCAGGTGAAAATAAGGTTCATAAATTCTAATTTAAGGCTATCAAGGGGTCATGAATGAAATGGGGTCAACTGAATGAGCAAATTGGCATTTAGGTATTTGGAAAATTTTTAATAGTGATCGCCAATTCATCTTAGACTCAAAACTTCATTTTTTTTTTTTTACTTTTTTTTAAGATATTTCTCTAGCCTCGGTACTTAACCATATGGGGTTTTATTCATATCTAACATCTTTTCTCTTTTTTTATTTTAAAAAAATAACTATATATCGAAACTTACATGAAATAAAACACTATGATGCACAATGTTTACTCATACAATCAAACCTTAAGACTTGGCCAAAAAAATTTATCGTCTTGATCATACTCTTGAGATGATATTTAAAGTTACATAAACAAAAGTTTCCCCTTTTGATGTTTTAGCATCGCTAACTTGTAACTTTACTACTATCAATCATCAAAACCACCAACTAGCTCTTTAAACTTTACATAATCTACATCGATCAAAGCTTAAACTTTATCTTTGAAAGTAGTATAATCTTCTATGAAATACCCTTTAACTCCATCATGAAATTCACATTTAGCATTAGGATCATATCACTTCAGGTACGAAAGCTTTCTGGGTCTTACAGAAATAACAGAGATCATATGATTCTCTATCAGTAAAGTAAAGAGCTCAGCGTAAGGTATTGAAAGTGAATGATACACTTTGGCTCTCTTTCTCTTGTGACTCTGTGAATGGCTTAAGTTGATCCTTGGTTTTGTTCATGGTGAAAGAATTTGAGCACACAAATGAAGTGATCGAGAAAAATCATTGATCAAAAATATTGGTTGGGGACAATATGATAGCCATTATGAATAATCATCGATTGGATCTTCCTGCATCATGGTGAGATTTCTTTCATTTTGCCCTCTAATAATTATTTCTTAGGCTTGTTTTGCAAAAATATCTTTTTTTTTCATCACTAGTATCTATAATTCTATCATTTTTATCTCATCCTCAATTCTACCCACAGCAAACAATAAATTTGTAAACTCTGATGAAGTATTACTGATCAACTTATCATAATAGAGAGAAGGAAGGGTATCCACAAACAGGGAATTCAACTTTCTATTGGTAAGAGGTGATTATACTTGTGATGCTCTATTCTTCCATCTAACAGCATATTTTTTGTAGCTCACATTGGGGTTCTTTCTTATATTTTGAAAGGTTAATTGATCTGAAGTCAACTCTAATATATACTGGTATTGCTTCAAGAATGCCCATGATAAATTTCTCCAAGTATGAATTTGACTGTTTTTATACTATAATACCAATTAGCTACTGCCCCAGTTAAACTTTCTTGAAAGATATGAATAAGTAATTTTTCATCACCAGCATACCCAACCATTTTGTGACATTATTGAGCCAAATGTATTTTAGGACATCCAGTTTCGTTATACTTTTCAAAATCTGGAGCTTTAAATCTCGATAGAATAATGAGATTAGGCACTAGACTAAGTTCATTGGTGTCAATGTTCCCGTACACATCATGGCCTTCAATTACCTTCAATCTCTCTTTCAACAGATCAAATTTATCTTTTATTATTGTATCTCTTGATGGATCTAGCACACTATTTAATTTTTTTTATTTTTTAAAATCATCCCCATTAGGCAGAGCAGTGGAATCGTTAAAAGTGCACTTGAGATCGATATTTGTCTGAATTGATGGCATCTTGGAAGAAAGACCAATATAAGATTGATGATTTGCTGGATGTGCCTGCAGGATATGAGAGTCTTGAATATATGTGAACCCAGATGGATACAATGGTATCTCAATAACTGTTTCTTCTTGTGTGTTTTAATAATTCTTTTTCTTTTAGTCAACTCTGCTAACATCTGTTTTAATTCTGCCAACTGTTTGTTCATATTTTGTTGCATTCTTGTAACTATTTCATGATCTCTCTTTGAGCCTTTTCTACTCTGTCCATTCGAATGACATCTTTATTTTTCATGATTTTGGTACTGACTTGAGTGCTACAAGTATGCAGACTCAACTGACCTTATTTCCTAAAATAGCTATCCTTGAACCTTTTATTAATTACCAGAAGTCAGAAATGCATGGCATGAATTCTATTATATAAAAAAAATTACTTCGAAGGTTTGATGAAATTATATTTACAATCATCATTCCTTGTCTTTAGCTGGCATGAAAAAGTAATAAATTCAAGCAAATGATGCACGATATGCAAGTCAAATTTTGTTACTTTAGTGAGGGGAAACTTGAATTCCATCTTATATTCAGAATGGGTCATCTAGATATATCCCTTCTGTCTCAAAAGTTTGATGAAAACATACTAGCAACCATCATTCTTTCTTACACTCTTTTAGGCACGCCAATAAAATAAACAGATGCATCAATTCATAAAAAATCTAGGTTAAAAGAAGTTTTCATTCATTTTCAAAAGTATCAAGTTTACACATCATGAACTATTCTAGGGTTGGGGCCAAAAAATGCCAAACCTACTTCCACTTCCCTTTGTTTCTCCTAAAAAATAGTTGACTATAATTACTAGGAAAGACAACTCTATGCTTAAAAAGCTTTTTATTCATCATCCTGACCAACCTTACTGTTACCTGCAGCACTGCCTACCATCCTGGCATGGGTCAAAGAAAGGTTCTCGTGAATAACTGACTTCATCTTAGCATCAAAACTCAGATATCCAGCTTTCATCAATCCTTGCACCCTATGTTTCAAAGTTATGTAATTTTTTAAAGAATGGCCAATGATGCCAAAATGGTATTCACATCGAGCATTGGGGTCATACCATTCGAGGAAAGGTGGTTTGCGAGGTTTAGCGGGGATAAGGGCAATGAGATAGTTTTCTATAAGTAATGGATACAATTCTGTGTAGGACATGGGTATTAGATCAACAGAGATTTTTCTTTTAGTGTTGTTAGAGTTTTTCTGTCCTATGGTTGGTTCGCTTTACTGAAAAAATGATAGCTTAGTTGGTCTTGAAGTGAATTGAGAAACTTTGGGTTAAAAATTGGTTCAAAAGGTAATGACATGATAGCATGCTGAATAGACGATTGTAAAATATGAGATGGTGAATATAGATTCAAGTGAAAAATTTTTTGTGGTTGCATGAAGTTTGGGGGCCTAATCCTAGGTGCTTGGAAAGGAGGTTGAAAATAGTCATAAGAAGGATTTGGGTGCAAGTTTGGACTCGGGATGGTTTGTGAAGGTTGTTTGAAGCCAACTGGCTCATTCTTGGAAATCAAACTTTTGAGCTCAGTTATTTGCATGGCTAGTTCACCCATTCCTCTCTTAAGTTCGCTCAAACCTTGATCACTGTTCAAATCACCCAATACTTTAGCATGCTCTGGCAGGGTGCTGAAACTAACGAGAGCCAATTGACCTTGACTTGACGGAAGTGACAACAATTTTTGAGGAGCAACTAATTCAACCATACCACTATTTTTAACCATTTTTATTAATTGAGCCATTTGTCGTTTCATCTCTCAAAGCTCAAGCCATAATTCCTCTTGATTCAACTCCAAAGCATTAATCCTTGCTTCCAATTGATCTCCCATTTTCGTGACTCCGATGCCCACCAAGACAGACATTTTATTCCAGGACTTAAACAAAAAAAATCTAGATTACTACCCTTATTGAATGAATATCACAAAAAAAATGACACACGAAGTATGAATACATGAATACGATGGCTACAGAATGTCATGAAATGTATATATGCCTATGATAATGAATTTTTATATGTAAAAATGACTCAAATGAAAATTTTTATCAACCATGAATGTATATATAAAGAATGTTATGTTGCAGGGATAATGGGATATGAAATGTAATGTTTGTTCCATACGACCCTACCATTCATGAATTTATATGCATGAAATGCAATTACATATTTACATGAATGATGAGATGTATTCCTATGACTAATACAATAAACTTGTATGGAATGCATGAACCTATCAAGTGCATGTTACACGAAATGCAATGCTTGTATTACGCCAACCTAGTGAAACTGACACTACCTTTTATGATATATATGGGATGGGATACATGTATTATTTTTTATGATGTATGAAATGCAAAAGATGAAACAAAATATAAAAAAAAAATTTTTTTAGAGGGAAAAACAAAATAACTAGGACATGAAAATTGATTTTTTTGATTGGGCCAATAAACAAAAAATCTAAGAAAAACCTTTAATTTTTTTGAAAACCTTTTTGTTTTTTTTTTTTTTTTTAGCTTGTTGGATAATGCTTAAAAAGAATCATTTTATTCTAAAATATTTTATGAAATTGTAAAATTTGAATAATTACCAAATGAATGAACTACATGTAAAGAGAAAAAAAAATTTTAGAAAAGGCTTTTCTTTTATCATCCATTTCTGGTTATTTCTACAAAAAGATCGGCAAGGCTCTACCCTAGGTTAGCTTCATATGGCTCACGATATGCTGGGTTAAGGTTTATACGTCTAACGATTCCCAGACTATTCCTCACATCATCGTCCATTATAGATTAGTAAGGTTCCCCGATCCTTACCCATTATAGCTTCATATGGCTCACGATATGCTGGGTTAAGGTTTATGCGTCTAACGGTTCCCAAACTATTCCTTACATCATCGTCCATTATAGATTAGTAAGGTTCTCCGATCCTTACCTATTATAAGCTACTAACAAAAAGAGTTCAATCTGAGTAGAAGTGTTTCGCTAGCAAATGCGAAGGTTATCACCTTACGAGAGCGTAGCTATTTCACTTCCTCCTAAAAGGAAAAGAGCCCGAGTCTAGAGCTCATGCATGCGAGTAAATATGCAAAGTGTGTGCGAAGTAATGTATTAATCAAAATAACATGAATAAATCATAAACACAAAATCAAAATAAAGTAATAGCTAACAAGCAATTTATTTTATTTATTAATTTGTACATATATATTTTTAAAAAATTAAAATAAAAAGAATTAAATTAAATATCAGATAAAACTAATTAAATCCAACGGCTATTAATAGTGCACAACTAAAATTTGGCTTGACTCTCAAAAGTCCCCAGTGGAGTCGCCAAGCTGTCGTAACGATTTTGGGACCGTTGACGTAAAAGAGTTTTAAAATCGAAGTAAATGAAGGGGAGTCACCACAATCTTTGTTAGAGTGTGATTGGCCACCCAAAAGTTTATCTTTTTAATAAAACTATAAAAACAGGTTTAAAGTTTAACAAAAAGATAAATTTCGTTCTACGAAAAACCAAGTTGGATCTGGGAGTCGGTTACGTGTGGGGAAGGATTAGCACCCCCACAACACCCATAAATTGGTACCATTTAATTATGCGCTATTTTCGATGTTGGATAAAAATGGTTTTAATTTGAAATTTAACACTAATTCCCTTCATTTGAAAAATTAAAATTTTGCTGAAAATTTTTATTTAGAAATATTGAGAAAATTTTTAAGTTAAAGAATTATCTTAAAATTCTCTAACATCTAGGCAGAATTTAAAATAACTCTTTTCGCTTAAGATTGAACACAATAATTCTTAAAATGAAATAACAATCTTTATAGAAAATAATTATTAGTGACTCTTCAATATCTAAACAGAGTACCAAGAATTATTTCTTTCGAAATGTTATTTTTATTTTATTTTATAATATCACAAAAATAATTTTTTTTTAAATGTATTATTCTTTTTTATTAAAAAATATTTTATCATCAAACAATGAATTAAAGAGAGAATAATGCTAACAATTATCGATGATAACACACTAACATATGTATGCTAATGGATGTCATGTAAAATGAAATGCAATTTAAAAGTTGGGTTCTTAAGTATAATGAGACCACTCTAACTCTCCAACATCTAGGCAGAGCTTAGGTGTGATTGTTTATATTTAAGATCTCAATTTACTATTGTACTTTTTATTTATTAATCTTATTATTAATGCGAATTAAGAACTCGTGTAAAAAAAAACTTAACGAAGTAAAGTTTCCTAAACACCCCATCATCTAGGTGGCATTCGGGAACAAATTACTTCAAATGAGATTTTCACATGTGTCCTTAGAGTTTTCAGAATGTTTTGAGTAAGGGCTTAAGTTGAGGTTTTGAAGGTTTGGTTTTAAGGTTAGAGGGTTTTAAAGCTTGAATTTTAGGATATGGAAGGTTTAGGGTTTTGATTTTAGAGTTTGGAGATTTTAGGGTTTGGAGTTTTGATTTAAGGGTTTGAATTTTAGGGATTTTGGATTTTAAGGATTTGGATTTTGGGGTTTGGATTTTAAGGGTTTCGGATTTTAGGATTTTGGATTTTAAAGGGATTTTGGATTTTAGGAGTTTTAGAAACCTAAGATTTTGAAAATTAAGAATTAGTGTTTAAGGTTTCGTTTTTAAGAAAGTACGAACATCTCTAAAACTTCTCAACATCTAGGTGAATTTTTGAAGCAAGTTCGATTTTAATGATTTTTAAAAATTAATTTAAAAAATTTCTTGTATTTCTTTTTATGAAAATTTATTAATAATAATTTCTCAACATCTAGGCAGAATTATTTTTTTAGAAAAAATATTTTTTATTCCCTCCAACATCTAGGCAGGGAAAATAATAATAATAATAAATATTTTTTTGAACATTTTTAATATATATTTTTAATCGTTTTCATTTTTATTATTATTAAAACAATGAGACATTTATTCTAACAAATTTAGAAATTTATCATGCAAGAATAAATAAAACAAACTCAAAATAACAAAAATAATAATATAAAAAAAATTAGAAAATTCCAAAAAAAAATTTTTTTTACCTGAACCGGATCGGTCAACGGTCCGATCAACGCTGGTCTGGACCAGTTGGACCGGTTCGACGGCTCAAGCTGCGATTCGGGTAGTCCAGTGGTTCAGACTAGTTCACTGGCGGTTCGTCTGGACCGATTCAAGGTTGGCTGAAGCGGGTTGGCAGGTCGGGTTACGCAGATCTCGGGTCGGGTCCGGGTCAACGCGTGAATCCTCCTTAGCCTGAAACGGAGTCATTTTGGCCCTATGCTCGAAACGACGTCGTTTTGCTTTTAATGTTTTTTATAAAAGTCAATTTTTTTCAGCTTATTTCTATTTCGGAGAGGGAAAAAAAAAAGAGGAGAGAGGGCTTTGGTCTCGCCGTCCGACCGACGAAGCACCGTGCTGGCCGCCTCCTAGTCCACCGTCGTATGTGGCCGAAAACTTCAAAAGTGACCAGGAAGCTGCTTTCGACGCGATCTATCCAGATCCCGTCTCCTCTTCGTCGAAAATGGCCCTGATCGATATAGATCGGGGTTCAAAGTTTTCTGTTCTTCTCTTTTTTTTTCTTTTTTTTTTTTGAAAAAGCTCAAACTAATAACTTTTCTTTTTTGTTACAAGTGGCTCGGTGCTGGGTTCCTCTCTGCGGGGAGGATTGTGTTTTGTTTTTTGATTTTTTTTCTGTGTTGATTTTTGTAAATCTGTTTTGGTGTTTGGGGGGATGAGTTTTTTTGTCTGAGAGATTTTTGGTAGGAGAACGTGTTTCTGCTGTTCTGGTGAGAATATCCGAGAGTTTTCAGCCAGCTTCAAAGGAGGAAGAATCGAGTATTTTATATGATTGAAACGATGATTACGTGTGTTGATGGAGTGAAAAGACTAGACGAAGGGGTGTTATGATGATTGTGGTGGTGGCAGGCGTGGGTGACCAGCGGTGCCGTGCACAACACCCACTATCACCAACCCTTAGTTTGTTTCTTCTTCTGTTTCGCTTTTTTGTTTGTCTTCTTTCTTTTTTTCTTTTTTTTTTTTAATTTTCTGATTTAAAACTTTAATTTTTTTAATTAATTAATTAATTTTTTTAGATTATAAAAATGTAGACCCCGGTGTCTACAATCAGAGATGAACTTTGGCGTTCTCCAGCTCTTTGCAGGATCAGAGTCATGGCCAGTCATTATAAGCTCCGAGATCTGAGAAGTGGAAGCATTTAAATCACATTAAATGGCTGCTGCTATGAATTATGAAATGACTTGGAATATCCTACCAAATCCATATTTTAAGTACCTTGCTCATTGATGGTCTCCATACCGCTGATTGCCTCACGCAATGGCATGCTGTTACCACTGAGCTATGCATCTGATCCTCATCATATTTACCTTTCAGTTTCGGATCAGCTAGTTCAGTGATGTTCCCAGATTCCATAATGGGCTTTGCCTATAAATGAAAATGGTTTCTGTAAGAAAGTGGATGGTATAACTTTTCTGCAATATGGCTTACAGCAACTTATGTCTTCACTCGTTGTCCCATCACAAATGCACAGGAACAATTGAAACAGAGTTGTCTCTTTGCAAAAATTCCTACCTATTTTTTTTCTATTATTCTTTACTCAATTCCCATAGCATAAAGTGGAAATTTTTTATATTTACTACTTGTGCATGTAATTTTCCCCAAGGATTTTCAATTCAAAAGCTTGGAAGTCTGCTGCATAGTGCATAACCATAAGAGAAAATTTGCTCTGATGAATCCACCGGCCGGCGACCAGTAATGATATCCAGGAGAAGAACCCCAAATGCAAAAACATCTATTTTTTTATCCACAATTCCATGCATGAAATACTCGGTGCTAGGTACCCAAACGTTCCCTCTATTGGGATTACAGCATGGTAAGTCCATTTCTTAAAAAGCCATTTCACAAGACCAAAATCAGTGATCTACAAAGAGATGAAATCAAGGTTATATTTAGAAAAAGAGATCATGTATTGTACTTTTCCAAAACATTTCTGTAACTTGTCCGTTGATTCACCTGTGGTTCATAATCTGGTCCGAGAAAGACATTAGAGGCTTCTCTGTCACGGTGTATTATTCAGTGTTTGCAACATTTGTGCAGATATTGAAGACCTCTAGCAACTCCAAGGGCAATCTTGTATCTCACATGCCAGTTGAGTGACACGCTTGTTTTTCCTTAGGAGTCTCCCAATTGAAATGTGCCCAATTAAGAAGCAAGGCTTTTTGATGGTTGGCAAAGTATGCATTTCTTTTCCGAATTAGTCATTCTGCAGTTTATCCAGAAAACGCAGTTGCTCTTCTAACCATTCAATGCAGATGGCAGAGTTCCCTTCTCATAGAAGTTGAAAATCAAATACAGTCCATTTTCAATGCAGCAACCAAGTTTGCAGCATTCGGGTGGCGTACATGTCCAATTATGCCCAATTCTGTGAGGAATTATTTCTCCTTCTTGTCCTTGGACAACCCCTTCACTGCAATGGCTCTTCCATCAGAAAGATCACCTCTGAACACTTCAGAATACCCACCTCGACCAACTATATAATCTTATACCCCAAAACCATTCAGGGGATTTATAAGAAACTTGATTTCAAACATCTCGATTTCATAAACAAATGATTAAAACACTTAAAAAGTAAATATTACTGCTGTCATTTTCACCCGGAGGGAAGTTATTTGTAGCATTTGAGAGCTAAATTACTTTATCAATGGATGCTCCTTTTTCTTTGTTGGGCAAACTGGCCTTTCTTTTCCTTATTGGCGAACTAAAGAACGATGAGATAAATTTGTAGGGTGATGTTACGTCCCAAAAACTTTTATAACAGAAATGGTGGTCACCGATGAAGAACAAAGAAGAAATTAGAGGAAGAAGAAAAAGAGTTGGTTACATAGAAGAGAAAACATAGAACATTCCAGAGAGAAGTTAATTGTATTTCACATATCAGTATGAATGATATAATACCCTTTGCTCCCCTTTTTATGATGATTATTCACCTTTAATAATTACATTTTGAAAATGTAAAAAATGCCAGCAGCTCTCACACTCTCTCCTAAACGGTTAAGAAAAATCTTTAAAATAAGGGCCTTAACACGTGATAAGCCTTACACGCAAGAAAATGAAATAATGGTCCAACTAATAAAAAAAACCAATCAGTACTTAAGCCACAGTTGCAACCAGATTAGATGTATCAATACTCCCTCCTTGAAGATGATCCGTGTCTTCAAGGATCCAGGAAGGATAGAATACCCATATAGTCAGGCATTGCCGGAACATCCTTCTCATCCTTAGAAATTCAATTTTACCAGCTTCGGTTGTTGTCATCAATGGTGTCACACTTGTAGTAATGACAACAGCTCTCTCCACCGCTACAAGTGAAGCATTTGTGTGTACAAATGTCATAAGAGCATTTTGGTATAATTTGGACACTAATCTTCTGGTCAAAGATAGACATAGGTAGCTTGTCCAACTCTTTGTACGCATACAGAAGAGTGACACACCTCTTGGCATAATATCCTCTTTTACAGTTGCCTTTGTATCATTTAATGCATCTGCAACTCTATCCTTTTCTCACCAACTTTCACTTCATTAGCTTCTCCAATCTTCAAAATAGTAACACAGCCAACAAGCTTTGCCAATCTTTCTTGCAACTTCTCCTTATCATAATTAGAAGTGATGAGTTCAATGGTTGTCTTACTCTGCTCGCATTTTTCTTCAATGTTATTCTTGTTTCCATCCCCATTAAGAACAACAATGTCACCCTCTTAGACATTAACCTTTTTGCAAATGCCAAGCATGTTGAGATGATCCACCTTTTCAAAATTCATGCCAAGATCTTTAGTTATAAACTCTTCTCCTGTGGGGACAATCAACCCATGTAGACTCACTTTCCCGTTTCCTCCAAAACCAGAAACTTGGATGGCACAACCTTTGATTCCAGCAATTAACTCGCCAATTCTGCTTTCTCCATTAGCTGATATTATTCCACCCTGAGCTATCTTTTCAGGTGAGCTACTCACCCGTGCTTGGCCTTTCCATTTTGTAGCGACAGCATCAATTGCCCTCATTATACCATGCCTTAAGTTCATTGTATTCATTCCTGCAGCAACTGACCTACATCTTGCTGTAAACATTGCTCTTGTAAACACAGTTGCACATGTATTTACTGTTGCATTGTTGCTTTTGTAAGGAGCACTAGCGGCTTCCTTGAACAGCACTCCAGCAGCTTCGAACAGAGCATTTGCAACATCAGTTGCTTCAGCACTAGTAGGTCCTAGTTCGTCTGTCTTGCTGTGCACAATACAAGTAACCATTGTAGACAGAATAACCCATTTCGAGTATAATACATCAGTTGCTTTAGCACTCATTGCATAAGCAAGCATCATTTCCCTATTTGCATCACCAATGCAGTTCAAGTGAGCAATCATATTGCCACTTGCATCAATTACTCGCATTTTCTCTTCAACAAGAGCGAAACCCATTTGTGTTAATAAGACCATTAGTAAATGGAGCCTTTACAGTTTGTAATTAAGGCTGCATCTAACTCCAAAGTACCTTTGGGTTCGTTAGTCTTGGCATTAGTAAGCTCAATAATGTTTGATTTCCCATTCCTTGAAAGAGTGATCTTGGTTGCAAATACTCCAATATGATAGTCAATTTCCCTTGGGTTGATCAACACCCTTAAGCCAACTTATCATTTTCTGGATCAGACCCGGGCATAAGTTGATCTAGAGCTTCAATAATAGTGACCTCAATTGCAAGAGCAGTGCATATATCATTGAATTCAAGACCAATATAACCACTTCCTACAATCACAATCCAAACAGAAACAAACTCCAATTTGAGGGCATGTTCACTAGTAACAATTTCAATTGGTTTTAATGCCCTTGAGAACAAAAGGAACGGAACTAGTGTCTCCCTTTACTCTTCTTGCTCATTACCAATAGTCTAAACTTATAAGGATCACATAGAATAACAACCCTATCTCCACTCAAACATCATTGAATGATTTCTTTCAAGCTTCCCACAAACATTAACAACCCCAAAAGTTATAGGTTTGGCCCAGTTTCCATTATTTTCAATCTAAATAGACCCGAACATATTCCCATCAATAACAGACCCCAAACCATAAATTAGATGTCTAGTATATTCAACCTTGGATGCATGAAATATTTGAGATACTAGCATGTTAGACATTGGTTTTTGTGGAAGTGTACTCAAAAGAAGAGAAAGGTTACCAGAGGCTGCCACAGAGGTGTTTGGTTCACTTTGCTGGTTTTCTTGCAAGTCCAACTCAAAGTCACCTGCCTTTGCATCATCATTTCCTTCGTTGATTATTGCATTCATTCAATCGATCACCTTAATAAATTTAGTGTTAAAACTTTTCATGTCAGATTGGATCCCTTCCCGAAGTCATTCAAAGGCACGATCAAAGCGCTCCATCAGTTCTCCCAACAAAATTTGATCATCTCGAAATCTAGTCTTCACCCCCTCGTCCATGGCCAAGACCAAAGGTTTGATACCAATATTATGTCCCATAAAAACTTTAATAATAGAAATGATGGTTACTGATGAAGAACAAAGAAAAAATTAGAGGAAGAATAAGAGGTAGTTACAGAGAAGAGAAAACATAAGACATTCGAAAGAGAGAAGTTGACTGTATTTCACATATCAGTATGATTGATAAAATACCCCTTGCTCTTCTTTTTATGATGATTTACCTTTAATAACTACATTTCGAAAATCTAGAAAATGCCAGCAGTCTCACACCCTCTCCCAAATGGTTAAAAAAAATCTTTAAAACTAGGGCCTTAACAAGCGATAAGCCTTACATGCAAGAAAATTAAATAATGGTCCAACTTATAAAAAAACCAATCCAGTACTTAAGCCTAAATTGCAACCAGATTAGGCACGTATCACGTGACATCTATTTCTTTATGCAGGATTGCCCTTTGAACTTTGGCGACCGAGGAAGGGGACCCAGACATAGTTGAGTTCCCAAAGCTAGAGCTATCATCTTCTAATGCTATTTGATTCTCCTTCAAGTGCATCTAGAACAGTTCTTGGTGAAGGCTTTTGCACCTTTCTTTTGGGGACAACAGGAAGGAAGATAGCCGCTGCGATCACTTTTGTTAGACCATCTTGAGCTTCATTGACGAGCTTCTGCAGAATCAAAATTTTAGCAGGAACGAAATTAGGCAAAATTTTATAGTTGGTTCAAGGGAAGTAAATTAACCATCAAAATGTGCACTTGAATTTTGCTGTGGCTGCCTACATTTCCCTATTGAAACCATTGTACAGCTTTCCAAGACATGCTCGAAACAGTATCTGGAAACTTTGTTTGGAAATCTAACCCTAGAAAAATGGAAAATCAAACATCAAAGAATAAAAGCCATTAGAAAACTGTACTGTCAAGCTGGGATAGCAAGTGTTCTTCCCTTTGCCTTGCTGTAATACAACACCAATCACCAATCCAGAGTAGAAATGGTGCATGCTTACAGAGTTTGATAGTCTTTAAATATATTTCATAAAGCTGAAAACCCAATCCCATATTCCATCATTTTTTCTTCTATTTGGCGGCATAGTAGGTTGCACAGAGCATGGACCAAACATTTTCATTGTGTACAAGTGAATTGCCCCCCGTTCCTTCAGCCAGTGGCCTCAACGTCAATTCCAAGCTTCATTTGTGGCATTTTTTCTTTCTTTACCAATTCTTGAAACCCATGGCATGGAGATCAATTTACAAAGGCAGGCAACAGGCAGCCTGGCAAGAATGTAATCACATGAGCAGAGATCACCAAAGCTTTAGGTTTGGCCTTGGATTATTTAACTTGCCATATTTTCCATACAAATCCTAGATTTTACCATTTTCTGGCTGACATTGAATGTTAAAGCTTCTTGAGTTCACTGCTTGATTCCCTAGATTGTGAAAAATAAGGGTATTGACAAAAATGATCAACGTAGCAAGAATGTTTTGAAGCTTATTTGTTTTTGTTTGTAATATGGAAATGTCCGTATGGTTACTGGTAAACCAGGTGTACCTCGGGCACTTTGTCTCGGTGTCCTTTAGAACAACTGGACCACAGGTTCAAGATTCGGCTGGGGATATTTTATAATGTGCTCAGAGACCACTTCGACCTTCAAGCCTTTAATTTGTTTGATTGAGCCTTAAGCCCAATATCAATTCGGCCTGGGGATGCCCAATCCAATATTTATCTATAATTACAACACGTTTCACAGGTCTTTCGTGCTTTACAGTCTTTTCCTCGCCCTCAAGTCCTAAGCCGTCTCTCTCTCTCTATAGAGTTTCGTAGGGTTAGGGTTTTAAGTTACGAACCCCTCAAAAAATGCAATCCATGGATCCGTCAAAGAAGCGCAAGCTGGATGAAAACGGTATCGTTTCAGCCATGTCGGGACCTGATCCAATCACCAAACTAACCCCACAAGACGGCCGCAAACTAATCGAGCGATTCACGGTCGATCAACTCCTCGACATCCTCCAAGACGCCGTTTCTCGCCACATGGACGTCCTTTATGCCGTCCGATCTATTGCCGATCAAGACCCATCTCAAAGGAAGCTCTTCATCCGTGGGTTGGGTTGGGATACTACAACCGACGGCCTCCGTTCACTCTTTTCCGTCTATGGGGAACTCGAAGAAGCTGTCGTTATCCTAGACAAGGCTACTGGAAAATCGAAAGGGTATGGATTTGTTACTTTTAAGCACGTCGATGGTGCTTTACTTGCTCTCAAGGAACCCAGTAAGAAAATCGATGGGAGAGTCACGGTGACACAGCTGGCTGCGGCGGGGAATTCGGGGACGAATAATAATCCAGTGGATGTTCATATGAGGAAGATTTATGTAGCCAATGTGCCGTACGACATGCCGGCGGATAAGTTACTGGGTCTTTTTTCTCAATATGGAGAAATAGAAGAGGGTCCTTTGGGGTTCGATAAGCAGACGGGGAAATCAAAGGGATTTGCTCTCTTTGTGTATAAGACGGCGGAAGGGGCTCAGGCGGCACTGGTGGAGCCGGTGAAGAACATTGATGGGAGACAAATGAATTGTAAGCTGGCTATTGAAGGTAAAAAAGGGAAGGCGGGACAAGATGGGATGATGCAAAGTGGAGGTGGGGCTCCTGGAAATGCAGAGATGGGGATGGGGGGACATGGTGGAGGATATGGTGGGCCTGGTGGACCGGGTAGTTTGGGGGGTTACGGTGGGTTTTCAGGTGGGCTGCAAGGGCCGCCTGGTCCAATTGGTCATCCTCATCACTTGAATTCTTCAGGAGTTGGGGTGGGGGCTTTGAGTGGGAGTGGAGGGGGAGGTGGTTATGGTTCTGGACTTGGTGGGCCGTATGGTGGGTATGGTGGACCTGGTTCGACTGGCTATGGTGGGTTAAGTGGTGCTGCTGCAGGGAGTGGTTTGACTGGTTCAGGTGGAGGGTCTTCATTGTATAGATTGCCGCCTAGTTCTGTTGGGATGCCGTCTGGTGGTTATCCGGAGAGTGCTCATTATAGCTTGCCTTCATCGGCTGCTTTCCCTAGTCAGCATCACCAAGGAGTTGGGACATCCCCTGTGCCAAGAGTTCCCCCTGGTGGAATGTATCCCAATGGACCACCTTTCTACTGAGGTAGTTCTCCTTGATTTGCCATTTTGTAGTTTCATTTATACCACATGAGGTGTTATGCGTTTTAATTTTGACTCTGGTGATTAGTTAGAATGAGTTAATGTCTGTGTTTGTGCTTTTTCATGTGCTTTTTTGTGGATATTTTTTCCTTGTGTGTGATTTCTTGTAACTTTTTGGTTATTTTCGAGCTTTTTTTGTCCTGAGTTCTGTTACTTCTGTGTTATATACTTGTATAGTTGTCTGAATATAGTGGTTTTACTTTTGGTTTTGGTCGAAGATACTATTTAGTGTTACATTTTATTGTGTTTTCAAATGCTTTTTCACTGTTTCACATTAGCTTTATATCTTCTATTATATGGCCATATTTTTGAATACATGTATAGATAGCCTTATTTATGTGTGGCTGATGGTTGATATCTATACTGCTAATAAAGCCTCTGACTCTGTTTGGTGTTCACCAGTAATGTGATACCAACACAGTTAGTGAAATTACCATAAAAAAGTATAGTAAATATATAAAATTAAGGATACAAATGTCATTTAATATCCCTATAAATGACGGTTTACTTATTTTTAATTTTGTTTTTAAAATATTTCACACATGCGAATGAAAAAAATGACTCTTTCATATAGTTACGCAACTTCTTTTTCTTCATTCTCCCTTCTTTATTTCTATTTGTCCACATGGTGGGTGTGCGAAAATCTAGATTTACTTATTTTAGTATGGCAGCAAGGGTTCCTTCTTTGTGTCTTACCCCACATAGAAATACTTTATTTGCCTTTTGAGTTATGGTGTTGAAGCAATATTATGATCTTATGTTTAATCATGTGTAAAGAACTGTCTTCAGTAGGTTTTGGGTTTTACTATTCATTGACCTGAACTTGTATTGATAAGAACATGCATTCTTGAAAACTTTTTGACATTGAAATGTTAGTAAATGTGTGTATGCATATAAGTCTTTTTGGTACAAATTTTGAACTATCTTGGTTGATTTTATTTTACTGACACCTACAACAGAACAGATGTTTACTATTGAGATTGGATGAGATGTTGATCTTTGCAATCATTTTTCCTAATATGATAGCAGTTTTCTTCCATGTTTGTGTTTTCTTGTCTGCTTTTCATGTTTATGTAGTTTTCTGAATCTCCCTTATTAGTATTATTTTATATTCTTATTCTTTATTGCCCGTGAATGTACAGTTTCAATCCGTAATGGTGCCTCCTATTTAGCCTTTATTTCCAGTTGAAACTTACCATAAACATGTAATTTTATTATGGTAGATTATAGCTTTGACATTCATCTTTCTAATGACTTTGCTTCTGGTAGTCTGGCATTTTTTTTTTTGCTGTTGATTTCAATTGTTAACTCATCCGGGGAATATTTATCCACATTGAATTCAAATGAAATCTAACTTTGTGATATTTGGTGTTCCAAACTCTCTTTTAGGAAAAGTTTGCCATCACTATGGGGATATTATGACTTTTTCCTGTTCTATGGCATTATGGTTTGTATGCTGTTTACATATCTCTGTATGTTCAATTGGGCACAATTGTTGCAATTGCTTTGTGTTTTTGCTTGTTCTTTTTGTTTGTTTGACAAGTGACGAAAGTCTGAGCTGATCCCTTCAAGTAAGTGCAGTGTTTGTTTGTTTTTGTTTCACTACTTTTGCTTTAATACATCGCTTTTCAATTAATGTTGATATTTGATTTGCTTGATGATGTGGAATGATGAATTGAGTCAATGGGTGTTTGATTCAGGTTTATGACAGCTTGTTGGGCGCAGATGCTTTTTGTGGTTCTGGTGATTGCGTGTATGCAGACTATATATACTCTGGCTTGATGAATGTATTAGCTGGGCTCTTACAGCCACTTCTCTTGATCTGCACCTTTAAGATGTTTATTTCTGAGTTCTGGTTGGCAAAACTTGTGATCTATTCTAGACTAGTTTTTCTATTTTCTATTAGGAACCTTTGTTACAGTGGGGCCTTTCAGTCATTACTATTGTTCTTTTAATAATATAAGTAGTGAGATAATGTTTTTGCCTATTTTTGCTAGTATCAATGGCTGTTACTGCATCTCCTCTACTTTGAAGTTTATTTGTATGTTGGTTGATATTGCTATTCATGTTGATTTTGCTATATGTACTCCGATGGAATATACTAGAAACAAACATGCAACTTATTTGTTGAAGTTAAACGAAGTTCTTTATTTTGATATATAAATTAATGGGCTGTAGAGAACCCGCACCAGAAAAATTTTACTATCTTTGTTGCTACATAAATGAGTTTTACCACTTAAGCTAAACAGGACCACTTTCTAAAGTAATTTATTGCTTTCTTGTTACAACTTTTGCTGTACCTGGCATAATTATGCGTTGAAGTATCCACCCAAAGATGTCTTCAAGATTTTTGTGTCATCATTTTATTATTTATTGGCAAGAGTTTTCCTATTCTTCTTCTGATACTTCATTGATCTTCCTTTGTTCAAGCAAAGCTATTTCTGGTTTCCTGAATGCATATAAAATTGGTAGGATTTTCACATAACATGGACTTTTTGAGTAGGTTCTTGTTTCAGTGAAGAATCTAATGATGTGGGAGCAGCAAGTATTTCATTAAGTGTACCAGTGATTTGTCGGTTGCTTCTTGATGTGGTGCTGCTAGTCTTGATGTACCTAATTGACAGTTTGCTTATTTTGTCATCTGTGCGGCTTTCGTTGGGTTTTGTTGGATTTGTAAATGAGCTCTTGCTTTGTACCAATTAATTGGCAACATAAAATGAGTCTCTCTTTCCCTTTGGTGGCTGTCTTTGTTGGTCGACTTAATTTTTTGTGCACAATGGAGTGATGGACAGTGATCGTTATGCATTGGAGTTAGGTGTCTTCATAGGTTTTGCAGGAGACTGGTTGAAACTTGAAAGGCTAGCTTTTAATTTCTATTTCTCTTCTATGCTGGTGGCTGTTCCGGCATCTAATAACTAGATTTCTGTACATCATGAAGTTTTTGAGTCTACGTGTTCAAGCCAAGGTCAAATCCTATTGGAATGGATGTTGATGTGTTTTTTAAAAGAATTTACATGTGTGATATGCTTGTTAGCCGATTATGATATATGCACCTATCCATTTCTCTTGGTATGTTCCTCTAAAAGGAGGTTCTTGTTGCGAATGGTTTGAGTGGCTTTGTAGAAGCCCTTTTAGCCTAATTTTGATTTGTAGTTTGCCAAATTATACCTGAAATGTAATTTGCAGACTGAATTATGCAAGTTGTCTGCATCGTTTTACCATGATTCTTTGTTGACTTAAATATCTTTTCTTAGGTGTTATCTTGGTTTCATAGATTGATGAAAAATGAGGCTATTTGGCCAAAGATTTTAAACCAACTACTCAAGAAATCCTGTTAAGGACAAAACACAAGTTAACTAGCTTCATTGTCACTCTTCTTTGGACTTACATTTGTCTATCTAGTTTGCTTTCAAGAATATTTTTTTTGTTGAGAAACCAGGAACGTAGTTCTCTTCTTTCCTCTTTTATTGTTGGGTAGGAAAGTTGTATGCCTGACATCTTTTGTTGGTGTTGGGTGGAATTGATGCTTTGATTCTATTCTAACTGGAGTTGGTATCTTCTTTTTCTCCCCTCCTTTTTTTTTCCCCTTTGGCCATTTGCTGTGGGAACACTGAGAGGATTATTAAACCAACCCCAAAGATAAGACGGAATCAGGATGAACCAGCATCCACAGCACTCGAAGCAAAGATGGAGAGGAGATAATTGAAGTGAGAGTACGCCCACTGGTTCAACCATAAAGAATACGGGTCATTGGTCCTGATGAGCCTGCCTGTAATCTGCTGGAGGAAAATGTCTGAGGTGGTGGTTAATTTGGTGTAATGAACATGCACTTGTCATGAAAACTCATTACTTGATCCATCTGGTTATAGTTGCGTTGTATATATGGATTAAAAGTGGGGATGACATATTTGGTTTCTGCAAGTCTATCGAGTTGGAAAAATCATCGGCCAATGCTGACAACACTGGTTATATGTGACAATTTCTGGTTCATGTTTGCATTTCCGACAAGATGGATCGAGACTTGCATTCAAAATCTACCGACCAAGTTACGGAGTGGTTGGCTTGTATTTAGTAACTAGAAAGGTACTGGCATTACAAAGTATGCATGTTTAAAAATATGACATCCTTATAATTTTTCCCATTTGTTATACACACACCGAAAGCAATGATTATGATACAAGCAGTCACGAATTTATTGTCAAAATTATACGTGTGAGAAAAGAAGACATTGTGGGTAGTAGTAACAAATGTGTAACGGCAATGGTGATGATAGGGAAAGTACTAATCAATGTATGATAAATCAGAAGATGAGGTGTGATGTCGACATGATTACTTTTTATTTGTGATCTCAGTTACTTAAACAACTTGACAATCTGAGTTTGTTTGGCAAGAAGGTTAGATTATTTTTGAGCAATTAAAAAATGTTTTCCAAATTTCCATTATTTCTTATTTTCGAAACATTTTATATAGTTTATTATATAAAAGAATTGTAGATCATTACTCGAAGATAAAGAGAATGCCAGTTTGGATCCGGTAAACTAGATTTCATGGAAATTATCACGGAATTTTAATGTATTAAAATCAGATTTATTCAATTAAAATATTTTAAAAATAAAAATTTATTGAGAATTTTATAACAATGGTTAATGGTTCAAATTCAATCATATGTTAAAATTTGGTGATAACTTTTACTGAACGTAGTGTATGAGACGAAAACTTAAGAATCGCAAATCGACCAACACAAGTGTTTTTTTTTTTTTTTTTTCAGAAAGGGGAATCAAGTTGTTCACTCATTTAAAGTCTAAAGACCAGTAAATTACTACTAAAACCCCCCGTTTTGTCCTCATAAACCCCCCCCCCCTCTCTCTCTCTCTCTCCAAACTCTGTGTTGATAAAAATCCAAGGGCGTCCGCCGTCCACCACCTGCTCCGCCCACCGGTAAGCAACCCCACCTTCTCTTTCTTCTTTTCTCTATCTGTGGTCTTTTATATATATATATATATTCCTTAGTAGTAAAAGTTAATATAAAAATAGTTATTCTTCTTCAATTTGGGCTCTCTTCCTATGGAAGTATTTATGTTTATACGTATATGTTGATGTAAAATCAAATTTTATTTATATAAAAAAAAAAAACAGCTGATAATTCTATAAAAATTCAATTTTTGGATGATTTTTATACTCTTTGTATATGCATGATGCCAGCATGATCTAATGTACGTATGTATGTGTGTATGTAAGTGAAAAAGTGATGTGCATTGTTATTCCCTTTTCCTTGGGAAGGTAATAAAACGAAAATTACTACTTCTTTATGGTGTGTTTGTAAGCAAGAAAGGGAAACACTTTTCTCGTTGGTGTTGTTTTAGAGTGAAGTGATGATACTTATGGGTAGCTAAATATATATATAATAAGTAAACAGTTTTTAGTAGGTAAAAACCGATGAAAACTGGGTGCGTAACAAAATGTTATTCTTAGTTTTCTTAAGATGGTTAGCCATATGGGTATTGTGATTTTGAATACTACAAGCTGTTAGTTTCTGGTGTGAGTGAATTAAGATGCAATTTTCAGTACTCTGTTTACAGTTACGTATGATGAATTAACGGTACTCTGATTGCTATCATTGTGATTGGGAAGACATAGTGGTTGAATCAATTTTCACAATCTATTTTCACTTTTTAATCGACCTTTAGTATATTGTTGCTTACCTCCTATGAAGCTTTTCTAGGCTCAGGAGTTGATGGTATCATTTATCTGGGATTGCTTTCTTTTCTGCAAGTTATCTGTGTGGACACTACAATTTGATATTTCTCAGTGGCTTTTCAGTATAAATTAATGATCGCGGAGCAGGAATAACTCCATATACCTTTTACAAGAACTGAGGTATGTTTGGTATTGGCTTTGACAATCTGATATATCTCATTGATGGATCTTAAATATAAAGGTATAGGCTGGGTAGGGGGCATTTACCAGAAGTTTGAAACACTGTGCCATGAGGTGGATAATATTGTGAACCAGGTACTAATTCTTTGATCCCATTATGAGTGACGCAGTCCCCACCCCCCTTCCTGCCATCTTCATCAGCCATGCTGCGGGTATCACTTGGCTGAATGAAATTATGGGCGATCAGTTGTACTTTATGCACCTAAGAGTGTGCATGCTTGCTGGAAATTCTTTCATAATCTTGTAAATTAGTTTTGTCTGCAGGACACAGTCAAATATGTTGAAAACCAGGCTCAAAGTGTGGGTAAAAGCATGAAGAGATTTTATTCTGATGTCATTCATGATATATTGCCTCCTTTAAAACATGAAGGTCAAGGGGTGGCTTTAAAAGAAAGTGCTACAATTGATACATACGTGAAATCAAAGGCCGCTATTGAGGAAGATCACATCGACACTGTTGGTAGGCTATCAAATGTTGAGCCTGTTGCAGATGTTCCCTTTGAAAAACAGCTTGATCATGCTTCTAAAGAACTTCTTTCAGTTCAACTTAGTACTCCAACTTCTGTTGATGCCTTTGAGGGGGCAGAGTCTGACATAATGTCAGTACAAGTTACTGATGTTTTGGAAAATACAAGCTCTGACGTAAGCATAGAAGAAAATGCCATAACAGAAAAGATATCTGCATCTGAGGTGCTAGAGTTGATCTCTCCTAGTGAGGAAGAATCCTTTGGAGCTTCATTGGCTAGTGAGTTCATTGACAGTAATAATAAAAATTCATTTGGGTTTGTGGATGAAGTTTCTTTGACGATGTCTGTTCATGATATGGAGTTTCAATCGCATCAAAAAGAGGGAACTGTTAGCAATAACATTGCTGTTGATGTGGTAAAAAAACAGTATGATTGTGCTTTCAGAGAGCTTTGCCTTGTAGACCAACTGGGAAACCCAAATTCTGTGCATTCCCTTTTGGGGACAGAATATGTACCTTCAAAACAAGTTGCTGATGCTTTGAAAGATGCAAAACCTGCAGTGAACATAGAGGAAAATGTCATGATGGAAAAGCCTTTGGCATCTGAAATGCCAGAATTGATCTCTCCTGCTGAGAAAGAATCCATTGGAGCTATATTGTTGAGTGAGGACATTGATTGTAATGATAAAGAACCTTGTTGGGTTGAATCTAAGGTTTCTTCTGCAACTTCAGTTCATGATGTGACAAAGCCATCTGGATCTGATGTTTTGAGTGGTATTACTTCTCCTGCAACTTTAGTTCATGGTGACCAAAATGTGAGAACAGTTAAGAATGACTTTTCAGATTATTCTGGGTGTGTATCAGATGCTTCAGGTGGTATTACTTCTTCCAAAATGACTTCTCCAGTCATACTTTGTGAGGAAAATATGGCAAAGGTTGAAGTTGATTCTTCTAGCGGTTCAGTATTTAAGAAATATTATTTGCCTGAGAATTCACCTGAAAAGTCACCCGCAAAAGCATTACTTTATCATGATTCATCTCCTGTGTTGAGCGCACTTCTATCCAATGAGAAGAAATTGAAGGGGCCAGTACCCATTTCGTCTAGCAATGCCCTGTCCTCAGAATCACTTGGTTGGTATCCTGTTCTTATGTAATGATAAGCCTCTATTTTGTTTCCTTATGTAGTCGGTTTTCATCTCACCTGTAATCTGGCAGAAAATGAAGCCTCCAAAATTGTTAATGGTATCGAGTCTCTGACTGGAATATCAGGTAACAAGAATATGTTTTTTTTGGCAGTGAATCTGCTCAATTCCAGGCTTTCTCCTCTTTTGATATTGGTACATTAGCTAAATTCAAATGCGGGGTAATATATTTAAATGGTTAGGTCATTCAGCTATGTGATCATAATAATGTATATATATGTGTGTATTTCTAAAATACAAAGTCAGTAACCTTTGCCAATGATGAGAGATTTCCTTAATATTATGCATATTTGGAGGACTTTGTTTGTACCCACCATAAAAAGTTCTGTATTCCAAGTAGTTTTTGATATTCTCGTTGGACTAAATGTTGACTGGAGAGCTTTAACTAATTCTTTTACTTATTTAATGTTGAAACCATACGCAGCACCTATAGATGATTCCACTGATGATATCAGTATTTCTTCCATGGAGACCATTGCATTGTGTGATGAGGTCAAGCTTGAGGATAGCTGTGTCATTGTTGATACTACTGCACTTTATGCTGTCTCTCGAATAATGAAAAAACACAGATCATACAAGGTCTCTCTCTCTCTCACTCACACACACACACACACACACAGTCTAATGCATTCGACATCTTACTTTTCAACATGACAAAATGTGATAGCAATTCTCTAATTGAATTTGCTGTTTAATCGGTATCAAATTATACTTGGTGAATAAGTTGCTTATAATGAGAAAATTATATGCTAACGATGCAAATAGAGAATTAGTATTAAGTATCTCCCTATACAAGTTATATGCCAAGTGTCTGAAATACTTACAATTTGACAATCATAGTTACTTTATTCATTTTCTTTTCATTTGTTTTTGTGAAGGAGCTAATGGCTAATGCAATTGAATTTCGTTTCAAATTTATGGGAATTATTAGCAATGATTAATGGTGCATTTAGATTAAAAAATTTTGATAATCTTCCCCAAGATTCTGAAATAGAAGGATTTAGAAGTTGAGACTGCATCAATTGAGATTCTATGATTTGAATAAAGATAAGTTCGAAATGAGAAATACTTTCTATGTGGATGTCCAAGTATCTGGTTGAGACTTTGGTTTTGGGATTTGAGACCCATACTTGTTGGACGTCATTTCCTAATGTGGTTGCATGAACCAACTGAGCTATAGGTTTAACATACATTTGTATATAGATGAAAATGAACTTTAAGCTACTTTTGTGTGATGCTTTAGATAAATTGGACCCGACATAGGATCTCCTATGTCATACCTAATAGCTTATTTTACCTCTTACTTAGTATTTGGCTGATTTGATTTGCCTGCTGTTGCTTTCTTATTCTTTTTCAATAGAAAAGGATCCAGGATGCCTTGACATCAAAAAAGAGGCTGGCAAAGGAGTATAAGCAGCTAGCAATTTGGTTTGGAGATGCAGACATGGAGTCAAACAACGATAATTTACAAACTCTACGGCCGTCTTCCTCCAGCACAACCTTGGAATGCAAAAATCTGCAAACAGAACTTATATGTGATTCTGAGTGGGAACTCCTCTGAGTAAATAAAGAAATTATGTTGCTGGCTTCAACCTGATTCATCCTGCCATAAGAATGAGTTACACTGTGAATAATCATGCAAATTTCCACCTTCTGTAAATCTAATAGTCTGTCATAAGTGGCATAACATTTCAACTTTCAACTATATATATCTACTGCTATATATTTTTCTTACACATATTCAGTGGGACAGGAGCCATCTCTCCTGTATTCTGACAATTGGATGATGTTAAAAAAATGTGACATTGATTTTGAGGTCTTGTAATATATCATGAATTATCTCCATGATAGCTAGTTTAGAATTGGATTCTGTGTCCCAGTATGAACCTTGGATCGGGTAAGGCTCGTTGCAGCAGTTTTTATTGCTGCCTGGCTTCCATTCCCAACTCCTGCAAAAGAAAATTTTACAATTAAGTTTTTTTTCCTTGCTTCAATGAAGATTAATGTTCTCCTAATCAAGACTGGAACTGTAAGTGGCATAGAAACAGGGAAGAAATTAACTGGAAGTGAGTTAAACAAAAATGGAAAACAAAGACTTGCTAGATAACAAGTGAAAGACCATTTGCGGATGAGGATTAACGTTGGATTCTAGCCAATTTGCTCAAATTTCCAATGCAATTCTGCAAGCTGTGGTGACATTATATTCCTAAACATTGTCCACAAATTTATAGCGGAAAGCAATAATCAGAAAATGAAACTATTAAGTTCTGTCAGATTCCAAAATTTCTCCTCAATTTCAGAAGTTTTGCAGCCGGAAAAAAAAAAAAAGAGTTCGAAAATCAAATACAAATTTTCTTGCCCTGTGTTTTAACTGAGTTTAGGATATTATGCTACAACTATGGTGAAGTCTTTAGTTCCTTCTACGCTATACTAGAAATTCCATGACAGCTTATTAAAAGAAATCTAAGACAATGGCATTATTACAGTCTAGTTTAATATAAACAGAGTCGAAGTGAAACTCTACTGAAATGACAGAGAGAAAAGAACAGACACTGGCCTGTAGTTATTGCCATGTTTGGATATATAGTCCAAGGTTCACCAGACGTTTTAGTAGACTATGATTTGTTGCATAATCTGAATTAGATTCCACAATGAAAGGAGCCCAATAGTACTCAATTGATGAATTGTACTCCTGAATTCAAATCCAGGATAAGGAAATCAGGAATCACTTTCGTCTCTCTCATTCTCCAAACTAATCACTTTCATCTCTTCTTGTCGCGGCAATAAAAGCTTCACCGATCCAACGACGACTTTGCCTCTTTCTTCTCTTTCTTATCTTCCCTCTCTTTCCTTGTTTCTTAAACCTCAACGAACTCTCTCACTATATATCTCAGTGCTCCAAACAAAACATACGACCCGCAGCTACCGCTGCTGCTGCCGTTGGAGTCTTCGACGGCTGCGCCCACAAGCTAAGGAGAAAGCTTTGAGCCTGAGCCTGCACCTGCACCCACCTGCACCTGCACCTGCACCTGCGCTGCTCCCACTTCCAGCGCCTGCGCCGGACCCAGCATCCTAGCTCGGAGTTTAGTTTCTCAAGGTTATTTCACTATTTTCTTTGATTTTTCTTTGTTAGCTTAAGATTTAAGATTGTACCATAAATGAACACAACATGAAAACAAATTAACAGCGTGAAAGTTTTCATTTTTCTGCAAATTTTACCATTAAATATTTGATATTTCTTCAAGGTCAACTGATCAAGTTTCGTTCAAGTTCTGAAACACAGTTTTGCATGCTTTTGAAACACATTTATTTGTTCAAAATCTTCAATATGTTTTTTATTTCTATTTAATTGTGTAATTTCAATTGTTTATAGGTCTTTTAAAAATGTCAACAAGTGGAAATGTTGAGATTGTTCGTACGAATGATAAGATTGCAACAGGGTCACTGACGAATAGAACCGACATTCAAGTTCAAGTTCAAGTTGGGGAAACACAGTTATACATGCTCCTAGTATGCCCTGTAATCCTCCCCCATTACCAAATTCAAGTAAGAAAGAACTCGCAAATTAACTTCAGAGGTTTGAGAGCACTTTGAAAAGAAAACTGTAAATGTAGAGGATGTGGCAATTTGCAATTATTGTAAAACTACTACCTTGAAGGATGCTTTGAAAAGCAAGTAGTGTGGACAAGAAAAATGATGGAAAGATTCGTTTTGGAAATTTCACATTTGATCAAGATGTTTCAAGAAATGAGTTGGCTCGTGCTATAATCTTGCATGAATATCCTATTTCTGTTGTAGATCATGTTGGTTTTAGAAGATTTGTCACTAGTCTCCAACCTCTTTTTAATATAGTTTCTCGCAATATAATTGAAGAGGACATTCTTTAGATTCATAATTCAGAAAAGACAAAGCTAATGAGCGTGTTTGAGAAGCTAAGAAGTCGAATAGCAATCACAACGGAAATGTGGACTTCAAACCAAAAGAAAGGTTACATGTCCATGACTGCTCATTTTATTAATGACTATTGGGAGTTGCAAAGCCATATCTTGAGGTAAAAAATTCTTTTGAACCCTTTAACATGTGGTACACTATTCATCAATATCTTCATGAACAAACTATTAGCAAATCAACTAATGTTACTTTTTAAAAATGCAGGTTTATTTATGTACCAGCACCTCATACCATGGATGTTCTTGCTTAAGAATTGATGACATCATTGACTCAATGGAATATAGAGACCAAATTTTCTACTATCACTGTGGTTAATTACAGCTATAATGATGGTATGGTTTCTATCATAACAGATAAGTGGTATTCTGAACTTTTACTTCATGGGAAAATCCTTTACATGAGATATTGTTCACATATGTTGAATCTTGTTGTGAAAGATAGATTACCTATAATAAAAGGTGCAATTGATAATATTCGTTATAGTGTGCATTTTGGCCAGCAAGTCCTTTTAAAATGGAAAATTTTGAAGATGTGGCTCGTCTAGCAATAGTGTCTTGTTCTAAAATGTTAACTCTTGATTGTAGAACTAGGTGGAACTCAGCTTACTTGTGCTTCAGACTGTTATAGGATACAAAGATCTTTTTCCTAGGTTGACACTTAGGGATAAACTTTACACTAAAGTGCCCAGTAAGGAAGATTGGGAGATGGCATAGAGTATTGTTGAAAAGTTAGAAATCTTTTATAATGCCACTGAATTGTTTTTTGGGGACAAAGTATCCTACTGCAAACTATTATTTTGTCCAAATTTGTCAACTTTGAAATGCACTAGTGAAATGGATGTGTTCTACTGTTGTTGTACTTAGTGCAATTGTAAAGAAAATGTTTGACAAGTTAGACAAATATTGGAGTGTTATTCATATTGTGTTGGCTGTGGCAGCTGTAATGGATCTAGGTATACAATGAAGGTGGTAGAGTATTACTTTCCAGAAATTTATGGTGATGATGTGGCTTTTGATATTGAACAAGTTATGTGAACTTGTTATGATTTACTTCATGAATACTAATATAGATCCTCTAAACCAAAACAACATGATTCTTACACTGCATAGTTAACATCTCCACAAGAAGATCTTTCCAAGTTGGTTGCATTTCTTACTTCTTCTACTAGTGTTGATGTGAAGTCAAAATTGGATCACTATCTAGATGAGCCAGTTTTGCCATGGACTCCAATGTTTGATATTCTTAACTGGTGGAAGACCAATGGATTAAGTATCTCACTTTGCAAATGATTGCTAGAGACTGTCTTGCTATTCCTATTTCTTCAATTGCATCCGAATCAACCTTAGTTCTAGTGAGAGAATAGTGAGTCGTCATAAAAGTAGGCTTCAGCCGAACATTTTGGAGGCATTATTGTGCTCCCAAAATTGGCTAAGAATGAAATAGAAGGTAAATAATACACCTTATATTTCTTTTTTATTTCTTTTTTTTTTTCAAAAAGTAGAATCTATTATTATATCTCATCTCAAGAATTACAATAATATTTATCTATTTTATTTGTGTAAGATCAAGTTCACCTGTGGATTCAAGTTGCACGAATTGTTGATGAGGAATAATTGTTTTCTATGACTTAAAGGAATTTCAAATTTGGCTGTTTTTTTAATCAATTTATGTTTGTTTTTAGTTTCATAAACAGATTTCTATGGTTCAAGTTGTTATTTGTTGTATTTTTAAAGTTGTTTGTTAAATTATGACTAAACTTGAATTTTAATTTTAGTTCTTGCTTGATTTTATGTCCTTAATTAATAGAAAATTGCATAAATTGGATGTTAAATAAATTGCTTTTCTTGCTCGGGTTTGGGTCAAGTAATGAGTGTTATCAAACTTTACCTTAATAATTAGGTATTTAACAAGTATGAGTATTTAATGGGTATTGTTTGGGTAGGGTTCAGGTAGCGAAAATAAATAATATCCAGGTATTTATTGGATTTGGATATCTTGATTATTAATTGGTTGAGAATTGGTATCCCAAAAATAACGGGTACCTTACTCGCTGCCATCCCTACAATTGGTTTGGATATCTTGATAACTAATCAGGCTTGGAATGAGGATCCGGAAGGCCTTCTTCAAGGGATAGAAAGGTGCCTAATTGTAGTATATTATTACTGCTTTGCATCTTCTTTTGCTAGGCTTTTCTTTTTCTGGCTATTACATTGAAGGAGAAGATATATTTCAATTTCCAACATATTTTATTGTCAATGTATAAAGCATTATCAATTCCATGAAAAATGTTTTGAATTTAAATTGTTTTTCAATGCTAATATCAATGAATGTATGCTACTGTGAGGGATTGAGTGTTTTTGTAGTGTTATTTGAAGCTTTTGCATTTTGCCGTTGTTCTTTGACATTTCATTATTCAATGCACACCATAAGATGCACCTTCAAATTTTGCAGCCATTATTCCTTTTCTTTTTTTTTCATTTTAGTCTTTTAAAACGTATATATACTCTTTAGGGTGCACTTTTTTGGTTAAAGAAATGGTTTTTGAACCCTTAATGTAATGGGGCATTGATTTTTTTTCTTTTACAGTTAATATCAATGAGGCATATCAAGGCATTCTCTTTATTTTCAGTTGACTCTTTGTTTCTGTGGTTCTGATTGACTTCACTGTTTAAAAACTTTTTATTATTCCAATGTAGACTATTCTGTAGGACAATTTTTTTGAGGATGCTAGGCAACTGATGAGATATTCTTGATGGTGGCCATGTTCCCATTGTTACTGGTGGGACTGGATTGTATTTGCGATGGTAATGTTTCCACATATCCTTTTGCATAGGTGAGTTTGGTTTATCCTGAATATAACTACTTGAGTTTTATAAACTAATTTGCTTGGGTAGCGATTTGCATTTTCTATATGGTTTTCTTCTCCCAGCTTTTACTATCTCTCAGCACACATGTGCATATCCTTTCTTCTCTGCTTTCTGTGTCTTTGTTAGAACACCTGGGGTAGCATTGTTCAGGTTAATGTCTTGTTGCAGAATTGGATTTTTACTATGGGTGCTTAATGTATAGTTGAATTTTCTTGCTCAAAAGGTGCTGTAACACAACCTAAATGGAGATATTTACTCTTATCTCTTTTTTGATAATGTCAGGCTTATGTATGGAAAGCCAAATGTTCCAAGGCCTCTCTGGAAATTGCAGCTAAAGTACATTCCGAGATTGCTGATTTTGAAAGAGATGGGAACTGGGAGGCTGCTGTGCTGTTGGTGGTTGAGGTGGGAGATGCAAAGGCCCATTCTTTGGCTGCTAATGATTCGTATCGCTTATGGTGTGGCCTTGAGATAATCAGGGTATGATTATTGAGATGTTTTAACCTACATAGATCATTGGTTGCATTCTCTATCTCTCTCACCAGACAGACATGCATGCACATAGAGCTCAAATGTCTTGAGAATAGGTGTTCATTTTTATTTGGTGTCTTTTGGCGTGAAAATCTAGTGGATCCGCTCAATTTTTCAAATATTGAATGATTCTTTTTAATATCAATTTGACTTAAGTGAAACAACTGACTCTCGAGACTCGAACTCTTCTGCTGATACACCTGAACAAGATAAAGTGAAGGATTTAGACATGAGTTCATCTGTTTTTTCTTCTCAAGCCCCAGATTTGATCTCTATAGGTTGATTGATCTGCAGTGTGAACATATGCTTTCATGTAGGTCATATTGCTTTGATCTATATCTTATAGAATTCCCAAATGTTGTATTCTTTTAATTTTCTGCAATGTATACAATTATCTGCCCGTGAAATATGTGTTGATTTTCAACAGATTTGACATGTGTTCTTTGAAAAGAATGTTCATATTTTATCATAATTTATAATAATTGGTGGCGTATTAAGTTTTATAATCAGGAATTCTTGTGAATCTCATTTAGCTGTAGCTGTGTTTTTGTGCAGTATTTGTCTTCCTTTCTTAAATAAAAAACTCTTCAGTGGTATTCATTCATGTCACTTGGTTTTCAATTGTAGAAACAGATGGTACTTTGTCTGAGGCTATATGGCTTCTGGATACTGGTCTTCTTCCACATTCAAGCTCTGCAAGTGGAGAAATTGGTTACAGACAGGTATATTTTTATATGCTTTCTTGCTTTTCTCGCCTTTTACATAATAATTTATTTTATCAATGTGCAAAAAATGGTACCTTTCAGATTCATTTCTTGTGCCTTGTAATAGGCTTTTTGTGAATTCTGTCATATGTATTCTAGGTCATTCCCTCTTAAAGTAACTAGACAAAATCAGTTTAATTATTAACTTTTCTTCTAAATTTTGAGTTAATAAAATTGAATGACAATTAGTGAAAAAATCAAGTTGAAGCCAAATATCTTGAAACTAGCAGTCCAACACAAGAAAAATGCATGTAATTACCTGGTCAACAGTGACTTTGACATCTTTCGTTGTGTTCTAACAGCTAAGGCTGTCTGACATTGGCATCTTAAGTCTTGAACTGCTTCATGTTGTTTCAGCTTTGCAACTTTAATGTCTTAATAGATTTCTGGTTAATTCTGCAGATATGAATGCTGAGTTAAGATGACTGTGTGATGAATTGACTAAAAGGAATCACTACATTGCTTTTGTTGTTACCCTATGCTTATTTTGATCTGCTTTTACTGGAATGCCCAATTAACTTATTCAGTTTTTCACTTATTTTGCTGAATTTTTCTCTTTACTTGACATTTTCTTTTGCTTTTCCAAAGTCTGAAAATGAATGGCAGGGCTCATCTGCTAAAGACACTGACATGGTTCTGTAACGAGAATATATATCACTGGTTTAATGCTTCTAGACCACTGGTATTTCACTTCAAGCTTTGTTTCCTTTTGTTTGTTAATAAAATCGTACTTTCTGCATCATTATCAGTAGATAATTAAATCGTTCAGCCCAGTGGTAAACAAACAATTTTATTTTTTAATTTTTCCTTCCCACAATGCCTTTATGAAGCAAATTTTTTGATGTATGGTTTTGTAGTATGATATTTATGTGATTTTGTATGGTCATGGTTACAAAGACTGAATGCTATACTTAAATTGGTTTAGTTAAAGGTCTATTTAAATGGACAGTGAGATTAATTTTGTTGAAATTGAAAATAGCTTTGGCAATAACATTATAACGGTGAGATTAAAATTAATGTTGAGGATATATGCGTGAATGTAAACGTAATAATAACGGTAAGATTGGATATGCTAGGTGCTGCTTTTTTGACGGAAGGCAGTCAACTATCATAATTAAAAATTGTTTTCATTTTCACTTTTACATTAGGGCAGTCAAAGTGGCCTAAATCCAGTGCACTGGAATCCAAACTAGTTCTAAATCTCTTTTAATAAATGATATTGTGGTTGCTAACAACGAAAAGGTGCGGATTCAAGGCATTGGGAGTGTTCGTCTTAGATCTCACAAGGGTGTTGTTAAGATTAGAGCTGTGGTGAGCTGTGCTGATCCCTAACAAGTGATATCGGAGCGAGGTTCGAAGTTTGAGATTCATGAGAAAAGCTGAAGGTTCGAGTCATAGGAAGAGGCAACTCCAAAGGAGCTCGATTCAAGAAAAGAGTGAATTCATGTTTTGATAATTGAGAATCAATTTGCATGAAGCGTGAAGACATACAAAGAAGATATGATTGTGAGACTTTTATTGCAGGTGAAGCCAAGCATGTCTAACATGAAGACTGATGATTTGATAGAATTTGAGTCAAGGTGGAGATTGTTGAGAATAGTGACTCAAATCCCATAAGAAATTTGTTTGAGATTTGTTAGATATTGCTTGATGTACAATAAGACTTGCAGAAGAATAATTTTAAAAGAAAATGGATTCTTAATAAGTAAGATTATATGCTTATAAATAGGTAAAATCTCTATTAGGTTGGGTATGAGAAAAAAATAAGAGAGTTGTAGGGTTTTATAGGTAGACACCTCATAAGACTACTGAAGATTTACATCTCATATATGTGTATGGGTGTGTATGTTTGTTTGTGAGTAGACTAAAAGAGATTGAAAGAATCCATATAGGTATGATGTATGGATGCTTATAGGTATGTGTTTGGTTGTGTTGAAAGTGTGCACATGAGAATGTGTTTGTTTGGGTTAAAAATACTCTATAGGACTACAGGAGATTGAGAGGGTCTATGAGTATTGATTGTTGAGTAATTGATATGTTTTGATATATATTTATAATTCTCTACAACTAGTGTATCTTGTTTTTTATTCGTAAACGTAAATCAGTTAAATTGAACCACATTAAATTATTTTCTCTTATGTGCTTGATTAATTGATTAATCGTTTAATTTCGCTTCCGCTGGTGTGATTGGATTGTGGCTTTTAGCTTAACAAGTGGTATTGGAGCTGTGTTGATCCCTAATAGTTTGAACCTTTTTTTCTAAAATCTTGAGCACAATTTCAAGAAAACATGCTTAACTTCGTTTATGATGCATACAATGATAAAAGTGGAATTTTAGATGTGCTTGAATCACTTCAAATGAAGAAGTGTCAAACAGGGGAGAAGCTCTCGAACTAAAAGCTTATCGAGCAAAAAACAGGTATTGTTTCAACAATGCGTTATGTCTCCATCTGTGTATTTACATGTATGTGCTTGTACAGAAGGGACGTGAGCACACATGCATGTTCTATATGATGTATCTGTGCTTTAAGAATCAACTAAAAGGATTTTCTCTCCTTTTTTCTTTACTAAAAATGAAGGTATTTTGTCCACCATGAAGATTGTTCAGATATTCTAGACTGGATAAGAGGGTGAAGAGCTAAACTTGTTCTTTCAGCTTGATGTGACTCCATTGAACTGGACATCACACATCCCTTTCAACAACCTCCAAGTTGTTTTCTAATGTGTGATTTTAGAGTAGTCTTTCTAACAATCTGTTGAATCTTTCTTGAGTATTCTGTTTACGACTCCCTGATATTTTCCTGCAGTGAGCCTCATTCATTCTGTCAGCTACCCATTGTTTAACAAGTCATCTTCAGTTTGGAACTCATATTCATAATCTATCCGGAAATGAAGGAATTGTGCATGTGAGTTCATGTTTGTATTTACCTGAATAGTGTTATATATTTTCTTTCCATGCCTTCTCTTTATATGTTAATCAGATTGTGACCGAGCACTGCATTGAATAATTTTATTTATTTCATTTGTATAAACATATAAATTAATTTTTTTTTGAAATTATATTCAAAATTTCTAAATTTATAACATATAAAAAATTTTATATCTGGGCTAAGTTGTCAGAAAAATATATATTTTTTTAAAAAAGTATGAAGAAAATGACATTTCTTTATTTTTCACCATTTTTATTTTCAATAATATTTATATATTTAAATTTTATATCAAATAAAAATAAATTATATGTTTTTCTTAAAAAAACAAAAACATGTTTATTATCAAATGATAAATTAAATAATAAAAAAAGTATAGGCATATTTTTACTGTTGTAATCTTATTTAAATTGCTCTACAAAATATGAAAAGATGTTAAGAGATATATGAAAAAAAAAGAAAAATAAATAAAAGTATTAATTTTCATAAAAACAAATTTGCAATAGAATATACCTTGAAAAAAGAAAGATGCAAATAGAAAAAATATTTTACAATAGCAATAGTTTCTAAAAGGTTGCAAATCAAAAATTAAAAAAATAATATAACACATTACATTTATAGTCTTTAATTTATAGAATAACTCTTGAATGATATTTAGAATTGAATAGACAAATTTTAAATTTATATTTAAAAAATTTTAAAAGGATATAATAAATCATAAAAATAAATAAAAAATTTTTGTCTAATTTTTTAAATATAAAATTGATAGTTAGAGTTAAGATGGATATAGATCCTCTTATTTAGAGATTAAATATGAAAATAATATTTGAATTTTCAATATTTTACATAAATTTTTGAAAAGATAATTTTTGTTTGATAAAAATTAAGATAAAAAAATATAATGAGTTTTTGAAAGATTCCGATAAACTTAATCTCTATAGTTTTAAAATATGTTAAAAGATTTTCCCAATTAAATAATTTATAAAATAAATGTTATTTGGTAAAAAAATTAAAATTATTTGGAATAAAATTCATATTTTAAATTTTTAGTTTAAAAAAACATATATCTAGATTAATTTGATTTACAATTATAATTTGATTAATTTTGATATTTGAATAAATTCATGATTGTCCAATTTGTAATTAAAAGAAGTTATATCTTTAAAAAAAAAAAACTATTTTACATGTTATTGAAAGAAGTTATCTATATAAACGTTCATATGGTAACTTTTATCGGCTATCTATGTATATTATAATATAATAATATATATAACTAGTTTTTAACCCTTGCAAATGCATGGGATTTTTATATTTATAATAATATTTTATTTAATTCAATAAATATCTACATAAAATGTTTGTAGATTCAAAATTTTATTTTTATCACTAAATATTATATTTTCTCTTTTTTATTTTTAATTAAATTTATATATTTAATGTTAAAAATTTTTATTTGATTTTTAATTTCATAAATTAAAAGTACAAAATTCCAAAATAAAGAAATAATTTATCAACAAAAATTTTAAATAACTTTTTGACCTCCCTCTTAATTTAGAAAAGTATATTAGTAAATATTTAAAATATTAAATTTTTAATTAAATTCATTTCATAAATTTGATTGCTTAATTGGTAAAAAAAGGTAAATTTGCTATATATATATATATATATAAAAATAAAGGTTTACATAAAATGTAAATGTAGTAAATATTTAGGGATCCTAGGAAATTATAAGAAAAATTGATAATTAAGATAAAGTATAACTGCAATTTAATGATAAAATTGATAAAAAAAAATTTTTAAATTGAAGATAAAAATATTATTTAAGAAGTCGAATAGAGAAAAATTCATCAAATTTTAAACCATTCCTCAATCCCCTAAATGTTTATCTTTTCCATGTGTGCATGCACTTATGAATAATAAAAAAAAAGAATGATCAAAAACTTCAATTTAAATTTTTTTCACCATAATATAATAGAATTTAGAGTAGCAGCAATATGACTTATATATATATATATTAATAAAAAATTATATAAAAATTAAGAAATGAAAACTTTTTAGAAAGTAAATCAAATACTCAATGAAACAAAAAAAATGCTTCTTTTTTCTTAGAAGATCCATTATTTATTCTAATTGATCGTATAAATCATTGTAAAAAGAAAATAAGAATAGAAAATTTTAAGGGAGGAAATAAAGTTTTAAAAATATATATGAATGAAAAAAATACTTTTAGATGAAGAATTTGAAAAAAAATCTGAAATGAAAAAAGTAAAAAAAAAAGAGTTTTAGATAAAATAGAATAGCAAAAATCTATTATGTTTGTAATTCTATATTAAGTATTTTGAAATATAAATACTTGAACATGATTTTATCCATTTATTTAAATAGGAGTTTTTATCTACTTATTTAACTAGATATTCTAAAAAATGTATTAAGATGAATATTTTTAAGTCTTTAAATCAAAATTTTTAAATAGTAATTTATGATGCTCTTATTAATTTAAATAAATTTGAATGTTTTTAGTGGATTTGAATAATATTAAATAAAATAAATAATCATATATTATTTTGTCTGATTGCAAATTAATATTTGAATATTTATTATTTTTTAATTATTTAGTTTAAAATTTTTTATATTTAATTATTTTGATAATATATATTATAATTATTTATTATTATCTTACGTGTTATTTATAAAAATTATCCACTTAAATATGCACATAAATAAATTTTATCAGATTTATATATATATTATAATATAATATTATATATGATTCAAAAAACCAATTGCTTGTAGTAATATCAGATAAAGTACATAAAGTTATAACTTGAAAATGATAACAAAAATTTTATCCAAAAAAAAAATTCACGTACTGAGATAAGAGGAGATTATTTAAAATTTAAATCTAAATTTATTAAATGCAACATTTTAAAAATAATTTTATGAATGTTTTAAATATGATTTTACGAATCAATTGACTTCTTTTAAAAAAATTGCATTATGCTTTAACTTGAAATTCTTTAAAAAAAATTTTCTGTCTTTGTGCTTTTGGGTACCGAAAATTTCTGCTCAGACTTTGATGGTATCATGCTGGGAGCTGGTTAATGCAACAAGGTTTTACGGCAGTTTCTCTACCCACTATTCTCAGCGCCTTTCTTTTTCTTCTTGCTGACAAGATAAAGCTTTAAAGTGAACAGAATCTGGCATCTTGGTTGAGATGCGGGGAAAGATGCCAAAGGCCAATGTTGAATATTTATTAGTTGGGTTACCAAAAACAATGGCACAGACACGAGGCATGCATTCCCCAATGGCTCTACCCACCCCAAAAAAAAGTTGGCATTTGGGGCAGATTAGCCTCAATTCTTGCTGTATTCTTATTTATGTATGGTAAAAGGGTTAACAAAAAAAAAAAAAACCCTCGAATTAAAATTTAATAATCAGCTAAATTTTAGAGAAGAAATATTTTTTTCAGTCAAATAAATAATATGATGAAATTTTTAATAAATTAAAATTTTCAAAAAAATCTAAGCTTTTATTTTTTTTACAATTAATTAAACCTTCAAACTTTTAATTTTATCAATTAAGCTTTTTTTAAAAGAAAAATTATTAATTGTTTTTGTCTAATTGAAAATCTAATTAAATAACTTGAATAAAAATAAATGTATAAAGATTCAAATTGGATAAAAAAAAATATTTAAAAATTTAATTAATTTAAAATTTAATCGATTGTAATAAAATTTCAATGATTTAATTAATAAATGGTTTTGATTTTTTGTTTGAAAGCTTTTTTCCCTTAAAATTTTATTTATTTATAAATATTTATAATTCTTGATTTTTTAAATTTCAATACAACTCAATAGTTTTATAAAATAATTATATTTAATAAAATTAGGATTCAAATATCAATATTTATAATTTTTAATATTTTCATATTATAATTTTATTTGTAAAAATAAAATTGAATTTTTTTACTAAAAAAATGAAAAATTTAATGAACAATAAAGATATCTAACAATCATATAAGCCAGCAAAATGTTACAAACACAATTTTTTTGTATATAAAGTAAAAGGACTAAAAAGGAAAATTAAAACTTTAAACCAATAAACATGAAACAACCTTTTGACCGCCAGTGAAAAACAGTAAAAAAGTAAAATTCAGTCCACTTATTTTCACCGCTCATTCACTCATAAATACAGATCAGCTAAACCTAAAACCTTAAAAACAAACCCCAAAACCTAAAAAAAAAACTTTTTTCTCTCGCTTTTCGGTTTCAACACTCTGCAAATATGTTTCGATTCGTAGCTCGATCGGCTGCCGGCAAGCACCTCCTCCGCCGAGGATATGCCACTGAATCCGTACCCGACCGGAAAGTCGCCGTCTTGGGCGCTGCTGGAGGGATCGGCCAGCCCTTGGCTCTTCTCATGAAGCTTAACCCTCTTGTTTCTCAACTTGCTCTCTATGATATCGCTAACACTCCAGGCGTTGCGGCTGATGTCAGCCACGTCAACACCAGATCTGAGGTCCATACAAAAAGAATTCATCCTTTTTTATTGAATCTAAATATCTAATTTTTTAGATTTACTATATAGTAAAATATTAAATTGATCTAATATTTTGTAAAAGGGGTTTCACTGTATTGATTTAGTGTTTGTTCCATGCTTAGCTGTTATGTTATCGTCTTTATGAAAGTGTATTTGTGAATCTATTAATAAATCTGATTGAATTTGACTGGTTTGCTATTTTGAAAAATAACCTTTTTATTTTGCATAATGTGTGTTTGTGTGTCTTTTGGTTCGGCGTGGTTAATTGCTTTTGCTGTTTTCTTGAAAGGATTTAAGGTTTTAAAGTTTCGGGTCCAGTTGTATGCTTATCAGATGCTTGTTGGTGTCCGTTTGACTGCTAATTAGTCTCTGATTCTATGTTCATTACTTGCGTTTTTTATCTCTTCAGGAAATTTAAGTAATTGTGCTATGTATATGAGCTTGATATAGCTGTCTTAGTTTCATGTCATTAATCTATACATATATTCAAATATTTTATGTCTGTTTGGCTTACCTGATTTTTTTTTTTAGCTTTTCTGTATTTTTTATGGCTTCATCAGTTTATTTATTTGTCTTTGATTCTTGCTTGTGCCTCCATCCTTAATTTGGTTTAATTGAACTCCTCTGTTTTTCTACCTGATTATTCTTTCTTCATCTGCATTTTGCTGTGATTCCTATTCATTTGATAATCTCATGTGCCTTAATTTCTATCACCTTTATTTCTTTAGCAACTTAAATCTTTTTCTTTTTGTTTGTTTAAGGTTGCTGGATATGTTGGTGAAGAGCAATTGGGGAAAGCTTTGGAGGGTTCTGATGTTGTCATCATTCCCGCTGGGGTGCCAAGAAAGCCTGGTATGACTCGTGATGATCTTTTCAACATCAATGCTGGAATTGTCAAGGGTCTATGTGCTGCTATTGCTAAGTATTGCCCCAATGTGAGTGTCTATCTTTTTTCTTTTAATTGGAAAAATGATTTTATTATGGATCTTTGATGCTTCTAAGAATTTAGTTAGTTTGGTTCTATTTTTTGTATATGACGATTAAAGTGAATCTTACCAAAGTGTGATAACTGTGGATGTGATAGAAGCTAAAACTGGACTTTAAAATCTGATTTAGTGTCAAGTTCTATTTCATCAACTGATCATCATACTTTTCTCTCTGATGCTTAAAATGTAATAGACAATTTTGATAATTGAAAAGTATTGATTATCTTCAAAGAGTTATTGCTTTCTGTTGTGAGCTTTTATGAGACTGTAATGATTTTTTCTAACTTTTTGATAAACCAAATTTATGGCCCAGGCACTTGTTAATATGATTAGCAACCCTGTGAATTCAACCGTTCCAATTGCAGCCGAGGTTTTCAAGAAGGCAGGGACATATGATGAGAAAAAGTTGTTTGGTGTAACTACCCTTGATGTGGTTAGGGCTAAGACTTTCTATGCTGGGAAGGCTAAAGTAAATGTTGCAGGTTTGTTTAATTTCTACTTATTGAAATTTTCTCATATACTGCTATAAAGAAAAAGGGAAAAAACTAATTCACATCTCCCTACCCCTTACTTTGAAACTGTCGTTTGGGAAGAATAAGCAAAATTCTTAGTTGAGATTTATTGAGGGTTTCTGGGCCCAGAAATGAAGCTTTTTAAGTAGATTTCTTTTCTCCTTCATGAAATGTCTTTTGACCCTATGTACATCATAGCATAAGAAAATTTGGATTATATAAGGAACTTGACTGTTGACTAAGGATCTTCACTTTCTTGCAGATGTTAATGTCCCAGTTGTTGGTGGCCATGCTGGAATAACCATTCTCCCTCTATTTTCCCAAGTACTTCCTTCTTTCCGTTATGAGGGTTATCATTGATTTTATTTCATATGAGATTGTTGGCTCCTCCTTTCAGTTTTCAGTTCTTGTTAATCATATTGGCTAAATTTTTTTAGGCCACACCAAAAGCCAATTTGGCTGAAGAGGATATTAAGGCTCTCACAAAGCGAACACAAGATGGAGGCACTGAAGTTGTGGAAGCAAAGGCTGGAAAGGGTTCAGCAACATTATCAATGGCGTAAGTATTAGTTATCATTTCTTCACTTGCAGGTTTTGATATCCTTGCAATTGTATAGTCATAAAATGGAAGCATATGATTTTAGTTGCATCATTTGAGCCCGACTTAGTTGTCATGTATTGTTTCTTTGCGCAGATATGCTGGAGCCATTTTTGCTGATGCTTGCCTTAAGGGACTTAATGGTGTTCCTGATGTTGTGGAATGTTCATTTGTGCAGTCAACTGTCACTGAACTTCCTTTCTTTGCTTCTAAGGTAATTGTCCTTGACACATTGTTAATTTGTTCAAAGGGCCTTTCACCCTCATTAAGTTTTTGTCTCCTCTTCTTATTGCAGGTAAGGCTTGGAAAGAATGGAGTGGAGGAAGTTTTGGGATTGGGTCCTCTCTCTGACTATGAGAAGGAAGGCTTGGAAAACCTTAAGCCAGAACTGAAAGCCTCTATCGAGAAGGGAATCAAATTCGCCAACCAGAGTTGATTGAAATTATTATGATTTCTTCCATTAGACCAATTAAACTTTTGCAGTTTTTTTGGCTGATTTGAATTTCTTGTTGCAAACAGCATCATCTTTGCTGTTCCTAATAGGATAGGCCTTGCATACCATAAGTTGCGAGCAATAATTTCCAGTGGTATGTTAACTGGGGAGGTTGATTAAAACATTTTCCAGTTGGGAATTCATTCATACAAGCATAAAGTTTTGTAGTCACATTTGCTCTTCCCAGATTGTAAAACTAGAATCTTTGTTGAAAAATTTTTCTTTATAACTTAGCGTAGCGTTTTTCATTTTTGTAAAATATTTTTGAAGATATATTTAACTTTTATTAAAACTCACAATATTCTGAAAAAGGAAGTGCTAATAATATATTTAATAATTCTAAATATAATGTGATGATGTGAAAAACAAAGAAAAATAAAGCTGTTTGAAATCTTTTAGTGAAAATTGTATAAATTTGAAAAAGTAAAAAAATGTGTTTGATATATTAAGATATAAATTTTAATGAAACTCGTAAGAAATTGATAAAAATTAAAAAATATATATTTATATATTTATCGTGTTAATATAAATTTTAATAAAATTTGTATGAAATTGATAAAAATTAATATTAAAAAATATAGTTAAATATGTGTCATGTTGATTTAATATTTTTATATATATTTAATATCAAATATATAATTATAAATGTAAGTATTTAGGACTGCAGACAAATCACTCTGTTTCTTATACCTCACGCTAAACCTGTCATTGGCATATAACGCAACATGTATAATAAGAGAACTTGAAGCTTCATGTCAGATGCTTCACTTAAAGGAAATTTCCTCTTAAACAATTTCTGTTTAATGGTGCAGGCATGCACAGAAGGAACGACGAAAACATAGGAGATAAGCAGCAAAAAGTGTATAGAGGATGATTATACCTACAGAAAACCTTCTTGCCACAACTATGTTAATCCATTATATTACAATTTGGCTCAAAAGGAAGATTACCTTTGAAACAACAAGATTCGCATGATGAAACTGAAAGAACCAGCTTTGCACAACTTTGAGTTATACAAAAAATTGAATGTTGCATGTCATTCATCCCTATTAAAAGGTTAGATTCAAAAGAGACTTTGTTATGCAGTTTGATGGTTCACTTGAAATGATAAGCAGAATCACATTTTAAAAGTTGTTGGTTGCTACTTGGTAATTGATCTTCAATTAGCCTCCATCTTTAAGATGATCTACAAAAGCAACAAGAAGCTTGTTAACTCAAGCCTAGTCTCAAAAGCAGAGAAACAAAGATACTGCATGATACATGTATCATCTAAAATAAACCAGCATCCATCTGATAGTTTCTAGCTCTACATTTATTATGTAAAATAAATCAGAATCTACATGATGTTTTCTAACTCTACCATGATAAACATATCATAACTACAGAGCATGTAGGTTAAGTCTGATTTAAGTTTGCTCTATTAGCCATGGGGAATATCAAACTCAAGAAGATAAAAAAAACTAAAGATTCACGTCAAGTTTAATTCCTCAAAATTAAAAAATGAACTCTGAATTGGGTATGCAGGGTTCTGATACAGAAATGGTGAAGGTATTAGTGATGTAGACGATCACCAATAGATACAAAGATCTGAAGTCAACATTTGTTGCCAGTAATAAGTTACTACTACTTCCTACTCAATAACACAGTGGCCAAGAATACTATCAAGGGTATATCATTGATTCCCTTTCCAAACTGCCTTTGCAATCATATTTATTCATTTAATAATATTGCTTCCCATATTGTGAGGAATGATGAGATAGATGGGCTCCACTTAAAAGCATAAAGGGGAAAGAGACTACTATTTAATTCCCATAGGGCTACAGCTTCTATTATGACCTTGAAAGGCAGGTTTCTAGTTTGGGTGACTTAATCTTTGGAAACTAATGGAAACTGCGTTTTCCCACTTAGAACAGCCAAATACCGATTGAAGTTGACAGTTGCAAAACTTCAGAATTTACTAACATAATGTCCATGAATGGAATTGGCTAATAAATGAAAAGTTTACTGTAGGTTTTCTTCATAAATCGTTTCTTTTTTTATTTTTTTTGAAAGTTACCACCTTTATTAATTTACACACAATTAAAGACTTAAGAAATATTATACTACAAAAATACTAATGGTAAAAATTGGGAAAAAAGAAAAGAACTTCAAATGATGCATATGATCCATGAGCAGAATGCAACAAGTACATTTGACCCCAAAAGTTCCCAAATGCTATCCAAGCATCTCTGACATGCATGGAATAGGTTCCTGCTACCGCTTCTAATAACATCAAAACTATCTTAGAACTCCTTTTTACGTCTTTTGATAACATCAGCTATTAGAGGCTCAATAGAGAAGAAAAAAAGTAATGACAAGTGGCATCTCAAATGGATATTTCAGAAACTAAGTACCCTCATGTCTTGATATATATTTCACTTGAAATTCAATACTAGTAACATAAAAAAATTGCACAACTTATGTGAGAAAGAATTAAAGAAAAAGTTCACTAGCCAAGATGATGACCTGTACCTCAGTTAAGTCCATTAAAAAACAAGGTGACCAGCTCACATTATCCAGATGAACTACCATTGTCAGAGTCTGCATGAAAGTATTAGCGTGAAAAATCTGGCATATATACACTTACAAACAAAGGAAAAACATTAATGTTTACCACTTGATGAGGATCCAGAGTCACTGCTAGAACTGCTTGAACTACTTGATCTACTCTCGTTAGTTTGTAGCCTTTCTCCATGAATTGAAGGTGATGTGGAAACAATCCTCTCCACTGCTAAACAATCCAACCAGTTTTAATAATGAGTGCGTGACAATTTTGTCTTCTTCAGAACCAAACAAGTGAGAATAGACCAAAGCAGAGTAAATTCTAGTTGATAGTGATTACCTGTTTCAGGCACTTTTCGTACCTCTGCAGCAGGTGGCTCCAGATTCTGCAAAAAGAATCACAACAAAGAGTTCCAGGGAACAACAATTCTAAAGAGGCAAAACAGTTAGATGTTTATGCATCACTTGTTTATAATCTTACAGTCTCCTGAATATTATGGTCATTTTCTGCATTTGCTTGAAGAACAACTTCAGCTTTTTTCTTGTTTTTGCTCCAACTCTTCTTATAGTTGGTCACAAATCTATCAAGTTCCCAAAGCGTTTGAGGATCAACACTGTCAATATCCACCTCAATCTCATCTTCTTCCTGAAAAAGTGCTTGGTTCCTCTTCTTAATAATCTGGACAATGCTATCGAGTTTTTCTGAAGGCAAGTTCTGAAGGTTTACACTGAGTCTCTGCTTCTCCTCAAACGTCATATCCCTCTTATCAGGATCCTTTGCCTTGGATTTCTGTGGTACTGCCATCCTACCCGTAGGAGTCAAGTCCACAGCTCTTGAATTGGGATCAACAGGAATTGTCATGGATTCTGATCTTTCCAGAGTCCTAGCTTCTAATGGTACTGGTGCAGGTGCAGGTGCAGGTGCCGAAGCAGAAGCAGGAGCAGGAATAGGAGAGGCATGAGCTTGAACTGGAGCAGGAGCAGGAATTCTCCTTGATGTAGGAGTTGGCAAACTGTAATCATAACTCCTTTCAAACCTCCTACCAAGATTATACTCAGACTCTATAGCTGCCCAGTTTTCTGCAAATATACCTGACAATGTATCAGCCATAGAGTACACATCCTGTCCTTTGGGGTTATACAGCATAGCATTACTGAAAGTTAGTCTTACATCCTCTGCAAACTCCATGGGTGACTTGTACCAATTCTTGTTCAACCTAGTCTTCACCGTACCCAAATCCATAGGATGCTTAACAATTGAATAATAATCATGTAACCCGAGTCCCTTCACATCCACTGGTTTATTAAACACCCAACCAAACTTATGTTTCATTAACTTTCCTAACAAATTGCTACAACTCTTAAACAACTTACATGAAAACTTCTCCGTTGCAATCCCACCTCCCATTTGACCACCATTACTCTTCCCAACATTCTTTTTAATCTTCTTATTACTCTCCATAGGTTTTAACTTCTCCTTCCCTACAGCAAACTTCGAATTCTTATAATACTGATTTGCCTTTGGGGTTCTCTTCTCTTTCTCCACAAACTCACTCCCACCACCACCATGGTTACTATAATCATGCTCTGTCACTGACACAGATAATCCATGAAAAGGCCTTGAACTAGGCAATCCTACAGAACCAACATCAGAATTCACTCTAACTAAACTTCCACCACCTCTATCAACATTCTCATTCCCTGAAACCTGCGAATTCGCATAGCCCCCACTAAACCTACTTTCGCTAGCCTCAAATTTCTTAAGCAAACCCCTAACTTGCTCAAGCTCAATAGCTAACTTCCTCTTCAGAACTCTAACCTTACTTTTAGACAAAACATTCAAGCTAATCTTAAAAAGGTTATCATATTTACCATACCCAGCGTTTTCAAGCCCGTTGGTGGCATTCTGCGCACCCTGCTGCAACCGATTATGGCTCGACGAATCGTCTGACGCCACGACATCGAGGATTTGTACTGGCAGATGCTGATAGGAGTTGTTATCATCAGTTGTAGTGGTAGTGGCTTGAGTTTGCTGAGAAGATTGTTGAGGCACAAAGGTGAGATTTTTGGGTTTATTGTGGTTTTTTCTAGTATAAACTCTGTTGTCCTTTGATTCTTCACCTTCAATTTCCCCCGTATCCATTCATGTAAAAAAAAAAAAACAGAAAGAGAGAGAGAGAAAGAACCCAAAAAAATCAAATTTTTAAAGAAAACAAAGGGGAAAACCCTAATTTCGAGAAATACCCAGATAGGCTAAAGGCTTAAAAATGGGGGGTTTTAGGGTTTATGTTGGGATTGTAGGGAAAGGTGACGCTTTTTGAGAGAGAGAGAGAGAGAAAAGGGAAATAGACTTTTGTTTGGAGAGAGGTAAAGAAACTTTAGAACTATCAAACAAGTTAGTAAAAGAAAGAAAATGAAAAAGAAAAGAGAGGCTTTTAAAGAAAAGGAAATGATAATTTCTTCCCATGATTAAAATAACTAAAAAAAAGAAATGCTTGATTATAATATTTGTCTGGTTAGTTTGTGAAAAGATAAAAAAAAATTATATTATATTGTTTTTAAATAAAATATTTTTTTATTATGTGAATAATCTTTATATCAACTATTTTAAAAACTTTTAAAATTTAATAAAAATAATTTTAATTAAAGAGAATATTATTAATAATTAATTTATAAAAAAATATGTTTAGAATTATTTTTATACTATAATATTTTTTTAAAATTAATCCATAAATGAAAAAAATTAAATATTTAAATATTTATTATTAAGATAAAATTAACCATAAAATTTTAAGTATTAACATTTTACTATCATTGTATATGTTTTTTCATATTCTTTTATTTTTTATTATTTAGAATTTGTAAAGTCATAACAAAATTAAAAAAAAAAAAAGCCTAAGCATAAATTAAAAATATATAAAATTCAAAGTTATTGACAAAAAAATAGTTAAGAAATGAGTTACAAAAACTTTAAAGGTAGCATCAATAATTAACATCAATGGTTAAGATTAAATATTATAATAATATTTTTTAAAAAAATAATAAAATATAACAAAGATATAAAAGTTATTTTATATTTAAAAATTTTTAACCCTTTCATGCTCAAATTCCTTTCATTTCTTTATTAAAATATAAATGATAAACCAAACATAGAAAAGATTTTCTTATTTTCTTTGCTTTTCTTTCCTTTTTCTTCCTTTTCCTCACCTTCCCTCTATCCAAACATAGCCTTAGGATTTTGGATTTTTTTTTTTTTGAAAATTTAAAGGGATTCGATCTGTATTAACTTTGTTTCTTTTGAGTTAAATTGTACAATATATTCTTATTCTTTAATCAAATGGCTGAATTAATACATTTAAATTGAATCATGATATTTTAATAAATTATTAACAGCTTAAAAATTTTTATGCTAAAATTGATTACGTGGCATTTGACTTTTCTAATGTGTCACTTTTGCTTATGTAATTATTGATTTTGTTGACGTGTTATTTTTGCTTATATGGTTATTAATTTTGTTAATATGTCAAGTTTACATGGTCAAAGAGAATGATATGGTAAAATTTTTTGACATGTTAGTATTTTTCTATGCCAATTTTTTTAAATTGTATGATTTATCTTAATACTTTAATGGTGGAATTAATCCTTTTACATTAATGTGTGTTCAAATTTGATTCCTATACATCATTCAATTATTGAATTTAAGATTTTAATTTAAAATAAGTAAAATAAAACTAAAATAAAATACAAAAACTCTTTTTAAAAGCAAATAGATCGAGTTGTAATAAAGTTAATGCAATGCACATGTTAACATGTAAATTGCACTAGATTTATTTTCTAAAACAATGTCATTTTAATCTATTATAAAAATAATAAAATAATTTTTAAAATTTTTTTCTTTTTCCCTCTCCTATCTCATTTTTCTCTTACTTCTCTTTACAAATCTCATTTAATAAACTCTAGGATTTTTAGAAACCAGTGATTGAAAATTTTAATGATTATAAAAAAAATTTATCTTAAAAATTCAAAACTTACGAATACCTAAAAGTTAGGGATGACAATGGATAACGAATAAAATGGATATCCATCATTATCCAATATGTTTATATCGGATTTGGATAGTTATAAATAGATAATTAATGGATTTATGTAAAAGATTTATTATTAGTGACAGATTCAGGGCAAATACAAATAGTATCTCTTGGATATTCAATATCCAAATCTATTTAAGTTTTAATAAATAATAATAGATATCCGAATTTGTTAATTGTTTTCATATGTAAAATATATAAAATTTTATGCTTTAGACGGTTTTGGACCCTAAAAAATAACTTTTATTTATTACTAATTAAGAGTAAGCTTGAATTTTAAATTAAATTCTTATTTGTTTTATATTTTGACAAAAAATTTAAATAAATGGATATTTTAACGAATTCAGATATTTAAATAGATAATACTTATTTAAATGGATTCGATTTTAGATAATGATATTAAACTTAAATGAATTTTTAAATAGATTCAAATTTTATAAACATTAAACTATTCGGATCAAATATTTTTGAAATAGTGGATATGTGCTTCATTGCCATTCCTACCAAAAATCAACCACTAACACCACCGCTTTTGTATTATCATCTAAAGCAAAATTGAGCATAATGCCTTAAAATTTCTAAACCTAAAACCTCTAGAAAAAAATTCTTCAACCAAAAAATTATTCTAATTGTTTTTTTTTTTTGTTGTTTTTATTTTTCCTGTGTTATGTTGTCGATTGCTGTTGGATTCTCAAATTTTCTCCAAATCAATCTTTCTAAAAAACTTTCATATTTTCCTTTTTTTATTTTTGATTTTTCCTTTTTGTTACTTTAACTTCTTGACTTTCATCAACTAAATAATAAAAATAAAATAAAGAAAATAACAAATAATAAATAAAATACTTTTGGATCATTAAATTTGGGCTTAAAATATAATTTTGGAATTAAAACCCAATAGATCCAAAAATGATTTTAGAACCCAATATAGAGATGAAAGTCGAAGCCCATTTAATATCGAAAAATTTTCAGACAAAATGAGATGTCTACAATTACTTTTAGAGTGTATTTGATTTGAGAGAATCCATAATTTTTTTTTGGAATCTTGATGGTGGATATATATTTCTCACATTTGGTTAAAGATAATCCGATTATCAAAGAAAATGTCAGATTTCTAACAGTACCTAAAGTTTTGAAAAAAAAAATCTACCTCTCCCTATAGTATTTTAGGATTCCGATGGAAAAAAATTACCTTATTTTCAAATTTAATCTGAATAAAAAATTGATCACATATTTGTTATCCTTTTAAAAAGAAAATCTAAAATGCCTTTGTAGCTTTTTTTAAAAAAAATTTGTCTTATTTATAATTTATGTTGCAATCAAGTCGTTTCTTTCTTAAAATATCAATTGTCAATTAAGAGGTTTCAAAAAGAAATGCCTTAATTGATATATACATAAGGTAAATAGTATCGTATCTCATTCTCCACATGTAAAACCAAATTATTTAGGAGTTTCCTTCTTATTAAAACTTTGGAAATTATTACCTGATTTTCAGTCCTATGAAATCCCATACCATATCACCTGTAAATTTTGCTGGAATTTGGTTGCCATGTTTAGCATGTCCCATCCTATCCATATGGCAACTCATATCTGCATTGCATTGGGATAATACTAAAAATTAAAATAACATTTTAATTTTTTATTACATATGAAATTAAGATTATAAATTTTTATGTTATTATAATAATAATTTTGACATAATAAAAAATATTTTTGTTAACTTAGTAATCTATAAAAAAAAATTTGGAGAAGATTAAGTTGTTAACCACCAGCCACTAGGTGTTTGCTTTTTTGCTTGTTCAAAAATTTTACCTTTTTCAGTTGCTCTATCTATTACACCGGGTTGTGTAATTTTGTCTTGCCATTCTTCCTCGGATTGGCATAGCTTGTCACAGCATAATTTAATTGCTCTCCCTAAAACCTATTTATTTTAAATGAAGATGAGAATAAGATATTCTATAATGAAGTCTTGTCAATTGAGGAGAGAAAAAATTTATAATAAATCATATGATTAAATCCCTTAATTGATAAGTAACTAAGGTGTTTCTAACAATAAACGTCGTATTTGCTAAAAGTTTTCAACCAATTACGGTGTTCACTGTCTAAAATGCTTTAATTGACTTGAGCAAATAATGTTTTCAACCCAAAAACGCTTTAATTGATTATGTGTTCAAAGTATTATGAAATGTATCAATTAAGATGTTTAAAGTAACGAACGTCTTAATTAATGATGTTTTAAATAATATAAAATTATCAAATAAGTCATTCATATTAACAAATGCCTTATTTGATGTTATATAAATTATAGAACTAATAATTAAGTCGATCATATAAACCAAACGCCCTTAATTGATGATTTTTATACATTAAAACAACAATCAACTAAAATATTTGTTTTCTTTTGTTGCTAAAAGTATTATTTGTCATTTGGGTATTTTATTATTAATAAAACAAAATAAAAGATTGCCTTAAGCTTGTAAAAAAGATTATGGTAATTATACAATAATTAATAAATGTGGATTCTCTTTAATCAAACGAGTGAATTTGAATACGAGATACTCATAATATCAAACAAAACCATGAGTATCGCACTTTTTCTGGATATCACACTTTTTTTCGAAATCTAAAATTTTATGAACTAAATGCCCCATATTATTGAATGTGTATCTAGGTTTGTTGAGTTTGTTGATTATAGGTTTTTTTTATCTAACTTCTATATTTTTGTCATTCTTTAAAGTTTTATATATATATTTATTTATATTTCCAAAATGTTGAAAATAGAAATTAAAAAAATTAAAAAATCAAAATCAAAATAAATAAATAAAGATAAAGAAAATATATAATTAAGTTTATATTGTGCTTATAATCTAATTTGATATTAACTCAATTTGTCATCTTAAGTCTAATTAATAAGTCAAATATCTAAAAAATTTATCTAAATATGAAAAAAATATCATGGTTGAATTAATAATTTATATTTTTATGTGTTATTTTAGGTTAAATCTTAAATTCGATAATAATTGATGTATAAAAATCAAATTTAAACACTTATTAAAATAGAAGAATTAATTCTATTATTTAATTAAAGTATCGAAAATGCATACAATTTGAAAAAAGCTTACATGAAAAAATGTTGATAAGTCAAAAAATTTTACTACATCATTTTCTTTAACTACATGATCTTAAACATTAGCAAAATCTGCTAAAATCAACTATCACCTTATAAAAGTTAAAATATCACATTATAAAAATTAAAATATCACGTTATTAATTTTAATGAAAAAAATTTTATCAATTAATAATTTGATTAAATTTAATAATTAATTAAAATATAAAAATTTAATTTAAATACATTAAAATAAGAAGATTAATTTCATTATTTAACTAAAGTTAAGAGATTTAGTGTATAATTTGACCTTTCTTTTGTGTTAATTCTTAGAGCGGAGGAGAGGGTCTCGAGACGAGTTTCAACTCTGAGAGAGAGTGACAGTCTAAGAGATGAGTTATGCACGACCTGGAGGGAGCGAGTGAGGGAAAAGGGAAAAATGTATTAGGGTATTGCCACGTCAGATGGAACCCTTAATACAAATTTTTTGGTACTACCCTTTATACAATTGGGCTAATATGTGGCTGAACGTTTCTCTTGGGCAGCTGGGCAAGCAAGATTCAGTGGTGGGCTGGTGGCCTTTGTTTTGGAAATGATTTTGAGAAGCTTAAGCGTGCGGCATTCTCCAAGACATGGCCAACTGATGCGGCTCCTGGTGGCATCAAGTGTCATGCTGCGACATTATACCATGCTTTAGCTGCTAAGGGGCATGAAATTCATGTTTTCGCTGTGCCTTCCGATAGAAAGCCACAGCTCGACCACCTTGATGGCAATCTTCATGTATATTTTGCAGCCAATGATCATGGTTCAGTCAATTGTTCTTTTAGCGTTTGAGATATTTAACACGATAAAACGCCAATGGAGCATTTGATTATGTGCATACTGAGCGTTTCGCTGCCTCGTTGGCGTGCGAAATCGGTGCCTATAATGTGGCTGTAACTTGGCATGGGATTTGGTATGAAATTATGCACTCAAAGTTTTTTGAAGAGCTTGTTTTGAATTCACAGGATGTTTTGCCAAGACCAGTTGGAAGGCTTCAGGAAGCAATGCCAGGACTAATCGATGAGACCAGTTTCTTTCCAAGTTATACACAACATATATGTATAAGCAAAGCAAGAGTGCTGGTGAGGTACTAGTCAACATCTATGGGCTCCCCCAGTGACATGTCCATGTGATCCTAATCGGGGTTGATGAGACAAATTTCTTCATTAATATCCAGAACGCGGTACGTGGCGCAGGAAAAAAGAATGGTATCCCTGAAAATGTAAGCCTGATGACGGAGGTTGTTAAGAGACAAAGTGCATCCACTTCTGTACAAAGCGTTCTCAAGTGGCAAAGAGAGTGAGCTTCTCTCTTTGTTATTTGAATTCAAATTTGCTAAGAGGTTATAAAAAAAATAATATTTTATGAATTTTTTATACTCAACATAGATAAATCTACTTGAATAAGTCCGAAAAAATAAATACTAGGCAAATCCTCGTAACCTTTAGTTGCTAAATTAAAAAAAAAAAGAAGATATGCAGGTGTATTTCAGCTTGTAGCAGGTCTGGTCCTAGGGGAATAAGGTATGCTGAATTAGGCCCAAAATGTGAAGGTTTTAGGCCTGTTGGAGCCTTCAGAGCTGTCCGAATTCTACAATGCCCTCAATGTGTTTGTGAACCCAACATTGAGGCCTCAAGGGCTCCATGTTACCTTGATTGAAGCAATGCATTGCCGGAAACCAGTTTCGGCCCCAATTATCCTAGAATAATTGGCACATAGTCACCCATTGTAGAGTCTTTTGTCAAAGCCCTGAAGCCAGTTAAAAGAGATGGGCCTGAAATGATGCAGACGAAGGGTACTGCTTGCAGGGAATATCCATTGCCAATGCTGCCAGTATGAAAGGTGTTTTTTTTTTCCTCCGCATGAAGAATTCTAGATTCTATCAGTACCCTCTTCCCACAGATTGTTAGAAACATTTTTTCTTAACCTTTTTATTTTTCTCAAATTCATGTTGGTATATGAAGATCTAATATACTATACAATCTATATTTATTAATTTGCTTATACTCCAATCTGTCCTCGCGGAATCATTTCAGAAATAAAACTTATTATCGGCAGGAAAGTTCAGATGGATAAATTATTAGGTGAAGTTCAAGCTTGATCAATTTTCATACTATTCCAATTGTGAGAAACTATATGGGTTACCAATGGGTGGTTGGTTCAAGGTGAAAAAGAAAGTGTGATCCTTTCTTGTCTAGATTCGAATTTATTCAGAAATTGTGAGAAGATAAATTTTTATAAATTCGCTAAACTCGACATAAATGAGTTTTTTTTAAACCGACCTGAAAAAAAAAAGTACAGGTCAAATCCCAAAAACCATTGCTGCATAAACAAAATTTATTATCTTCAACTAGAATCATAGAAAACATTTTGGAAGTTATGAAGCAACAATACTAGGTATATGCTGAGCTCGTTTCTGATGGGATTCTCTTATAAACTAAACTATAGACTTTGACACAATTTTGTCTCAGGAATCTCATTAGGAATCATTTTGATTTTCTGGCTTACAAATCAATGAAGGTCCTGTCCATCTTTGGCGTGGCGGCATAGAATTTCTTGATCATACTCTGCTACCAAGCTATCTATTCTGTTTTCTGAGATGAACCGACAGTTCCTGATTCGAGATTGTTAACGAATGGTAATAATGTCAACATTTCATTAGAATGGAGCTTGTGAAAAATATTTGATTCCATCATTAATCGGATAGATATAGACATTCATCTGATCTTCGGCAAAGCTTTTATTTCTCTACCTCAGGCAGCAACATGTAGACAGGGTATTTTTAGACACAATACGGTGATATTATAATAAATAATTAAAAAAAAACGAAATCGCACTATTTATAATTTTAGTAAAAATTATATAGAGTTGAAAAAAACAAAAAAAAAAAAAATCATATTTTGCATATTGATACAAATTATAATATGATAATTTTTATATTTACATATTTTTAATATAGAATAAATACAGAAACACGAATTATTAGATTTGATGTCCAAGTTATTACGGAAAATTAAAACCTGTGTGAATCTTCTGATATATTCAGCGTTTAGATAAGAAGTATCAATCAGCTAACTTTGTAACATTGAGCTTTTGCAATCACCAATTAGATCTCATTGTTGTGAGATAGCCTAAATGATAAACTACAGATCGATTAAAGACTGTTTGGCACTTAGTGAAGGCCTGCGGATGATCATGCTAAGTAGATTCTTGAAAGCAACATATACTTCAAATGGCATTTGCCAATCTAACCTGAACTTTCGCTTTCTCAATTAAACAAATACATAATATTGTCTAATATATCTACAACTGCAACATGTGATGCCTAATAAGGTTTTTTTTTTTTTTTTGGAGGTAATCAAGTTTTGAACCCTTAATCACTACCAAACTTAAAATCCAACATTCTATCAATACAACACATGTTTGTTGACGATGCCTAGCTCAATATTTGATGAAGATAGTCTGGTGAAAGTATTCATAATGAAAATTGAGTACTGCTGCTAATTGCTGCTAGGGATACTTAAAAGAAAATCATGAATATGTTAAACTCAAGTTTCCAAAAAAAAAAAAATCATAGAGCTTAAATTAATCAAAGATACAGAGCTGGCTACTCACAGGTTGTTTGCTGGATACTGCTTATGTCACGGGTCGAGACTTAAGCTTCGAATTCGCACGGCTCCGGGATCCAGGCATGCATTTATTCGACGTCTCAGATCAGCCTTCCTGCTACGGTTCACACCCTTGTAAGGTATTGTTCGCTCTGGCCTCCCAGGCTTCACGGTTTTGTCCTACAAAAGGCACCTCACAAGGAAGAGATGGTGTGAACCCTTATATACCCCAGTGACCCTCCTATTATGTTCGATGTAGGATTCAAGACTCATCTTTAGGTCCGTGACATTCTCCCGCACCTAACCTCGTGACACCCTCACGTAGGTTGGCCACCTTGCCTACCTCCCTCGAGGTGCTTGTGTGGATCGAACGGTTTAGGGCTGGCTCTGATACCACTTGTCACAGGTCGAGACTTAAGCTCCGAACCCGCGTGGCTCCAGGACCCGGGCATGCACTCATCCAGCGTCTCAGATCAACCTTCCTGTCACGATTCACACCCTTGTGAGGTATTGTCCGCTCTGGCCCTCCTAACCTCACGGTTTTATCCTACAAAAAGCGCCTCACAAGGAAGAGATGGAGTGAACCCTTATATACCCCAGTGATTCTCCTATTATGTTCGATGTAGGATTCAAGACTTCTCTTTAGGTCCGTGACACTTACACAAAAAAAAAAAGAAAAAAACGAATAAAAAGCCTTATTTTACCTGGACTCGACAAGCCTGCAAATATCCTTAAGTATGAGGAGCTTACTTTATTATTATTTCTTTTATGAAAAAAATTACAATTTGAGAATAAAATAAAAAAATTATAAGTATTAAGATTTGACGTTAAATTTATTGGATATCATATTTTAAGAATGATTACATTAACCTGAGTTGAACTCAAGTTTATTATTGTTATTAATTTTGGTACACAAGGAAAATTATTGCAATTCAAACCTTATTTCTACTCAAAAAGTAAATAATAATAATAATAAAAAAACTACCTTTCCCTAACTATACTAGAGGAATGAACTAATTGTTCATGCAACATTCATACCGAAACAAGCAAGGAATTTGATGTATCCTCTATGGGGTTTATTAGGCAAATAAATAACTAAGATCATATTTCGCGTGTAGGATAATTTATAAAATAAGATGATAATTATCATATGTCATGTTTAGTTTGTATGTAAGCAAATGGATATAATTGTAAAGAGAATTAATTATCTTCTTAATATAAGATGATTTAATCTTTCCTACTACCAGAAAATAGAGCATCATCGGTGGAATTTTACTGATAGAATTTTTCCATTGGTGATTATTGACAAGAAACCAACGAAACATAATTGAAAAAGAATTTGAGCATCATTGTCAGAATATCGATACAATTTACTGATGGATTTAATTTCGTTGGTAATCTATCATCTATGCTTCGTTACTCTCAAATACAAAAACAAATTGATAAGTTGAGAATTGAGCTGAGGGCTGAGCTTAAGTCTTTCATGGATCCGACGATGTAGTTGATGGGGTCTGAACAATTTTTGCCAATACAATCTTCTAAACTTGATGATGACAACATAGATTCTGTATTAAGAGATGCAGTAGCACAATGACATTTTTTTTCAGGATTTATATGATGTGTTTTATAGATGTTATTGATGTTTTGTGAATGTTATAGATATTTTATGGATGTCATGAATAATTTGAATTGTTTTTAAATTTATAATGTGGATTTGATATTAATTAATAATAATAATATTTTAAAATAATTACACATGTTTTAATTGTAATTTATAGATTTCTTAAATAATTATAGATGAAATTAATCAAATTATTAATAAAATTGTAATTTTACCAAAAATTTACCAACGAAATTAATGCCATTATTGACGGATTACCAATCAATTATCAATGGAATATCGACGAAAAGCACACTTTAGTAATAGATTATCAACTAATTATTGATGGAATATCGACGGATTACCAATGAATTTTATTGATGGATCATCGACATATTTTACCAATAGAATACCAACACTTTTACCAGTGGATTTGACCAACAAATTACCGACTAAATTATCGACAAAATTATTACTGATAGAATTTACGGATGAAAAATTTTATTGACAATTACAGATGGATTTTATATATGATTGACGAAATAATATTATCGACCTATTTATCATGATGAAAAATTCCATTAGTAATACTATTACTAACGAAAGATATGCTATTATCAATGAAAAATTTCGTTGGCAAAAGTCAACTTTTTTATAGTGTCCAAAATGGAGAAAATTATTTTTAATTTATGAAATTAAACTTACATATCTTATTATATTTTTAAATATTACATCAATAATTTAAATTTTATAAGTTTTGAAAAAGAATAATTTTGATTAATATATAAAATTATCTTATATTAATTATTGCGCGCATCAAACGTAAAATAAAATTACATTATTTAATATAATCTTATTCATAATATTATTTTATATTATTTTATCATGAACCAAACACACGTAGACAAACATTATGCAATTCCTGACATCTACCTCAAAGCTTTTGACTTCTAGTGATGTTGAGGATCCGGTCCTCCGGGCGAGACCCTTTCAGGATCACCACTCAGAATCCTTCTGTAGTAGGCAATTTTGGATACATCATAACCAAGTTTCTCTAAGATAGTCCTGCCATCAATCTTTTTGGCCATGGTTGGGATACCATGAGAAGACCTGGCCTCAGAATTTCTCATTACAAGCAACAATACAATGACCATGAACAACAACAACAACCTCGTATTTGAAGCAGTAGCCATAGTACTCTTTTGGCAATGGGAGAAGAAGTAAGTGATCGAGAAACTTGCCAAGCTTGATCGAGCGACTGAAAGCAACGTTCATCTTTTATAGTACTTAAGGAGAAACCTGTGCATGCCAGTGAGGCACGATTGAAATGACATTATCATAAAAAGTCCTCATTTATTCAGTATAAGACATATTGATATTGGAACATCTAGATAAAATTTGACAGAAAATGGTTTGTCTTCTATCCAGAACAGCTAATTTTCTGCTTTATTGACTCATCTCCATTACCTTAGACAATAAAAACATGATGTTCGTTTTTATCATAGATCTGGTTCTTCAAATGCATGTAAAATACGAAAAATTACAATATCAAATTCTTGTTGACACACTAAACACAAAACTTCTTTTTTTTTTTTTACCAAAAATTTTAAATCATATCGATATGATTTTTATTTATGTTTAAAATTGCCAAATGTACTTATTTGCACAGCAAAAGGTTGGGTTTCTTTCCCTTCACAAACAGCCAAAAGGCTGTTAATTTGGTGTGGCATCTCGAAATTCTAGGCATGACTCATTCTTATTCTCTAGTGCTTATCTTAAACTATTATTAGCATTATGACAGAATTGACTCAAAAGCTCATCAAGACAATACAACCTTTGATCGTTAGCTCATACTCCTTTGTCTGTTCCTATGCCTTTTTTCTCCAATATAGGGAATTTGAAAGTTGTCCTTATGCATGAATATGGAAAAAATAACTTCTTTAATCCATTTGTCGTTTATTTTGGCCTTTTGCAAGCCGCCCCGCATGTATAATCCACTAACTAAGTTCTGTTTACTTCAAAACTTTAACATTTTGGGCTAGCAAATTCTTTTGTCTACATATCTTAAATCTATGTTACTCAGAACTCGGGTAAGGGTTCGATCCGGATATAAAAGTTTTCATGTATTAGGATCAGATTTTCATGCGTATAATCGTTGATTATGTGTATCGTACAAGTATTCTAAAAAAAAATGAAAAGTTGTAACAACGTAATTAGCTTGTCGGCTAAACCTGACGTAGAATTGGGCGCAAGTGCTATCCCAAAACAAATACATAGAATTGATGGTAAACGTATATCAACATTATAATTTTGCAGGTCAAAATGGCAGGAAAAGTCAGGTGATATAATCCATTTTGCATTGAATTTCAGAATGTTTAAGGTAGGGTTTGAGAAGAGTTGTCTAAGGTATTGGATAGAATTTGGTTTTGGGAAATTAGTATGGATAGAATCACACATCAGCCTAACTTATCCCCATCGAAACAGATTATTGATTAAGACAGCATGTGGAATGTTACATGCATATATAAAGGTCCACAACTTCGATCTTCGATCTATACATATCACAACTTGTAAACTATACCCACGTTTAATGGTCAAGGTATAATCATGATGATGATTCAATGATGTTTAGATAATGAGTAGATCACAACAGTTGCACGCCTAATTAGGATTAATATGGCATATTATAGCCCTCAGAGTTATCTAGAGCTTCTAGTCGTGGCTTATATCCTGGGAGTATATTACATATAATAATTGTATTATAATTAATCAATTATAATTGAAAATTATTTAGAATCCACCAAAATATTATATAGAGTTCACATTTATAAGTGATGGATATATATATATATATATATAATTTTTTATTTTAATTGACTAATTATTGGATCGTAATAAAAAAATTATAGATGAAATATCCGTTTTTAATTTGACTTTCATGGTAGTTTTAAAATATCAAAAGAAAATAAGAATCTAAAGCTTAGCTGATCAAGTGGTTCATATAACTTCTAACATATGACATCCCATAAATCTAAAATTTAAATTTCAATATCTATAACTTATTTTTTTATTCTACACTACAATTTCCTTTGTATATATAAAAATTATATATTATACAAAGATCACTGATATATGGTGTAATTCGCATGTATATTTCATAGTAGATTGGAAAAGAATTAGACCAATACTATTGTATAAATATGTTTTCCTAACTCTCTTGACTATATAAGCAATTAAATTGAACAATTAGGATTGGAGATGAGTAACATTATTAGGTAAAGAAACTTTGAAGCATTGAAACTTTGTATAAAATGCAAGGACTATCTAATTATATATTGGATATCTACTTTGAAAGATAGATAGATCCTAGCTAGCTAGCATAAGCTTTATCTGTCCAATTACAAAAAATTCCATGACATCATCTTCCTCTCTTCTAGTCTTCATCTTATCCTCATGCTCTATAGTACATGGATTTATGTATATCTTGTTCTCATTCATAAATTGTTATTTTATCCAAAGAATTCGTAATATACTTGATTGACAGTATCAATATAAAAGCATTTAGTGTATAAATTGGTGCAACAAAAAGCTTCAGTTGTATACTATTGTTGATTCAATTCTCTTTGATTTTATTCCATCGAAAGAGGAAAAAAAAATCAACCCTGCAACTGTATTTCAATCATTTCGGGTTTTTTAAAGCTTATCTGAATGTAAAGTTACAAATTCTGGGGCCCAACATATGAGCAATCAAACAGCAGTTGGTGATCCTAATTTGCTGATACTGTTTGACAGAATTTTTATGCTAGAACATCCCACAGAAACCAGCAAAATCTAAAGCAATGCAACACAAGCCTCCATGATGAGAACTTTGTGAGGTTACTATATCAAAATTTACAACAATAAGATGCAGCAATGTTCTATGTTCAATACACTGATAATGGCTAATCAGGAAGAAGAGGTAACTTGTCCACGCTGTGCGGGGAACCATTTGCACCATAGCAGTCAAAATTGTCAAGCTTATTTCCATCAACAGTCTCATTAGAGTTTTTGTCCTCGTTCGTTATGAGATGAAAAGGGAGGATACGTAGACGGAAATCTGACCCTTTGGCAACTTTCTCTGACTGTAGTTGGTATTTCTGAATGAGCTCTATTTGTAAAGATAAAATGTGAGGTGGCCTTGAAAGCAGTTCCACAGGCTCCCCTTTTGGGATTACTACCTGTTCAATGGCTATTCTTGCTTCCTGCAATGTAGAAAACTAATTTAAGTAAAGCATTTGACAGGGAATCCAATGAACCATGTAGTTACGATTCACAGTGCAAGTATTATAAGTATATAATGTCTGCAGCATATTTTACACAATTATATGTTGCTACAAAGTTTACTTTATCAATCATTAAGATCTTAACTTCCGCTCCCAAGTGACCAAACTAAATAATGTCCAACCATTTTATCTCTTTTTTATTTGTCTTTCTTTGAACTTTTTTTTCCCTTTTATTGTAGTTAGGGCATTCCATTAAGACAAAAAGAGAAAGAACAAGCTCATATAATGGAGGGTGTTTATTTCTGGGTGGATCTTTTTTCGAATAGAAGCCAAAGGCTTAAATTATAGGAGCTCTCTGACATCAATGGACTCACATTTAATATACCAGTTCATAAAGATCTAACATTTTAGAATATATCAGTATGCACCAAAGAGCAATGGTGAATACCAAACTGCAGAGCAACATATAAATGGTTAAGATATTTCTCTGTATCAGTTTAGACGTACAAACCCCATAAACTAAAAAAAGAAAAAAAAATCCTCCAGAAAAGCTGCTTCCCATGGCATTCTGGTTCTAAAATTAAACATAGCACTCAATCCCTCCATTTCTATATATTACACTAGAGCTGATATTATAGACTAGTCCTCTTTAAGAAATAAGAGTTCATGAAAATCATAGATCATGTTTTAAACCAAAAGTATAGCTTTCAGTAGAATAGAAAATACCATGATCATTTGAATCTTGCAAACATAAAGCATTGGCACAGCCATATACGAAATAATCTACATGCCACGTTTATATTTGAGCAATAAGGGGAGTAAAGTTGATAGGATGCTAAAGGGAAGTAGAGGCTGAAAATATGTTTCGAAATGACAAGGTTATAGAGTAGGGCAATTGGGAAGATTAATAAGGGTATCTTTGTTATAATAATAAGAAAAAAAGAAAGGATTTATTGGCCTTTCTCCATTGAAAATCAATTCCTCATTAACCTATTTGAAGGTTTCTTGCCAAATGATTTGTATACCTGCTCAAAAGTATTGCTCTGAATAAACCTGAATCACTAGCAAGGTTTAGAGCTTCTAGAACAAAGTTCTAATCACTTTCTTGCCACCATAACTACTCCACATGCAAAAATTATAATTTCTTTTAGAGAGAATAAACTTTTAACAAAACAGACAAAGTGGAAGAAAAACATTGGTCTTTACCTCTAAGGCATCAACCTTCTCCAAAATACTCATATCATCTTCTGATCCAGAATTCTTCAATCCATCTGGATAATCATCTTTTAATGCCTCTATGGCTTTTGTTACCTGCATCAATGAGCTTGTCTACAAGAAAAGATAGGAAAATAATGATTCACACCAGAACTTTTATGATGTGAAAGTACAACTGATTCTAACCAAGAAGAAGGCATTCACCTTTGCCACATAGACAGGTATGTCATGAGATTTAGCTGCAGCTTGAATCCCAGCGTTCTTTTTGAGCTTTGAATGCAGTGCAAGTAACACATCTGCCTCACTGATATTTTCAGTTATTCGAACTGCAGCGTCCATTTTCAACTTTTTAAGTCCTTGTATCACACTCGCCTCTGGTATCTAGAATAACTGCTCATTCTGTAAGTTTCATATGTAATACTTTCTCATTATTTATAACCACTGCAACTACTGACACTCAGAAGAAAGAGAGCTTTTAACTGAGACATTATATCTTCATGAATCTGATGACATTTGGTATCACATTAAATTTCATGTTCTATAAATATCTGAACACAAATAAGTAAATCAAATGTTAAAAATAATAAAATTGGTGGCTTCAAGAATATCATGCAGTCGCATCTATTGAGCATGAGTTAGAAGGTAGTTTAAGTTAACTTCATACCCAATAACATCTATGTCAAAGCTAAGTAAAAAACTAGGATTTAACTGAATATTACAGGTAAAATCAAATACTGAATACATAAGTTAACTTCTTGAATTCCCTAAACTCAATAAAAAATTATAATCAAAATGGCAATGTATGATGTCAATATGTCTTACCCCGTAGACGTACAATTGAAGTAAAGCCCTATCTTCCAATGAATCCTCAGCCATGTTTGAAGAAAGCTCAGAAGGGAACTGATTCTGGCCAATCTTCTCATTGCTAATCTCTAAAAGATCTCCAGCAACCACTGCACTCTTTTTGTCAGAGCTGATTTCAGTAAAAGTTTGTGAGGTCTCTTCCAGACCCTGAGAGTTCATCTTGTGGATTTCAATGCGTGGAAAACAACCTTCACCACAGAGACAGAATAAAATTCACAAATGCTACACCAACGTCTTAAGATATCCTGGATCACCCACTATGATCTTTCCAGGAAGGAACTAAATAAAAAAGGAAATGCACCTGAGAGAACAGCATCAACTGTTGCTTCAAGGCAACGGTGAACACGTAACTCAGTCTTAGAAACAATCTCCACACCACAACTAAATGTTGAAGGTCCTTTCCTCTCAAGCACAGTCTTCTGGACACCTCTCCTATTTGCCTCTTCATCCCCTAGAGTCACACTCTGAAAAACTATTTATTTAATGAAACTAGGACAAGTTATATTCCCAGACACAATCATGATTGAAGGAGTTTCTAATATTTCAAAACAAAATAATGAAAATATAAAAATATTTTTGCATTGATGAAATGAGAAAGAACAAAACTATAGCACTGTGGTTAGTAACCTAAATTCATGCTCAACTATAAAACAGCAGGCAAAGAACAAAATAATAAGCTCAATAGATAATAAGACCAATTGAAAAAACAGCTTTGCTTGCTTATCATTTTATACCCACATATTGAACTTAAGCATATAACAGCTATACTGTGGAAAGGTTTCACATGAGAATTTGTTACAAAATGATTCCTTATATGACGGCTATTCTTAACACTGCAACCCCTTTAATTAGAAGAAACAAGCATTTAATTAAAGATAAGACAGACACAGAAAGATGAGGCATTCTTTGAGGATAGAGGATATTGTAGGATACAACTTGGCATATGAAACTTCATGAGCGTCAGTACCTTACAGAGATGTTAATAAAGTTTGTCACATTGAAATGGAAAGAAAGAAGAAATCCTTCTCTCTCTTGTGCCTTGTTATCTCCTTAAACTGTTGCCTCATTTAATCATTTCAAGTGTTTCATTCCCCTATACCAAAATAGTATTTGTACTAGAAGATTATTTTACCATGCAACATTTCTATCATAAAGCCAAGAAAAGATTTGATTGTATGATAGGAAGGGCATCATGCTTATTGCTCAGGTAAAATGTCAAAATACCTGTTGGAAAATGTTGATAGTTTCCCTTCTCCTTTTTTTTTTTTTTTACGTTCATGTTTTTTGGATTCATGTTTTGCCTTTAGGAAAGACACAATATCTCTGCACTAACTTATAACCAGAATAGAATGAGTGACCATGAAATTTCATATTCAAGGCATAAGTTTTCCATGCAGCAAAAACAAATCTTAACAAGCTGTAGAATAAGACAAAAATTTAGTGAAGAGTTATCTTAAAACATCAGTCAAGAAAAGAAAACTTCCTAAATAAAATGTTATCTTTCCAAAAGTCAATGAACAGAGAAGTAAAATTATGATAAAGGATGGATGCAACAAGTTGAGTGAGGGGCTGAAATATAAATGTTACAAAGGTTTGAGATAATACAAGCACCAATCTCATATACCATATATCTTAATATAATGACTCAATCAACTACAGTGCATTCAATCAATCAACTCTAGCAACTACTGCAAAACCTTCAGTACTAAGACCATCAAGGCATCAACGCATCGTGCAGTTTATTTTATTTTATTTTATTTTAAAAATTTAACAGTATATCTGAAATTGACACCTGTACAAAGGATCTAGAAAGGCTTTGGGATAAAGATTCCAGCAACGCTGCATATGCAGTAAATGAAGAACACTGGTATTGATTCGACTATCTCACCTGTATTCCTCCAATAAGGATCTCCAGAGAAGGATTCATAATCAAATTCTCAATGGTTACTCCATGAGCAGTGGCAACTAGCTGAATTCCACGTTGTGCAATTGTGCTTGCAGCCATTGCCTCAAGTTTTGTCCCAATTTCATCAATCACAATAACTTGTGGCATATGATTTTCAACTGCTTCTATCAATACCTGCATTATATAAAATTGTAAAAATTTTGGGGACAAATGCATTTTTGAGTCCTGTTACCAAAGAGAAGTGGTAAAGGATAGGACTAACAAGGGGAAAACTAGAGGTGAAAAGTGAATTGATCTAAAGAAAAATTTTGAAGGGGTGGTAGATACAAAATGATTGGTTTTACATATGGGAATGCCATGCCATCTAAATTAACGCATATAGGCCTCTATAATTGCCAGGAATCCAACATCAATAAGTTTTACCAGAAAAGATTTATGCATTATGTTGGATGGAAGAGTGCTAATAATGGCACACATCATCTGGAGTCTAGACCACAAAATTTAATTCCCTCTAAAAATGTTTAGAACTGAGTTTTTGATCTAAGAATATGTTTTTGAACACAGCTGCAGAAAGTCTTACTTAACCAGGATGTAAAGCAGGAAAAGGAGCCTTAACTTGTAAAAGCTTATTTCCACGATGTAAAAGAAATCATTTAATAACCATAACATGTTTTGAAAGACATTTTTTCAGCTGCTAAATTTTATGCAAGTACACACCATAAGATCAACACAAATAGTCTTCTACAAGTAACCAGAGATGATAGATGAGAATTGAGACCATTTACTTCCAGCTCATACCTTATGTTGCATATCAGAGTCAGGGACTTGCATTCTCCTTGCATGACCAATTCCAGCATGTGGTATATCACCATCCCCACCTATCTCATTGGAGGTGTCAACAATCATTACACGTTTCTTGTAGTCATTTGCAAGCATCCTTGCTATATCCCTGCCATTGGAAAGATTCCACAATAAGTAGCCAAAATTGCGGCTTTTGGAACAGCAGAGATAAAATAAATAAACCCTCAAAAAATTATATTCAACCAACAAAAGCATATAATTTACTGTTAAGACAAGTGGAGTGTACTTGACAGTGCATTTTGGCTCTTGCCAGTGCAAGTTCATTGGTTACACAAAACTTTGTCTGATAACACAAAAGAAGATGGGTTATCATTGACATAGAGTTTAAAACTGCTTAGCTAAAATGGGATTAAACATGTACTCTGAGTCAAAATATTTGAAAGTCATTGCTAATCTAATACTAATAATTTTGGACTAACAAGCTTAAAAGCACAAGTTCAAGTCTTGAGAGCAGCCACTGTTAGCAAAAATACTAAAGGACATGAACAATCCCACTTGACTCCTCTCACTAGTTCACTTCAGCAGTTATGAACATTTAACTAATTAAAGAATTTAGAGAATTCTATTGAGTAAAAAGAACTATCTCGGTAACTAGTTAGAGTTGAGTGTTTGACATACATGAATTCAACTTTGCAAGAAATTAAGAATAAGAATGGAGAAAGACAATTCTAGTCATGCAACCTTATCAAACAGATCGGAGATAGAAATGATGAACCTGATAATTGTTGTTTTCCCCACACCTGGAGGACCAATGAGCACCAAGGAAGCCCCATCTTGAACTAAATCTCTCAATAAATCAGCACTTCCAGATATTGCCCTACCAACACGACAAGTTAAACCAATAATTGTGCCTTTTCGATTCCTGATTGCACTAATTCGATGTAATGTTCGGCTGATGCCCGCTCGATTATCGATGGCAAAGTCACCAACCTGCAATTTTTTTGGTCCTAGTAAGCAGTAAATTGATTCCGCAATATAACAGTAATCCAAAAGCAAGGTATAATGCATGGTCTAGCAAATGAAAGGTCCTGCTTCAAGTAAGATTGTTAAAAGGATACATGCAAATTATGGGAAAAAAAAGGAGAAAACTGTGGTTACCACAATGAAAACATTGCGACTTGTGAGCCGTAAAATTTATCAACTTCATATATAGTCTCAACTCTAATGGCACTGCTAACATATCACTGAAATCACAGAAAAGAACACCAAGGATCCACGTTTCTATGAAGAATGCTTCAAAAGCAACCATATAATTCGAAATTATCATGCTTTTTACCATTCACTCTTACCTCAAAACTAAATGACCATTAACCTACCAAAACTTTCAAAATACTCCTAGGATGATTGACTGACAAGAACATATAGAAATACCCATCTTCTAAAATTTTATTCATTTTTCAACATCCAATTCAACAATAGAATAGAGATATTGTTTTATTTTCTCTCCCCCAATCATCACCCTCCGCTTCATTTCATTACGTTGATGAGTCATTCATTGTCGCACTTCAATAATAAAACAAAGAAGGGAAAAACCACTTAATTACCATCCAAAGGATTTAATCAAACATTTAGTATGCAAACAACCAAAGAAAATATTGATTCACCTGAGAAGTAGCATACTGAATATCCTGAACTGTGATTGGACAATCAGATAATACAAAATCCCCCGAAGGAAATCTAGCCAAGGGTTTCCTCCCTAAATCCATAACCACTTCAATCAATTCACGTAGCTCTTCATGTTCACCGATTCTATTTCTAATCTCCTCTGGCAACAGAGCCAAAAGACGGCCCAATTCCACGTCAAACTCATCCTCCAACGAAGAAGAAGAAAAAGCAGGGGATTTTATGGTACACCCAGAAATTCTGTTCGTGGAAATTTGAGGAAAAAGTTGGTTTTGATAGAAATTAAGAGGAAAAAACTGGGTTTTGAAGTGGGGTTTTAATAGAAAAGTTTTGGGTTTTATTTTGGTGATTAAAGGAGGTGAGTAGTGAAACAGAGAAAAACAGAACATTTGTTCACTTCTTTTGTTTTTCTTCTTTGGCGGGAAAAAGTAAAACTAGCAGAAGTTGCAGAATCTTTAAGGGTATTTATCATTTATTTCCTCTTTTTATCTCATTTCAATGAATTTTCATTATTTGTTCTGGTTTTGTAGGAAGAAAAATAAAAATGTGAGAATTTTTTTTAATGATAAACAGAGTAAAAAATATACCAACCACAAAATTTTCATTTTTTAAAAAATAATTTGAAAAAAAATGGACAAAAGAATAATTCCATTTATATGCTCTAGGGATTATATTATTCTAATGATTTAGGGTTTATGTGATTATGATAGTTTCATATATGAAGGAACTTTTCCTAACCACACAATAGGAATCCACGAAAGTTGGCCCTTGGCCTACAATATGGAACAAACCCATTTTAATTTACTAAAATTGGGCCTTGGCCAGTGCTTAAAATTAAAGGGGTTGACTTGAGCCACTCACAGACAACTTGGACTCAAGTTCAGTAGCATGCTTATTTAACAATCTGGTTGAGTTACCTTTACAAGTATTACACTCAAATATATGATAGTTTTGAACCTAGCTTATCTCACTTTATTCACGTAATTGAATGATATTTTGTTGATTTAGGGTTCAAATTCTAGCACCTTAAATTCTTTTTATTTTCAATGTCAAAGTTGTGATCACTTTTGTATAAAAATATATGATAGTTTTTGACAAAAAAAAGTTATAAACCAAACATGCTTAGTACTTAATACTAATACATTTTTGTGTGAAACTGTTGATAAATTAACTCATTGATAAGGTGTTTGTTTTTATTTAAGTGGTTTTATATTTAAGTAATACCATAAGATAAATTATTTCGATTGATAAAATGTTCGTTTCAATTTAAGTAGAACACGTTTAAGTAATTTTGTATTGCAAGTTAGAGCAACCTAGGATTAGGGTTGTTAACAATAAGGTTAATTCTTGAATTTAGGACTAACCAGAAGGTAAAGAAGCCTTCATTGGCCTTCTGTTTTTCTTAAGAAATGTATGCAGTTTGCACAATTGTTGCTCTCAAATGCAACTGATATTTATGGTAGCCATGTTTTCAAGAAAACTTGTTTCATTTCCCCTACACCATAAATTATGGTAGGGCATTATTATTGGAAAGTCATTTTCATCCTTCAAAACATTTCATTGTTGTATTTTGATTTCTTCATAGAAAACATGGTTTCCTTGTTCAAAGAATAATGACCCTTTTCTTTCTAAAACTTGTAAGAAAATTTATTATTTTCCTACTTGCCAAGCAGGTTTTCTTACCTGTCATAATCCTAATTTAGATTGTTACATGCAAATGACAACCTGGTATTTTCAAATTCTCCAGACACAAAAAGAAAAAAAAAATCCAAACCCCTTCGATATATAAATCCATGGTTGGTGATATGGACATGCACTGATTAGAGAGAGAAAAGGAATATTGCTTGATAATTTCCGTTTCAGATTTTTCAGTACGAAAGTAAAAGGACTGAAAGCAACTAAGAAAGTTTGCTAAGCACTGACCTCATTGCTACGTGTTCATATTTTATATTTAATTTATCCATATTCACTATAATAAAAATAAAAAAATTTAAAAAACACATAATAATCATATGATTTATTGATAAAATATTAAATTTTAAATTTTAATAACTGTTTTTTACCAAAAAAATGAAAGCGAGAAATATTTACATATATACATATATGATTCTTATATATATACTTGTACATATATACATATATGATTCTTCAAATTTTATCATTTGAGGCCTTCGAGGCATAATGTTTCATGTTAAAAATTAACTTAATATATATATATTTTTTGGCAAGAACTTGTTTCTCATAATGTTTGATGTCAACAATTAGCTTTCACTTTGTTCTGTAGAGCATATATAATTGTAAAAAAAAAATGTTGCAATTTGTAGAACCAAACTTTTCCAGCTCCATATTTATGATTTTGCTCAAGTTGTTACAGTCTTTCAAAGCAAAACACCAGACTTTCGGTGGGAAAAGGAGATAGGGAACACTCACGGCATGGAAAAGGGAGGAAATCTGTCACTGTTAATAGCAGCAAGCTGCAGGTTTATCCTAAGCCATGATAACATTCCATCTTAAAACCCGCAAATGAAGTAGTTAATGTGACGCTTTGGACATGATTTCACATCTCTTTCAATGACAATATTGGATCCCCACAAGTTGTGGATTCCAGGTTGTGAGGGGAGGGGTGGGTCAGAAACAATCGTTGCAAAAAAAAAAAAAAAACTAGAGAAATAGGGTAACAAAAAGGGTAAGTGTGAAGGGTATTTGGTGTCACTGTCCCACAGCACATGAAAATGATCAAGCACCTTGACTTGAACCATTTTTGAAGAAACTCTTATCATGACCAAAAAAAGTTGGATTGCAGCATTTCCATTGATCACCCTCACCACCACAGATTTCTCTTTCACCTTCTTGCTGAAGAAAATCTAGATTGTCTTTCAATTTCTAGGACCTAGTTTGATTCACATGTTATTGCAAATGCTTTGCTTGTTAAAAAGCTGTCCCTACAAAGTCAGCCTGGTTGACAAGTTGGTATGCTGCTCGTCTTTGAGCTCACTCACCCAATCATGAAAACCGATCCAAACTCATCAAATAATTGGATTAGAAGCAATTCAAGCGCCAATATGAAATTCTTCCAACATTTTTCACTCAAAAAATCACCATATATAGTTGTTGATGAAGCTCTCTCATTAATGCGTGGCCTTCAAGCTAGTACTTTTTGTCTTCAATGCCATGTGAAATGGGAATTTTCACAACAGCAGCAGCTGGAACAACCAAACAATCAGATAAAGTTTCATATAGGCATGCTACGAAAACTATGCAATTCTAATGAAGAAGACTGGCATTGATTGCAAGTTGCAACATTAAGGCATCATCTAGACGCGTGAATATATATTTGCTTGTCAATTGCACACGAATTGCATCTAACAGATAAATTCAAAAGAGAAAAAAAAAAGTACCCCTTCCTGGAGTGAGGGGGCTAACTAGCTGCTGCTATATTTGCAAAGATTTAAAGAGAAACACCGGTACAGTCACAAGTTGAACGTTTGCCATACAACAATTCAACAGACTTTTGCCCTGAAAAGGGACCCATTTTATTATTATTTTTACAATGAGATAGTTGATAGGAGAAAGGTAGATGAAATAAATTTAAATATTATATTTAGATATCATTTTTTAAAAATAATAATATAAATCAATTGAGTTATGATCTAAATTTAAAAATTATTGTATTTTTTAACAAAATAACTGCTCAAAAAATTAATTAGATTAGGCAGTTCGATGGAAACAAACCAGGATTTTAGTTGATAGTACCGCTGCTTCTCTGTGATGATATATTCATCCTGAAAAGTACTAATTAATTTTATCATTGTCTTTATTAGGCCTATCAGCAGTAATCAGTCATCCTCGATAAAGTTTTCAAAATAGGGTTCAAAAAACCTTGGCATTTGACATAAAAATTGACTGCTGAAACTATACAAAAACTATCATTAACTGCATAGCCTAGTGCCAATAACTCCGTGTAGCAGAGTGACAGCCAAACTATTCAATCTACATGTGTTGGAATTGCCGATGAAGCCTTGTCTTAATAGCAAGGATAAGGCTGACTCTTCAATCTGATATTGGATGCTCCGAAGATGTGTTATGACGTAAAAATAGAAACTTAAATTCATATTTGTAAGATATTTTTTATAAGATAAAATCAAGAAATTTTTTTATTAAAGTAAATAATATTTTGTGGGTTGTGTATGGGTTTATACAAATGGTATCAGAATGATTATCAATCAGATAAAAATATTTGATGTGATCGTAATTCTATATTTTGTGTGTTTTAAGTTAGATTTGACAATAATATCAAGCTTTAACTAAAGAAATTGTAATATTTTAATCTATATCGAGAGATTATAAAGATTTATTACAGAATATATATAAAAATTTAAACTTATACTTATGAGTCATTTTTTATATGATAAAATTATGAGATTTTTTTTTTATCAAAACAGATAATTTGTTGCAGGATTGTCATTGCAAGTTGGGTCCAAATCCTCCACAAAGGTGCTAGAACCCTAATGGATTTGGTTTATTGGATTTGTTTAATTAGTTATATATGATAGTCAGTTGTTTAATCTGTATAATTTAATTAATTGATTTCTTATACAAAATGTAATATTTGATCATTATTGTAATTTTTATTTGTGCTAGTAATTTCATAAACAAAAATAAGGTGAAATTAAGTTTTGAATGGAACAAGAGAGTGCCTGGAAAGTAAAATCAGGCAGAGTTTTGATACTATGATAGCCAACTGTTCAATGTACAAGTTGAAACTGATATAGATTGGGGCTTAACCGATTCTTATATCATCCAACATTTATTAGTAAGATGAATTAACAGTAATGCTATTTTATTACAAGACAGACGAACAACAAACAAACCACCTTCTTTTTTTGTCGCTGATCAAATTTACAATGTCCTGAATTTCACCGTCTAATATTGTAGCCTCCAACTCACAAAACGTTCATTTCATTCTAAAGCCTTTCAGTTTAAGGGGTTGATATAAACAGGAAAGAGTGACAGAGAGAGAGAGAGAGATTGAAGATGAAGTTAGTGCAATAACCTTTTTTTTGGCTCTTATTTTGGAATTTCTAAAAGATATGTTTAAGCAAACATATTGCGGTAATTTGCGCCAGTAAGAATCAGAAAACATTCGTCTGTTTCTTTCCCTTGCTGTTATCTGATAATAGTGGTTTCTTTTTTTTTTTGTTTTTTGTACTCTTTTGGTATTGGATCACGAGCCTGTGTAAGCTGAGTAGAAAGGACAATTGCTCAGCTTGCACAGCTTCAATGCTGCTTATTTTTATGTCGTTTTGATAGGTGAGAGCTACTTTTCACACTCATTGTCTACTCTTAAGGAAAATAACAATGCAGTAGTATTACCATAATAGTTTTTAAGTAATTAATTGACTGAATAATGAGTAAATTTGTTCATACAAATGAAGAAACTTCATTTGCACGAGAAAACATTGAATTCTGATATCATGTCAGCAGTATAAGCAGTAAGCACGGTTGTCAATTTGGCTAACTTCCATGCACTGTCTGATTTCATTTGGAATTTCCAACTGCAGTTTTGTTTATACCTCTCAAATTCATAAATATTCAATTAATTAATGAAATAGTATCATCTGATTCATTGATAGTGTATAAAAATTATACACATTCAATGTATCAAATATAAACTCTTTATGAGATAAGAGTAGGGATGGCAAGCTAATCCGTCCCCGACGGGTTCCGGCCCGACATGATCCCACGAGATCGGTTTTTTTTTTTGAAATTCGAATTTCGGAGTCGGGTCGGGTCGGATAAAATAAAGAAACAATCGGGGTCGGATCGGATTCGGGTTTGCCTAAAATCCGACCTGACCCGATATTTATAAAAAAATTTATTTTTTAATTAATTATTTAATTTTTTATTATATATATTTATATAATGATATTTTTAAATATTTATATTTAAAAAATAATATTTTATATTTTAAAAAATAATATTTTATTAATTTCGGTCAGGTCGAGTCGGGTGCAGTTTACATGGTATCGGGGTCGGGTCGGGTTCGGGTATAAAAAATTTAAAAATTTTTCGGGTAGAATCAAGTTCGGGTTTAATAAAGCATTAAATCGGGTCGGATTCGGGGCGAGCAAAACCCGGCCCGAACCCGACCCGATGCCAACCCTAGATAAGAGAGAGTTACATTTTGGATTCAAACCTCAAGATTGAAACCAATGAGAAATCATATAAATCCCTTCCAATCAAATGAGAACTTTTTGAGGAAGCCAATCCAGATCTTTTCTCTAGGATTTAGCCAGCAAAAATTAAATTAAGAATGAAGTTGCATTTCCCAATTTCAATCAACCTAGCAAGAAATGTCAATAATGCATATATATTGATTTAGCAAAATCCCATAACAAGTATTAATGGCTGATTTCTACCCACCAAGCAGAACCAGCTTATTCTTAACAAATCCATCAAATTATGTTTCCAAAGGAACACTTCATCAGCATTGAGCATTTAAAGCATAAGAACTCATCATGAAAGTCTCAGAATTAATTCGAATCCTATGCTGGCAAAATGGGATTTTTATGAAATGGGAGAGTATTAATCATCTTCTATTTTTTTTTTTGTCAACTAAAGTGAGAGATTATCCCATCTGCAAGGTCAAGGCAAACCATCAACCTAAACTTATGACTCCTTTGGGATTTATAAACTTTAATCACTTGTGCTAATCTCTATTTGGCATTATCTTCTATTGTTTAATCTAATATCACATGTAAAAAAAAAATCATCAAATTATAACAATTCACATCGGCAAATGGAACCTAAAATTCATTTAATGAAACCTCTAATTAGATGGTTTTAATTATTTTCCCTCCATGATGAATTACAAAAATTATTGGTCTACTTCTACTAGAAAATTAATGGACCTTCAACAAGGCTGCTGAGGGTCTAATTCCATGCACCACAACCCTATTGATTTCTTCTGGTTTTCAGTCCGAGGAGCAAAGCTTTTATCTAGATAAGAAAAACTAAAAGAAACACACAGCAGAGTTCTGTCAATCTCATCTCTTTTTCTTAAATTCATGTCATAAAAACTTTTAATACGAATTCATTTATATGTGCCTGTCAGCTTCAGGGCACAATTAATGCGTTGGAGAGACTCTACTTTGCTTCCCTAAGTTGAATCAGATTCAGAGTTTGTCATTATAGTTTTGCACGGAGATTCAGATGCTATAATAAAAGAGATGCAGTAGGATTAGCCTTTCAATGAAATATGAAGTGTCAAAAATAAATGAACTGAAAAACCTGTAAAAGAAATTCATTGCAAGTATTTGTACAATATCATAAATTCGTAATTAAAGAGGGGAAGAGAACCCGAAATCCAAACTGGTTTAGTCAATCCAGTTTGGTTTTAACCGTCCTAATGAATATACTATGAAAAATAATAAATTGAATGAGTCTTTTTCTCCCGTTTCAGCCCCGTTCCATAGAACAAGATAATGCGTGCAGTTGGGGACTTCAAAAGGTTTGGATTTGAAGAAAAGAAAAAAAAATGCAATTTCACCCTTAAAACAAATTGGGTTGAGTGAGAAATGTCTTATTTTAACTCGATTAATTTATATAATTATTTTCAAAAAATATATTTAATAAATTTAAAGTTAAAATTTTAATATTTATAATTTTTTTATCTCAAGTTATGATATCTTTTATTAAAAAATAAATATTTAAGATTGAGTTATTAAAAATCTCGAATAGAATTTGAGATTAGCCTTAACAAAATGAATGAATTTATCGGTTGATTCAACCTAATCCATTGTTAGCGAATGTAATTGCTTTTGAAAGAATGAGTTCTTTGGCTAACAGAGCTTAATGGTTCTCTAACGTTTAAAATAATTTGACAAAAAAGCCAAAAAAAGATGAAAAGAAAATTTACAAGGCTTTGGCAGTTATTTTGATCACGAATGGCAGGCAGGTCTGGTCTCTCACTCTCTCTCTCTCTCTTGTTAAAGATGAATGGACGGCGAATAAGTGAAAGAGACCACACATACCAGAGTCGCATGAAACTACCGACATTTTTTGGTCGGATAGGAAAAGGATAACTAAGCCAAAGGATTTGATTTTTCCTTTTTTTTTTTTTACTTTTATTCATTGCAAAAATTTTGCACCACTCTATAATTATTTTTAAAATTAAAATACTATTTAATAAATTTAAATTTTAATATTTGTAATTTTTTTATCTCAAAGTTACGATCTTCTTCATAAAAAAATATGACTTAAGAATTTTATTCACGGTGAATCTTATATGTTAGACTCATGAAATTTTTTTTCACAAATTACGATCAATGTGTATAAGATTGAAAAAGTATTAAACTTAGATTTTAGGGTTATTTTTGTTAAAGATCATCACAGTTCTGATATTATTTATTGAAGATTACCACAACTTTGATACTACTTGTTAAGTCAAAAGCTTCAATTTAATTCATGTCAGTAGAAGCATAATCAAACAATAAATCAAACACATAAGAAACAATAATTTAATGTGATTTAATCCAATCGACTTATGTCCACGAATAAAAATAAGATCAATTAGTTATAAAAAATAACAAACAAATATCAAATCAAATTAAACACTCATAACTAATGCCCAAAGACCTTTTTAATATCTTCTAGTCCTATGAAATATTTTCAATCCAAACAAACATATCCCATGTGCACCCTTTCAACACAAACAAATACATACCCATATATACTCATTCATTATACTTATGTGGACTCTCTTAATCTTTAATAGTCGACTCCTAAACATTCAAACATATATATACATAAGACGTAAATCTCCAGTACTTCTATAAGGTATCTATCCCGTAAAATCCTTCAACTTTCTTACATTTTTTTCTCATACTTAACTCTACATAGACTTTATCTATTTATAACCATACAAACTTGTCTATTAAGAATTCATTTCCTTTTAAAATTATTCTTTTGCAAGTCAAATTTGTCTATTAAAAATTTCTTTCTTGTTAGAATTTTTCTTCTACAAGTTTTTTTATCTATCAAGTAATATCTAACAAATCTCAAACAAATCTCTTATGGGATTTGAGTCATTATGCCTAATAATTTTAATTAAGAGAAAAATTATTTTAAAAAATGCTTTTGCTATTTGCTCCATTTGTTGCAACAACATATATAGCTTATTAGTTCAATTTCAATATCTTAATTAGGTATTTGAAGACTACCTCATTTAATTAGTATATCTCTTCCATTGAATTTATCCAACAATTACATGTCACGTTAAAAAAATAATACAAATAGTTGAGATAAAGATGGTGGGAAAAATTAATAACAACACTATCAAATTTATGCAAATTTTATCAATAAGTGATTAGTTTTATGATACTAAGATCAACTTAAAAATTAAAAGTTTCAAATTTGAACCCTAATTATGAAAAAAAAATATTGTAATTATTTTTATGGAAGGGTATAATCAGAAAATGGTAATGGGTCAGATTGGAACGGATTTTTGCTCACTCTGAACTCAACCCAACTTTATATATATATAAAGCCTAAATCTGACTTGACTTGATAATTTTTTTTATTTGTTTCATATCCGAACCCGACTCAACTTGACATTGTATAAAATCATACCTAATTTGATTTAAAATTAATAAAATATTATTTTTTAATATAAATATAAAGTTAAATAAATAATTAAAAAATAATTATATATATAAGGTTGGGTCAGGTTTGCCTAAAACCTGACTTCGATACCCAATTTAAAAAAAAAATCGATCCTAAAAAATTGAGTTGAATCGAAACTTATTGGATTTGGGTTGGACTACTTACCCTAGGTATAATTTCAATATTCTGTAGAGTAATAATAGAACTTTTATCATTTTAACTTAAGCGGCTTTATTGTTTTTTTCATATTACTAAATTCAACTTTTATCTATGCACTAAATTAAAATTAGTTTGAATTAAGCTTTGATTTTATCCAATCCAAGGACATTTTGCCTCAATATTTTAAAAGCATTACATTCTCAAAAATTAATAGAGATCAGGCATTTTCCCCCAATCTTCTAGATAAAAGAATATGGAGCACATCTCCCAATCAAATTGTACTACTAATCTATTCTCTTTACAACCTTCTAGATCAATTAATATCTCCAAAGACTTTATGCTTAATGGGGATTTGACTGCATCACCATTCAATTAAGATTTTTTTTTAAAATTTAATTTTGGTTTCCTATACACACGACAGAAATGCCACTGTCTAAAGTTGATTAAGAAAGGATAAAAAAAATTAATATAATATATACTTCGAGAAATCTATCATAAAATATTTTGATTATCCTAAGATTATAATAATACAACCCTAACCCCATTAAGTTCCAACATAATCCAAAGTTGTAACAGTTAATATTGTTGTTATGAACAAAAATCATCAATGTAATCACTGTCTATATTTTATCGTCAGTCTTTGTCTTAAGTCTCTATAGGAAACATATATATCATAAAAGAAAATAATTCTATCATACTTTATAGACAATGAAATTAAATTTTTGTGGAAATTAAGAAAATGTTGTGCGATTTTTTTTTTAAAAACTTTAACATCATATTTGTTTTGAACAAGAATATTAACATCATGAAATACCTATGTATGAATATAATTTTTTTGGTATAAAAGAGCTAATAACTTGAGAATAAAAGAAGAAATTTGTGGTGTTGAAATTTGAAATTCAAATTTATTAGATGACTCATTTTAAAAATAATTGTATAAATGAACTGAATTAAATAAAGATTTTGGTTATAAAAAAGTAGGTAAATTTGTGGATGCATGTTTTAATTAGAAATTGTTTCCTACTACAAGAATAATGGGAGGAAAAAGAAATAAACTTTGAATAAGGCAAATTGAAATTGAAAGTGTGCTTACGAAAATGAGGTGCCGAAAAGGTGAAAGCATTGACTTTAATATCATTATGTGATGATAAGAACACCATACATAAACAAATGAATGGATGTACTTGTTTGGGTGACGATAATCAAGATAAGGAAGCAAAATCAATTCTGGAAAAATTAAGTCTTAGTTTTTGATTTTTTTTTTGTTGGAGATTTTTAATGGATAGATACCATTAATTAGAAGTGTAAATTGTTTTAAACTTTTTGCAAGCAAAATGATTGATATTTATTTTTAATATTTAAATCTTTTAAACTAGTTATTTACATATACTTTTTCTCATTTTACCCATAAAAATAACTTTTACCAATGTATTCTTTCTTTCTTTTTTTTACCATTTCATATATACTTTTATAAAATAAAATACTTAAGCAATGAGTATATTGTAGAGGAAAAATAATATTTGTAGTCTTAATAAATAAAAAAGTATCTGATCACAAAATATTTGTATTATTTATTATAATTTATCCCCTTCTGCATTTTAGTTAAAATTAATAAATATATATAGTTATTTTTTTTTTTTAATTTGAGGTTGCAAAAATTAAAAGCTAATTACTTAAAATTCAAATTCTATCAATATATCATACAATTGTCAACATAGATGATTCTCTTTGAGTTTTAAAGATTATATAAGTGACATTTTCATAGTATTTCCCAGGAGTGAATATAAGTCTAATTCCAACTAATTTGATGATTTGATAATGATTAAATTTAGTCATCTTGATTTGGTTAGTTTGATTTTGATAATGGTTGGACAAAAAAGAGGTTTAGTTTATTAATTTGATTAATTTTTTATTTTTAAAATTAATAATTGAATCGATTAAATTAATTGATTTTTAATATATTTATAAATATAATATATATATATATATATGAAACATTTTAAAATTTTAAGAATAACAAATATATTAGGTAGAATTTAATGTAAAATTATTGCTCAAAATTAATGATAAAAGAATGGTGAAAAAATTCAATTTTTTAATAGAATCTATCTTACATTGGTTTGGTTACTTAGAAATAAATTGATCGGTTTTGGTATTTTTTTTAAAAGAAATCGGTTTAAGTTAGTTTTTATAGTTAAAATTCCGAATGACACCTCGGATACCAGTCTTTCCAGCTTTACCGATAGCAGAGCCAATCCTCGTTTATTTTCCATACCTCACGAGAAGGAGGAGACCAAGAGATATTCTAACAGAACTTTGGGGAGAGGAAATTGACAGATGTTGGATATTTGTCTTGGAATGCAGAATTGAGAATTCCAAATTAAGAAATTTTGCTTTGAGCCACCAATCAAGCAGCATGCTCTGATCAGATTAGATACCTGGTCAAAAACAAACAATTTTCTGATTGAAAGCCTTTTCATTTCAAGCTGACCATTGCAGCTTTCTGATGCTCTTTCTGGGATTTTTCTAGACCCAAACCATTTTGAAAGTGAATGGAACTTCTGCTATTGCACAAAAAACTCCTATTAATGCTTTAATAGGCGAGTTGAGCATTAACTTTGGGCGCCATATCAGATTCTGCTTCAGACACATCCACCATTGTTTCTTTTCCTTTCAGAGATACTACTCTGTCATTAGCAACTTTCTCATTCTTTTCAGACTGGTTGTTTCTGACAACATCAGCATAAGATGGCTTTTGATTCATCATAAAAGTCGGATGATGTGACTCTTACCATTCGGAGATCTCCAATTCTTATTTTCGTGGATTCTGAAACTTGTTTTGTTCTGTACTTTTATCGAATCTGGTAACTGACACTTTGTTGTTGTTTCTGTTCTCTCATTCATACTTCGCAAGATTCACATTTAATCTCCGCCCATTCCAACTAGACACATCAAGAGCTTTTATTAGTGATAAAGCTTCTCCTAAGTGTTTGAATCTAAACAAGCCAAACTTGCTGCGCCTTGGATATAAAAAAGAATTAAATGTATATTGAAAAAAAATAATTCATGAAAGTTGAAAAATGATAAAAGGGTAGCTAAGTAATTTAGCTTAGCATATAGGAGGGCAACTATTCCATTCCAAAACAATGAAAGGCAATTGTTGCTATGGTTCATGACATGTTGCTCAGTGAAACAAGAAAAAATGCAAAAAAAGGAGGCTCTTGAGATGCGATGAGTAATCCAACAATCCCAAAAAAGGGTGTTTGGGAGAAGGGAAATTTGTGGGAAAGACGATGATGTTTCTTTCAAGTGAAGCAATTAAGAGAGAAGAAAGAGAGAAGAAAAAGAAAGCAGAAAATAGCTGTGCATGGGTCACTGTCTAAAGTTGTGATGGTGGCATATAAAGGATCTCATTCTGATCTAATCAAAACAAGGCTTCCAGACAATCCATTGAGCTATAACCATCGGTTCTTAACTTCTATCTATGAAGTAAAAAAAAAAAAAATCTATAAAGGTTAACATTTTCTCAGACAGATTGAAAAATTTAAACTCATCAAATCAAACCCGTAGTTAGTAAAAAAAATAAATAAATAAGATAAGGGTTTATATTGAGAAGGTGAAAAAGTGGAAAAGAGGGAGTCCAGTTAAGTTTATTGCTGATTGAAAGAGCGAAGAGCGTTTATTTTTTGGATTGGTGTTGTTTTTGTCTAGTGGCGGGTAATACAAGAACAGCAGCAGATGCAGTGATGAGATCACAGAGATCTTTAATCTCTTCTCTGACCAAACACTGCCACCCTTATCAGTGGCATCATCAACGGTTCCTATAGGCAAGAAAGTGTTCCTCTTCCCTATACTAGCTAAGCCCTATATTTACTGTTCCAACCAAATCTTTCTTTCTCTTTCCCTCTAGGAAAAAGAATGAAAGCTTTCAAGTTAGTATTTTTTTCCCAAGAAAGTCCTTGTTGAGAAAATTTTATTTCTGGTTGCTGTTGGGTTGTCCTGGTGAAGTTGGTGGTTGAGTGTTTAACCCATTTCAATAGTTTGGTTACTGAATAGTATAGTACACAAAAAAAGGCCCACTTGCCAAAAGCTGAGTTTAGAGATAGAGATAGAAAGAGATAGAAGGATAAAGGAAAGAGATGGGTTAGCGTGGGAATAGGAGCTAGTTTTAAGCCTTCCGGAGGGGGTTTTTCAGGCTTGGTTCAGTCTTGTTAGGAAAGAGTTGGGGGTCCTTTTGGTGTGGTGTGATTCTGGTGATGGAATTGGAAACATTGAATGGCAAGGCCTTTTGGGAGAGGCAACAGTATCAGGTTTCAGTGTGTTGGCAGAAGCACAGACAGCAAGAGGAAATTAGGAAGCAAAGAGAGGGTAAAGAATCAACAACCCACTAACAAAAAAAGGTGTGTTCCATTAAAAGCTGGAACAGGAAAAGCACAAGGACCTGAGTCTGGATCCTCCAAGGAATCATCATCATCAACAACAGCAGCAACAACATATTCAGCATCAAAATCAAAACCCAATTCTGAATTCAAGTCATATAGCAGTAGAGGGAGAAGAAGAAGAACAACCAAGAAACCAAGAGGAAAACTTCCTTTCCTGCCATCACCAATATCTGCAAGAAACCCAATCTCAACAACAGCAAGGCCAACATTTGTATGCAAGTCTAGACGCACAAGTCCTTCAGCAGCAGCAGGAGTACCCACAACAACCCAAGAAACGCTCTTATTTCCCATCCTCTTCTTCAACTGTTGGTTCAAAATCAACCCAACATGCAAGAAAAATGGGAGATAGCCATCACCAAGCTGCAACATCGTCAAGATTGGGGATAAGGCATACTGGAGGCGACATCGTTGAGGTCCAAGGAGGTCACATTGTTCGGTCAATTGGAAGAAAAGACCGTCACAGCAAAGTTTGTACTGCCAAAGGTCCACGAGACCGACGTGTCCGTCTCTCAGCTCACACCGCCATTCAATTCTACGACGTGCAGGACCGCCTTGGCTACGACCGTCCTAGTAAAGCTGTGGATTGGCTTATCACAAAAGCCAAACCTGCCATTGACGAGCTTGCTGAACTACCTCCTTGGAACCCAGAAACTTTGGCTACAACGACTTCGACTTCAAAACCAAATAACCAAGAAGACCAAAACACAACAACAGATAATGATAAAGCCTATCAGTTTCAAATCCACCATAGTGGAAACCTGGTGGAAAACCTTGCTGCTGGGATTTTTACTCGCAGAAGAACGGCTACAATAATGGGAAACGAAGTTCAGAGTCTTCAGCAACAAGAAATGGGAGATAACCCGAATAATACTTCGGCTTTTCTTCCACCTTCTTTAGTTTCTGATGAGATTGCGGATACAATCAAGTCTTTTTTTCCATTGGGAGCTTCTGGTGGGACGCCGTCTTCTTCTATACAGTTTCAGAATTATCCACCAGATTTGTTGTCCAGGACCAGCAGCCACAGTCAAGATCTGCGGCTTTCGCTTCAGTCATTTCCGGAGCCAATTCTTTTGCACCAGCACTACCACCAAGTTCCTACAGCTCAGGCACACCATAGCGAACCTGTTTTGTTCACCGGAACCAATCCATTAGGTGGTTTTGATGAGTCTTCTGCCGGATGGGAGCACCATCATCGACACCAGGCGGAGATTGGAAGGTTTCAGAGATTGGCTGCCTGGAACAGTAGTGGTGGTGCCGCTGATACTGGTAGTGGCAGTGGCGGTAGCGGTGGGGTAGGACGATTTATCTTTGGCACTCCATCACCACAGCCACTGCCACCCACTTTTGGCCGAAACAGCCAGTTGTTTTCACAGAGGGGACCCCTTCAGTCCAGTAAGACGCCCTTGATTCGTGCTAGGATAGACCAGCCAATTTCCACAATCGACGAACACCAACACCATCAAATCCCACAAAATATCCATCATCAAGCAGCGTCATGTGGCATTGGATGTACCACATGCAGTGTATTCTCTGGATTTCGCATTCCAGCACGAATTCAGGGCGAAGAAGAGGAGCACGACAGCATCACCAATAAGCTGTTCTCTGCTTCCTCTGATTCTCACCATTGATCGAGTAAAGCCAAAGTGTTTTCCATCTATCAGGTTTTACTTTTGTTAACTCATCTTATTTCCATCAGTTTTTTATGAACAGTACATTTTCTACATTATGTAGCACTGACAAGCTCTTTTACTTATTTAAAGTGGTCTTTCAGGACTAGTGGATTGTTGACTGTGAAGTCATGAGATGTTATGATGGATTCAAGACCAGTCTAAGGGAAGATTTTGGTAACTTTGAATCAATGGCCTATGCCGTGGGAAGAAGAAATCTAGGTGGATTTCAGGTTATTCCATCCCCGGTTGCATTTAGTTTCTATTAGTTAATTGTGTTGTAGCTTGAATTTTATATTTGAGTGGGCTCTTAGAGCTCAACTATGGTTTCTCTTTACTTGTCATGTGTTTCACGTTACTAGACTTTTTGTTTGCAATGTTTTTGTTGGTTTCTATGCAAACCTAGTTTGTTCTAATTCAGGTTTTATTTTTTCCTCGGTTAGGACAGATTCAGTTAGCAGAAGCTGTCATTCTTTTGAAAATTCTTATGAAATAAGGTAGCCCTATATCAGCCAATGTGGAAAAGTCTTTCTCAATCCTATATCCCTTTGATCTGATATAGAATTAGAGAAGCAATCCTGAGTCATTTCCTCTGTTTAGAAGTTGTCAATTTCTCCTGTAGATGAAAGAGATTAAAGTTTGTGATTTTGTTTGTTGCTTAATTGCTTTCTTATGGAACAAATTGTGCCAGAACAACTTCCTTAAAACCTGCAAAAAGAATTGAAAATATAACAAATCTTTTTACATCTCTATAAATGCTTGCATTTTTGGGGGTATTGAAAGAGAAGACATTTTCTGTCAACAGTAGGATATGTTGAATAGCATAGAGGGTAGCTTAATCCTCTACCCGGTCTCCCTGTGGCCTGAAAAGAATGGATTATTTCCCCCACTTAAGTTATAATACTGTTCATTTAGTGTCATTTTACTCCATACTGCTTTGTTTTAGATGCCTCAGTTTGCTATTGACCTAGTTTGAATGCAAAGATATTGATAACAAGGAAGAATGCTAAACAAGGATAGAAATTGAAGACTCAATTTCCTGTATTAGTTAAAATGAATGAAGAACCATTAACTAATAACTAATCACCATCCTAGACACCTCAATTGCCAAAACTAGCAGAATTTACATAGCCTAATCGGACTTTGTTGCTTCAGCTACTATTTGTTTTAATATGAAAGATCGGGTTGGTCTAAATTACATGTCCTGAAGCATACTTTAGCATTGAGGCCAGGTTGTAGAGGAACCTAAGCTCATACTTTTGCTATCAATGAGCATGTTGGATAAATTTAGCAGATAGACCAAGGGCGGCTAAGTGGAGTACATCTGCCGGAGAAACCATGAAATGGGAATGGGAGGAATACAAAAAGCTCAATTATGGAAGAAAAGTAGAATACACAGTAAGGATAGATGCCACCAAAATTTTGGTACTTGCCCACCTGTAAATGGTCCCCCCACTGCCTTGTAAAAAATCTCAGTGCCTAACAAAAAAATCTCTTGAACCTAGCTTGAAATTCTTTTTTTTTTTTCTTTAGTAGAATAAGAAAAAAATATGAACCCATATTAGAAAAGAGTTTAGCTTCTATTTGCATTTGCTTTATGGTTGTTGGCATTTTTTATAGTTGGTTGAGGATTGCAACTCTACAGGTTATATAAAGCATTAAACACTGCAGAATATTTTAGATGAATGATTATTAACACCAAGAAAAACATAAGAAATGAAAGTACTCTGCCTTTTTCTCACCTGATTTTATAGTATAATATAGAAACTTGTTTAGTGGATAGTTGAAGTTGGGATTTTTCAGGCTGTACCAATATAAATTTTGAGGTGGATGGGTGGATGGATTGTAGAGCTTCTTGTTGGCATGTAGCTGGGCTTTTCCCTATGATGCATAATTTTATTATGCAATGTAACAATGAATTATTTGTTTGATAATTAATGCATAATGGAAAATTGAGTTGGAGCATTATGTAATAGTGGAAATAATAAGACAAAAAATTTGCCTGCTTTTATTCGGTTGCTACTCTAAGGCTTTATCTTTTAGTTTGGACTTTGGACCATTCTAGTTGAAGTTTCATTGAGGAATTGCCGTGGACAAAAACAAAATTTCTGGATTTTGTGCTTCCCCTTAGGATTGAGAAGATGTAGGACAGTTCGTTAATTAAAGTAGTAACTTATGTTACATGGATTTTTTACTTTACCTTCATCAATCATATCTGACATTCACCGTTCAAAATGCCAGACGCTTCAAATCTGTATTAAATCTATAGAGTATGGTATTTGGATCTTCAAAATTAATGTAAAAAATTATCAAAAACTTGATGTACGTGTGTTCAACACCTTATCCCTGAGTGAAGTCAACCATGTAACATACACCGGAAATAGAGGTTAAAGATTGGATAGTTTCTATGGGCAAAGTACATAACTGTACTAGGATTTTTAGGCTTTGGTTCCTTGCTAATTGCAACAGTTAGGTACATTGACAAATTTCCTATACAAAAAAGGGAAACTTTTTTTTTTTGTGTTTTATCCTCTAAGTTTCTCGATACAACAGAACCTGTCTGCTGTTATGTACAAATGCAATGCAAATCCACACAGGTACAAAACGAAATCATTTTGAATCACTACAATGAATTTGCTTAACTATCACCCATCATCTTTACCAAGATGAGGTTTGTATGATTATAGCTCCTTTAATTTTAGCCATCGGTTGGGGCAACTTCTTTCACGTTTGGAGCTACTTTCCCATTTGGCAAAGCAGGTTTCACTTAGGCTGGAACTTTCATCTCTTTCTCTGATTTGCTTGCCTGCCTGGCATGAGTTTTTCTTTGGTGAATGGGCTGAGAATGAACCCTGACCTCCCAAGGCCTCGCTGCTATCCATCGCTCCATCCAGCTTCAATCCCAGTTTTCTTTGCCCGGACCATGTGATGCTGGCTTGCATTTGCCCTCCATAGCATATCAGCACAATTGATTTTAATTACCAACATAACATCAAAGTATCCAAGTATCAAGCTTGAATTTCCCCGTTACTAGCCTGATGAGAGAAGGCATAAGCCATGGCTCGTTCTCGTTTAACTGCTGCTTCTTCTCCCTGCTGAATTCTGGAAATGGATTCAGAGCCACTACGTTCTACATGTAAACAAATCTAATCTATATGAACGGTTTGATATGCAACAATCAGAATGCGATAAATTCTCAGTGTAAAGATGCTAACGTGCTGTTATTATCCTACAAACCTCTATTGGTCGGGCTGATCCACTGGGCCTAACTCTCCATTAATGTAGAAAGATTGATGCAATGTGCAAGTTAATGACTCAATTTATTAAGAGGTTACTTGTTTATTTAAAAAAAAAAAAGAAAGCTTGAAAAACCTACTGGATCATCCTTTAATTACCTTGTTCTAGGGAAAAATACATCGTCTGTCAGTTTATCATATGGATGACAGAAGTAAAATTGAAAAACTATTGATGCAATCATCCTTAAGAGAAGATATCTAGTAAATTTAGGATTCAAATCCCAACATCTGTAATTCTTTTCTCTACTCATTGCAACCTCCCTTGTACCAAAAAAAAAAAAAAAAAGCTATTGATCTTCTCTTTTACTCCCATATGGTAAAACGTTAACTTGGAATAATAGAATAACTAGACTTAAACAAGTTATTGTTTCTCATTATGTGGCTAAACATAATGTTGTTGCTTGTTTCCTAGAAATGACAAAGAAACAATGCTAGATGAGTCTCATTTTATTATATAGAGAAGGGACAAAGTTAGCAATTCTGCTCTTCTTAGGATGTAACCCACCACGCAATGTCCATTAGAGATAAATGTGAAGTTTTGGTCCAAACATGATCAACTTATTCAAGAATCAGCTTCAAATATATGCTAAGGTTGTTGGGAAATAGTTGTTGCAAAAAGGATTTACCTAGATAGAACTGCCTCATAAATTATCATACAGGTTAAATGCATTTTTTATGTTGACATGTCGCGATAAATTATTATACCCTTTATGCCCAAAAAGCCTTTTAAATTCGAGCAGCAGCTCTCTCTTCAATTGCCAGTCCAGGAAGACCAGTACTGGACTCCTTGCCTCTTCAGTAGAATCATGCCCCCTTTCACCACCATTTGATCTTTCATTAGATGAGTGTACCTGTTTTGATGGGGTCTGACAGCAAATTAGTATGAAGAATTATAGAAACAAGATCAAAGTACAGGCTGTAACATGCTCTGAATAGAAAACATTTAATAGTATGTTCACACACAATTAAAGAATAAATAAAAAAGAAATAGAAAAATGAGAAAGTGAGAAATTTAAGGGTAGAGCCAACGAGATTGAGAGCCCTTACAAATACTTTACATGATACCCCAATCTCACATTGGAATGTTTGAAAATGGTGATATATAAGTAGATATTTTAACTCAATGAAATGTCTTTTGTGGAAGAAAATTATGAGATCTTCGGGTCTGCAAATGCACAGCTGAAATAATGGTACCCAGCAGTAACCTAAGTAATCCTTTGAAGGAGATCCACCCAGGGTTTTCAACACCCTCAACAACCTCATCACTTTGTTCCTCAGCCCCCAACAAATCATGTACTTTCTTGGTTTGCTGCAAAACAATTCGAAGAAGTCAGTTTTTGCAAGTTATAATCTCTAAAGAGGTCATCAATGCTCAACTTACCTGACGAAACCGGTCTACAAACTCAAACGTACCAGAATCAGGTTCAAGATATAAGAACCCCCAGTTTGCTTTACCTCTTGAATCCACTTTGTGACACCTTTTACAAAATTTTCCTATTGAACAAGAGAGTCAAGGGAGCTATCAAAATCTGCCATTACTTTTCTCAACAGCATCATCCTTATCCAATCTATCTCTTCAAAACATATTCCTATAATCAATGCTTTCAGTTCAGAAGGTGACAGACCACACCATAACAATACTCATCAATTGCCTGAAACAACTTGTCAGATTCTATTTAGAGATTCTATAAATGTTAATAGTACATGCAAAGCGGCGGGAGTACCGACAAAGTGGCAAGTTTTTCTTAAATTGCAAGATCAAACCTACAATTTTACAATCTATCTCATTTTCTTAAAAAAAAAAAAAAAGAGATATTATTTGTTAATTAAACAGTTCTGGTAGCATTCTTTTCTAATGCTTTTCAGTCCAATTTAAACAAGCTACACAATTAACAAGGATTATTGTTGGATCCTCGCGGTAAACTTGAAAAAAATAATAGAATAGAATCTAAATTTTAATATATGTTAAGTATCTAAGTGAAAACCAATTAAAAATAAGTGAAAGAGATTCCACTTGAATTTACAATCATAAAAAATTTAATATTTAACAAAAATGTGATAACATGACTCTAAGAGTAGTGGTGAACTTGAGAAGGTTAGAATAGGTGACTCAAGAGAAAATTTTTATAAAATTATTTATATTTATATTTTTTAAAAAATTTGATGCACAATGATATAAATCCAAAAAATAGGACAATTTATTTTTTAGTGAAAAAATTTTAAACTTATTAGAAAACTAAAGTTTGATCAATCCAATTAAAACGAAAAAAAAGGGTTTAAACTTATATTTAAATTTTTATAAATTTAAATATATGATTAGAATATAATTAAGATTACATATACTTGATTGGAGGTTTAGAAGGGATCTTTATTAGCCATCTTATTCTAATCCTTTGATGTAATTTATTTTCCCTTTTCCCACAAATTATTGATTGCATTCCTCCCCAATTCCTCAAAACAAATTAAAAGAATGCAAATTCCGATTCCAATATCACCACTAAATATATAACACTAAATATTATTTTCAATATAATTAAGCAAAAAAAGGCAACATGAGAGCTCGACTCAGGCTGATAATCAAGAAGAAAAATTCATACAAAAATTTCAAGTTCTATTCTCTCTTAAAATAAAAATAAATTTCAAAAATATACTTTGGTTTTCTAAATAGATTTCAAAATTTTTCAAATTTTTATAAATTCATTTTTTTACTAAAAATCAAATTGTCCTATTTAAATTTTCCAGTTTTCTATTATCCTGTGAAATTTTTTTAAAATAAAATATTAATATTTTCTATATCAACAACATAGTACAAAAAAATAAACTTTGGATGAAATATTTTATTTTGATCTATAGAATAAAGTGATAAAATTACACCCAAAAAAATAAAACTATGTATGGAATTCTAAGTTTTGACTTTTAATATCAGGATTAATTCTCCTTTTGCAAGAAATGACTTGGACTGCTAAGATGAACATATAAACGCATACCATTTTAGTCCAACATTTTCCATCAACTTAGCTGTTTTGATTTATTTGTATTCTAGTAAGTATTTAATTCAGTAAGATCCCTTCTTTAAGTAAAGCCATTCTTGACAAGCTCAAGTTGAAGAAACTTCTGCCAAGCATAAGAATATCGGCTATGAGATAAATCATGGCGATTATACTAAAAGGAAAATTAAAGAATAATCAAGGTGAACTCTTTAAACATACCAAGCAAGGGCAAGATAGTCCAAAGTGTGAAAACCAACTGCTTTTTCTTCAGTTTTCTGCCAAGTAACACTTTTTTAACTACGTAACTGCTCTACCCTGTCACTAATAGAGAAGCTCCAAAATCCCAAGATCAAAAGACCCTGGATCCCAAAACGGCTACGTGCATCGGCCTTTCTACTCCACTAGAACCTTTTTTTTTTTTTGTTTTTTTAATATTGACAAAAAAAAGTTAAATGAATATTCCAACCTTACCACTTCCAGATAGAAGTAATAGATCCGAAGCTTTGAAGAGAAAATTTGCTTGAGAAATAAATCAAATCCTTTTCAGATCAGATCTGCTTCACTGAAAAAATTGCAAATTAGATAAAAAATATGTAACAAACAAACTTTATTTGTATAAAGAGAAAGCAATGGAGAAGTTGTTACATTTACCTTACTTGGTGCCTTCTAAATCTGCGAGGATTTATTCATCACGGATCATTGAAAACAAAGAACAGAAATTTGAAGATTGGATTTTTTTTCTCTTTTTTTTTTTAATTTTTGAGATGAAAATGACAAACAAAGTGGAAACTAAAGAGCAAGAAAATATTGAAGAGTAGCTCTTTTTTTTTTTTTTTTTTGAAGTTACAAGGAAAGAAATGTAGAATCAAACAAAACTCAACTGAAGTTTATTTTTTTTTCTTTTTGAGTTGAAGGAAAAGCCAACAGAGTAGATATCAACGTTAAGCTCTTTGCCAAAAAAAGAAAAAAGCTCGCACTGAAATGATCAAAAAGCTTGAAAATTAAAAAGAGAAGGTTCACTTATTTGCCTGGAAAATTCGAACAAAAAAGATTAACAGAACACTCAGCTTCTGACAACAAAAATGGGTTTTTGTTTTCGATTTTTTTGAGGTTTTATGGCCAACGGATTGGTTTTATGATTAATGATTAGAGTGTAAAATGTAGAGAAAAGAAGACTTCTTTTCATCAAAATTTTGGAAGAAAAGTAGAAAATGGTACTTGTACATCTGTAAATGGTCCCCCACTGGCCACTGCCTATCTCAGTGCCTAATAAAAAATCTTGAGCCTAGATGGAAATTCTAATTTTCTTGAGGAGAATAAAAGAAATATGAACCCATTATAAAAAAAAAAAAAAGAAAAAAACTTTGGCTTCTATTGATATCTGCTTTATGGTTGTTGGCACTTCTTTATAGTTGGCTGTTGGCACTTCTTTATAGTTGTTTAGTGGATGGTTGAAGTTGAGATTTTCTATGCTATACCGATGTAAATTTTGAGGTGGATGGGTGGTTGGATTGTAGAGCTTCTTGTGGGAATGTAGTTGGGCTTTTCCCTACGATGCATAATTGCAAAATGCAATGTAACGATGAATTATTTGTATGATAATTAATGCATGATGTAAAAGTGAGTTGGAGCATTATGTGATTGTAGAAATAATAAGAAAAAAAATTTGCCTACTTTTCGTTGCTGCTCTAAGGCTTTATCTTTTGGTTTGGACTTTGGACCTTTTTTATTGAAGTTACATTGAGGAATTACCATAGACGAAAACAAAATTTCTGGGCTTTGTGCATCAACGTAGGATTGAAAAAATGTAGTACATTTCATTAGTTAAAGTAGTAACTTATGTCACATGGACTCTTTACTCTATTTTCATGGATTGCATCTGGCATTCAAAATACCGGGCACTTTAAATCTATATGAGGATGATACTTGGATCTTTAAAATTAAAATAAAAAAATTATAAAAAACTTGATGTACATGTATTCAACAATTTATCTTTGAGTCATGTCAATCATGTAAAATACCCAGAAATTTGAGGTTAAAGACTGGATAGCTTACTATGCGCAAAGTACATAATTGTACTAAGATTTTTAGGCTTTGGTTTCTTGCTAATTACAAAAATTAGGTACATTGACAAATTTCTTGAACCAAAAAAGGACAACTTTGTTTTTTTTTTTTTGTGTTTTATCCTCAAATTTCTCGAGGCAACAAAGCCTGTATGTTGTGTACAAATGCATCGCAAATCCACACAGGCAGAAAAAATAATCATATTGAATCACTCCAATGATTTGCTTAACTATCACCCATCATCTTTACCAAGATAAGCTTTGTATGATTATAGCTCCTTTAGCTTTAGCCATCGGTTGGGGCAACTTCTTTTACTTATGGAGCTACGTTCCCATTTGGCAATGCAGGTTTCACAAAGGTTGGAACCGTCATATTGGAACTGTCATATCTTTCTCTGATTTGCTTGCCTGCCTGGCATGAGTTTTCCTTGGGTGGATGGGCTGAGAATAAACCCTGACCTCCCAAGGCCTCGCTGCTATCCATCTCTCCATCCAGCTCCAACCCCAGTTTTCTTTGCCCAGAACATGCGATACTGGGTTGCATTTTCCCTCCGCTGAAAATCAACACAATTGATTTTAATTCCCAGCATAACATCAAATTATCCAAGTATCAGGCTTGAACTTCACGGTTCCTAACCTGACGAGAGAAGGCATAAGCCATTGCTCTTTCGCGTTTAACTGCTGCTTCTTCTCTCTGCTGAATTCTGGAAAGAATTTCCTCCATGGTTTCAGAGCCACCACACCATTCTACCTGTAAACCATTCTAATCTATATGAACGGCTTGATATGTAAGAATCAGAATGCGATAAATTTTCCGAGTACTGAAGATACTTTTATTATCCTACAAACCTCTATTGCTCGGGCTGACTCACAGGGCCTAACTCTCCATTAATGTAAAAAGATTGATGCAATTTGCAAGTTAATGACTCAATTTATTAAGGGGTTACTTGTTTATTTAATTTTCTATGCACTTTATAGCTATTCCTATGGAGCCAACGCAAAGAAAAACCTAAGAATAGCAGTTAGTTTGTTCCATGCAGTGAGTATTAACCCCTAAAGCAACATAATCCTAACTTGCAGATACCATAAATTAAAGATTTCACACCAAAATTGGTTGGAAAAACATCTCATGTAGCTTTGTAGTTGTGAGACCAGTACTCATCCACTGGATCAAGAGGAGACTCTCACTGAGCAAAAATGAGGTATTTTTTACTTTGATCCAGAAAATCTTATTATTCATAAGTATGGGTTTAAGTCTATAAATATATTCCATAGAAGATCCTCACAAATTCTCGATGTAAGATTAGGAGAGCATCACAGTCTTCTACATGCATTTTTTTCCTCCAATTAAATTAGGCAAGAAAACAGTGCCTCCGATATAGAAATAGAAATGTTTTTGCATTTTACTGAACTTCTATTACCAAGTCTTCATAGCTCAAGTTAAGTAGAGGAACTGTTTTTTTTTTTTTCTTTTTTCTTCTTCTTTGTAGACATGGAGATATATAAAAGCCTATTTAAGAAACATTGTAATTTGGTAGCACTGCTTTACTAGATAATTAGAAGTAATCAAGCGAGTAGGTAATAGTCATTAAGTAGGTACCTTCAGTTCATGAGGCTTAGCCTCAAGTTTCAACTGATTTTCCATTTTCTTTTGCTTAAACCTAACTTCTGTAACCATACATATTCTCCGGGTTCTGCTTTGAGACTATACATTGCACCAGAAATATACATAGCTTAGTGTGCTTGATGTTTGCTTTTTGACTGTATGTCCCTGAGATCAATATATTGAATCTACTGGCATCTCTCAGCAGACGAATTGCTTTTCTTGTCTGAGAATATGTAATAAAAAGATAAAATCATTAAGTGGCAGAGATGATAGGGATTATTAAGAACAATAACGGAATCTGTACATTATTATGTACGTACATATGTCACGGCCCTAAGGGGGAGTCCTGAATCCCACATCGAACATAATAGGAGGGTCTTTGGGGTATAAAAGGGTTCACACCATCTCCGCCTTGTGAGGCGCCTTTTGTAGGACAAAACCGTAAGCGCCAGGGGGGCCAAGGAGCGGACAATACCTCATAAGGGTGTGGCACCGTGGCGGTCCAGGCTGATTCGGGATCGGGAAGGGTTGAATACCCGGGTCCCGAAGTCGCGCGGTGTTTGGACTTAAGTCTGACCCGTGAAGTGTTCTAGAGCCAGCCTAATACGTTCTGAAATCCGTGAGACGCTCGAGGGAGGTAAGCAGGGTGGCCTCCCGTGAAGGCGTCACTAGTTTGGTGCGGGAGACATGTCTACGGACCTAATGGGGAGTCCTGAATCCCACATCGAATATAAATAGAGGGTCCTTGAGGTATAAAAAGGTTCACAACATCTCCCTTGAGAGGCGCCTTTTAGGAAAAAACCGAACCATAAGGTCAGGGGGCCAAGAGCGGAAATATCACATGGTCTGAACCGTGGTGGTCAGGTGAATTCGGGACGCTGGAAGGGTAATGCGGGTTATGAGCGCGGAGTTGGCTTTTAGTCTCGACCCGTGACACATACACATGTATGTATATATTTGTATGTTTGTGTAAATAGCATGTGAGCTTGAAAATTCTTAATGGTATAAGGAAAACTGTCGTCTTTCTTGTTTTTGCCATCCGAAAAAATTATGGCAGTGATGATGTAAATTAATTATGAGCCCAATGGTTAGTTGCATTAATGAAAGACCAAACACTTTGGATCGGGTCCTTCAATCCGAACCAAAGGCAATGACATTTATTTATTCTTGTTTTTTGCCCCCAAATAAGAGTATGCTTTAATAAATTATCATTATACAACTCCATGAATATTATCTATATTTGTTTTTTTTTTCATCTGCAAAACCATCCCAATATTCAATCAAAAAAAAAAAAAAAAACTTGAAATCATCCTTCAATTACCTTGTTCTAGGGAAAAATACACAGTCTGTCATTTTATCATGGATGATGAAAGTAAAATTGACCGAGCAACTGCAATAACCATGGGCAATTGTACTGATGGTGAAGTAGGAGGACATGTTGATCTCAATTTGAAGCTTTAAAATACTTAGAAAAGAGATATCAAATCTCTTTTGTCCAGCTCTTTTGTATCTTTAAAATTCCCCTTGTATGTTTGAGCATGAAAACAAACAAAAAACAAAAATTTCAAATCTTAGACTTTGACATAGTGAATCACTAGCTCAAAGTCATGTACTCTCAACAAGAATCGAATTTCCCATTTCTTATAGTATTCTTCATCCGCATGCTTGTAATGATCATTTTATATACAGATTATAGAATTTTTAATCATAAACAGTTTTATATTTACACATCATATGTCCATGTAATTATAAATTAAAAAAATATATATTACATTAACATGTATAGTTAACATGAATACCGGCATAAATCTAAACTCGTTTTTTAGAGACATAATACATCATTAATTATTAAAAGTATAATCATTATTTATAAGATGTAAAAATTTATATAATTATGTAAACTCAATTGCATAAAAATAAAAATTTATCGTTGATTTATAAAAAAATAATCCAATAAAATTATACATGATCGAAGATATTTTTATATCATCTTTAAAACACAAAGATGTCAACCAAGGTTTTATATCACTAATAGGAGAATAAAAATCTAAAACACATCTCAACCTAAATCTTGCCCAAATTATGAATGTTAGTTTTGGTGTTGATCTGCCAGTTGCTTGAGAGTTAAAACACATCTCAACCTAAATCTTGCCCAAATTATGAATGTTAGTTTTGGTGTTGATCTGCCAGTTGCTTGAGAGTTTGCTTACAGGCTTTTGAAGGAATTCCATTTTTTTTTTTTTCATTTTCTTTGTTGGTTTGGGTGGTGAATGGGTCAGGTAGAGGCAGACACTGGTAACAAACTTTTGCATGTGGGATTTGTGAGGATCCATCTGATTATGCTTTATCCTGTCTTTGTAAGATGAGTCCCCATAATCAGACCCTCCATTGGGTAAGTTGCAGATGGTGATTATAGAGAAAAATAAGAGAGTAAAAATTGCTGAAAATAAAAGAAAAATCAATTTCAAAGGCTTAAGGCAGATTTTGAATTGGACCCAATTTTAGTCCATATATTCCAAAGTAATTATCATTTGGTATCAATGGAAAAAAAAAAAAAGAATTTGAGTTTGCGGGATGTTCAAGTAATTTTAGGAGAAAAAGTTAAGCAGCAATTAGCAAAATTATTTTAATTCTAACATGTCGATGTAAATCCAAATTAAGAATTAATTAATAATTTTGAAATTGTTACATTTTTTAGTATAAAGAGGTCTTAACTTAAGAATAATAAGAGTGGATTGCATGTATTGAAATTTAAATTTTAAATTTTTTGAAAAATTATTTCTTAAGAAATTATATGAATCAATTGAATTAATTATCAAATTAAACATTATTATATTTTTTGTAAGCTAACAACATGCTTGAATATGAAAATAAACTTTATAGTTAAACTCAAGTTTAAATTTTTAATATCACTTCAATTAGCAAATTATATTTAATTTCAATATTATAATATTTAGACGTAGTTTGATTGCAAATTAATTTAATTGAATTTATACCAAAAAATGCAAAAAATATTTTTAAGTTTTTATTAAATTTATATATAATTTTTGTTAAAATTTTAACCCGTATTTTTTTTTTATTTTGGTATTGTATTCTATATCATAGCTTAAATTGTCAAATCTATCCTACACCTTAAAAGGTTTGGATTGTACTTCCTTCAATTATAAGGTATTTCTTCACAATAAATTATCAACAGTTTCACATTTAATTGAATAATAAATGTATATAATATTAAGGATGTAAACAAACAAAATATTTGATTAACAATTCGTGGATATGTTCAAATTATGTTAGTATATTAAGTCTAACAAACAATCATAAATAATATTTTAAGGTCTGTTAATTAAACAAACTGATTTTGAATATAATAAAGTTTATTTATGTTTAGTTTGTTTGTGAAACCTAATAGTATACTACTAACAGTTCATAAATAAGCTCAATATCTGTTTGTTTATTAAGCTTAACAATAATCATGAACTATATTTCATGATTTATTATTTAAACAAATATATTTCAAATATAATAAAATTTATTTATATTTGGTTCATTTACACTTCTAATAATATATTTAAAAATTAAGTTCAAATTCTTTCAAAATAAAATAATTTGGATGGGTTTATGCACTCGGAATTTTATACTAGCTTGATAATCAGTTAGATAATTAACTTTACTAAAAAAAAAAAAGTGGAATATCAAGAAACAAACCTCAGAAAATGTTAGAGATGCAGTCCTCTGCTTTTTCCGGGTAGCAAAGATAATGACTGGTACAGATTCACTTAAGTTGGTAGCCAATGGCAATGCAATGCAGTGAATGAGATGAAAAAAGATGGAATGCTTGTCGCATCAGAAAAATTATAACAGGCATCAATCTTCCAGTACATCTGCGAATGCAGCGGCAATAATGGTGCCCAGCAGTAACATAAGTACTGCTTTGAAGGAGATCTACCCATTCAACACCCTTAACAACCTCATCACTTTGTTCCTCTGACCCCAACAAATCATGTGCTCTCTTGGTTTGCTGCAAAACAATTCGAAGAAGTTTAGTCTTTGTAAGTTATAATCTCTATTGAAGTCATCAATGCTAAACTTACCTGACGATATCGGTCAATAAACTTAAATGTACCAGAATCAGGTTCAAGATATAAGCAACCCTAATGCTTTGCCTCTTGAATCCACTTTGTGATACCTTTTACAAAATTTTCCTATTGAATAAAAGAGTCAAGGGAGGTATCAAAATCTGCCATTACTTTTCTCAACAGCATCATCTTTATCCAATCTATCTCTTCAAAACGGATTCCTATAATCAATGCTTTCAATTCAGAAGATGATAAACTACATCATTACAATTGTCATCAATTGTCTCAAACAACTTATCAGATTTTATTTAGAGAGTCTGTAAACATTTAGAGTACATGAAAAGTGGCAGGAGTTCCAGCAGAGTAGTAAGTTTTTCTCAAATGTCAAGATCAAACCTACAATTTCACAAACCAACTCATTTTCTTAAAAAAGGGAACTATTATTTATTAATTAAACAGTTTCCAGTAGCATTCCTTTCTAATATTTTTCAGTCCAATAAACAAACTACACAATTCACCAACTAACAATAGGTGAAGGGGTTGAACGTGAATTTGAGATCACAAAAATCTAATATTTAATAGAAATGGGATAATACCACTTACAACGGAGAGCTTGGGAAGGTTAGAATGGGAGACTTGAGAGAAAACTTGACCAAATAGATTCTTCTTTTCCTCTCTTTTCTATCCAGCTTGACCAATTAAGGTTTTTTTCTTTTTCTTTTGATCAATTTGATGGAATACAATATCGATTTCAACCTTCTCCTTTGAGTGAAAGAATTAAAATTTATTAATTTAAGATGATAGATGCTTTCGAGTTACATGGTCATTGGCTGATTGGCTTAATAAATTAAAGAACTTCTTTTCATGATTCAAACGAGAGTAGGCCTAAATAAGTCAGTCCTGACAGTTTATGGGCCACTTTTCCCACTGACAGGAAGCATTTCAACATTGGCCCTCAGTATACGTTGGTTATTGAAAGTGGGAAAGCAACCATTCTATGTTTGCAAACAGAGCCAATTGGTCCCTAATGATGTTGGGTGTAATTGGGAGGTGGGCTAATACCAAGACTAAGCTGTTCTCAAGGAATCCTGGACTCATGTTTGAACGTTGGAGTCATTGCGTAGAAGATGAAACCTAGTCAAATTGAAAAAGCTTAAATCTGAATTTATGCTTAAGCTGTTAGAAATATTACTTGCGTATTGTAGAAATATAGTTTAAAGAACATGGAGAAATGTAGGATAACATAAATCCAAAAGAATAGGACAATTTAGTTTTTAGTTAAAAAAATTTTAAACTCATAGAAATTTTGAAAATTGTTTAAACTTATTTAGGAAACTAAAGTTTGATCAATCAAAAAATGAAAAAAAAAAAGATTTTAAATTTATATTTAATTTTATAAATTTAAAAATATGATTATTCAAATATATATATGTAGAAGGTAAACCCAAAATTTGATAAATCAAATTAAAAAAATCAAATTTGATTTAAAAATTAAATCATCAATGATGAATGAAAATATAAGACTATACATATTTGATCAGATGTTTTCTTAATTATTTGAATTGCTCTAATTATTTTTAAGATACAGTGCTCATTACAAAAAAATTAAATAGGCTATTTTATTCTAATTTCAAAGATAAAGATCTAAGGAAAATAAAAAAATCATTGCATAGGACTCTGCTCATAGGTATTATAAAAATGATATAACTAATTATTTTCTTACTTTAAAAGATTATCTTAAAATTCTCCAACATCTAGGCAGAATTTAAAATAACTCTTTTAGTTTAAGATTTAACACAATAATCCTTAAAATGAAATAAAAATTCTTATAGAAAATAATTGTTAGTGACTCTCCAACATCTAGGTAGAGTACCAAGAATTATTTCTTTCGAAATGTTATTTTTATTTTATTTTATAACATCACAAAAAATTTTTTTTAAAAAGTATTATTCTTTGTTATTGTAAAATATTTTATCACTAAGTAGTAAATAAAAATTAAAGATAGAATAGTGCAAGTAATTACTAATAATAATATGTTAACGTATGCATGCCAATAAATGTTATGTAGGATGAGATGCAATTTTAAAGTTGGATTCTTAAGTATAATGAGACCACTACGACTCTCCAATATTTAGGCAGAGCTTAGGTACGACTGTTTATATTTAAGATCCCAATTTACTATTATACTTTTTATTTATTAATCTTATTATTAATGCGAATTAAGAAATCGTGTGAAAAGACTTAACGAAGTAAAATTTTCTAAATACCCCATCATCTAGGCGGCATTCGAGAACAAATTGCTTCAAATAGAATTTTCACACGTATCCTTAGGATTTTTAGGATTTAGGATTTTAAAGGGTTTGAGTAGAGGTTTTAAAGGTTTGGTTTTAAGGTTTAGAGGATTTTAAAGTTTGAATTTTAGGATATGGAAGGTTTAGGGTTTTGATTGTAGAGTTTAGAGATTTTAGGGTTTGGGTTTTGAGGTTTGAGGTTTCGATTTAAAGGTTTCGATTTTAGGGATTTTGGATTTTGGGGTTTGGATTTAAGAGTTTAAAGGGTTGGGATTTCGGATTTTGGGGGGTTTTGGATTTTAGGGGTTTCGAATTTTAGGGGTTTGGATTTAAGGGATTTTGGATTTTTAGGGGGTTTTGGATTTTAAGGGTTTAGAAACTTAAGATTTTGAAAATTAAGAATTAGTGTTTAAGGTTTCATTTTTAAGAAAATATGAACATCTCTAAAAATCCTTAACATCTAGGTGGATTTTCGAAGCAGGTTTGATTTTAATAATTTTTGAAAATTAATCAATAATTTCTTATATTTTATTTATTTATTTTTATGAAAATTTATTAATAATAATTTCTCAACATCTAGGCAGAATTATTTTTTTAGAAAAATATTTTTATTCCCTCCAACATCTAGACAGGGAAAATAATTAAAATTATTATTACTTCTTTGAGTATTTTTAATACATATTTTTAGTTATTACTTGTTTTCAATTTTATTATTATTAAAATAATTAAACATTTATTCTAATAAATTTAGAAATTTATCATGCATAAATATAAAAATATAATTAAAATAACAAAAATAATAATAAAAAAATTAGAAAATTCAAAAAAAAATTTTTTTTTACTTGAACTGGATCGGTCAACGGTTCGATCAACGTCGGTCTAGATCGGTCTGATCGGTTTTACGATTTAGTCAGCGGTTCGAGCAGTCCAGTGGTTTGGACCGGTTTAGATCGGTTCATTGGCGGTTCTTCTGGACTGGTTCAAGGTTGGCTGAAGCGGGTTGGCAGGTCGATTTGCGTAGATCTCGAGTCAGATCTGGGTCAACTCGCAGATCCTCCTTACCTAAAACGACGTCGTTTTGCTCCTTAATCTTTTATATATAATTGAAAAAAAAAATTTTTTTTGTTCATTTGATTTCTGTTTTCAGAAAAAAATGGGGGAGAGCTCCAGAGCTCTCCCCGGACCACCGAGCCAGCCGTCACCGGTGGTCATCAGTTGCCAAAAAATTACCAAAATTCACCGTGATGCTCCTTTCGGCCTCTTGAGTTCAGATCCGAGGTCCTTTTCGGGAGAACAAGCCTCGATCGATATAGATCGAGGTTTGAACTTTTCTGAGTTTGCTATTTTTTCTTTTTTTTTTTGTAAAACGAAGGCTGATATGATTTTTTTTGTTCTTGCAAGGAGCTCGGCGCTGAGGTTCCTCACCTAGCGATGACTATGTTTGTTTTTTTTGTGTTTGTTTTTGCGTTTCTGTTTGTGTTTTTTTTTTTTTTTGTTAGTATGAGTTCTATTTGAGGTTGTTAAAGGGAGAGGTTTGGTTTGGTGTTTGAGCTCGAAACGAGAGGTGCTGAGGGCAGTATGTCTGAAGGTTTTTCGGAGGGGTTTCGAGAGAGCTTTTGGAAAAGAGGGTTCGAGAGAGATGAAGGGGAAAGGGCCTAGGGATTTTAAAGAACTCCAAGGTGGTTGTAGGGTGGCTGTAGGTGGCTGTAGGTTGGTGAGCGTGGGTAGACATGGGGCTGGTCAGAGGGCTGTAGGGTGGCTAGTCGGGGGGCGGCAGCAGCGCCAGCCACCTTACTTTCTGTTTTTCTGTTTTTTTATTTTTTTAATATTTTTAATATTTTTATAATTAATAATTATATATATTTTAAATTATTATTATTATTATTATTAAATTTAAAATTAAAACAGTAGACTCTGACAAAATCGGTATCTATAGATATCAAGAAATGGATCTTTATTAGCCATCTTATTCTGATCCTTTCATCTAATTAATTTTCCCATTGCTTGCATTTCTCCCCAGTTTCTCAAACAAATTAAAAGAGCGCTAATTTTGATTCTAACAGCTCGCTAAGCATACAATACTAAAAATTATCTTCAATATAATTAAGCAATAGAAGATGACTTGAGAGCTCAACTCAGGCTGATAATCAAGAAAAAAAACTCATACAAAAATTTCAAGTTCTCTTCTCTTTTAAAATAAAAATAAAATTTCAAAACATATACTTTGTTTTCTAAATAAATTTAAAATTTTGCCAAGTTTTTATAAATTCAATTTTTTTTACAAAAAATCAAATTGTCCTATTTATCTTTTTTCAAGATTTATATTATCCTATGTGGAATTTTTTTACAATAAAATATAAATATTTTCCATATCAACAACATAGAACAAAAAATAAATTTTGGATGAAATATTCTATTTTAATCCATAGATGATTAAAATTACATAAAATTATAATAAAGTGATAAAATTACACCAAAAAAAGTAATATATATATATGGGATTCTAAGTTTTGACTTCTAATATCAAGATTAATTCTCACTTAGACTGCTTATAAGCTTAACACATATACACATACCATTTCAGTCCAACATTTTCCATCAACTTAGTTGTTTTTATTTGTTAGTATTCCAGTGAGTATTTAACTCAGTAAGATCCGCCATCTTTAAATAAAGCAACCTCTAGAAGATCAACTAGCGAAACTTAGTTTTCAAGTCTGCTAGTGGAAAGGACAACAAACTATTAACTTTTAACTGATAAAAACAAGACACAAATAAACAGGAATGCAGTCTTATGTACCCTCATAGAAATTTGCATTCTAATATGATCGCAATATTTGGCTGCAAGTCTATGAAGTTGGGACAAAGGTTTGTGATATGCTGCAACAAATTAGGAACTGCTTCATTCACTGGCATCTTCTGAAACTCACATTCATTTCTTCATCTCCCTTCTCTGAAAAAGGTGTGTTTTGAACTCTTTGGTCTAGACCTCCCTATATCACTACCAATTGGCCATGTTGTTTGTTGAACTGTAGTAGACTCTTCCACTATATTTTCATCAATTGATCGGATTGCCTACAAAACAAATTAAAGCATGGCATGTGAAAACCAAGAACGATGTATAATTCAGTAAATTGAAATAATAACGCAGCAAGGACCATTGAATGAATCCAATAAGAAAGATTGCCACCCAATAGCACTGGGAATTAATATTGCCAGCCAATTACATTTTCAATTTCATTAGGAATTAAAACAAACACATGGATGAAAATTTTCAATTGAAATCCATAACAAGTTCCCTTGAACAGACGAGATTAATATTGCATAATCAATAAAGCTGAAAGAGGAAATAAAAGCATGAAAAATGTAAAACAGATGAACCTCTTTGTTCATAAGCTTATCCAAGTTCAGCTATACAAAAGGCAGGGCAGCTTTTGAGACTTTTATATTGAGAGCTAGGAAGCGTAGCGTACCTCTGTTTTGGCATGCCCAGATTGCTCTGAATCAACACTAAAGCTTCTGGTTATATTGGGACAACCTCTTACCAAAAAAAATTGCAAAGATGGGAGTACAAAATGATAACCCTCCGGGCAGAAGCTAACAAGGTTTGGTAGCATTACAAGATCTAAGTTGACCAATTGAGGTAGCTGTATCACTTTCTCTTTTTCCTTGCTACCATTTGCCTCATCTGCTGATTGTTCAAATACTTGTTCTAATTTGGAGACGTTCTCAACAATTAAGGATTGCAGTTTTGGAAGGATATGAGCAACACTCACCGGAAAGAGACTTTTCAAGTTTTCGCATAACTGAAACCGTATTCGAGTCAGATTAGGGAAGCGTATAGGTTGGAGATGATGGCCTTGTGATGAAGTTAGACCATCCTTTTCAATAATTTGCTCCAATTCCTCACACTCAAATATCCATAAAGAGCTCAATTGTGGCAAATTCCGAGCGATGGTAGGTGATAAGATATATCTTAACCTTCCGCATCTAAGGACATGCAATTTAGTGAGGTTTCGAAAGTTGACAACTTGGATGGGATCTTTCCATGCCACCCGCAATTCAGGTAGATCTCTCAATTCTAGTTCCTTCAAACTTGAAAAATTATATCCACCATCAAATAACTCTTCAAAATTAGTGATGGTTAAATATTCCATATTCAGTGATTTTTGTGCCAATTCAGGAACTATCATATCACACAATTGCTTCCTTTCCCTCATACTCTTAAATTTTAACACCTGTAATCATATCATTTAATTATCAATTCAAAAAATATAAAAAATGACTAGAAACTTATTTATTCTTTATTTTTAAATTTTATATAAAATTTTGATTTTAACAGTCTTATCATTAAATTAAACATATTGCTTTAAAGGTCCATTTAAACCATGATTAAATGAAACAACCAAATATAAATAAATCTAATGTGAATTAAGTTTAAAATTTAAGTTATTTCCACTAATGGAATTAGGTATAACAATTTTTTTTACTTTCCCACAATATTCATAGATTGTTTTCTAATCACTATTACTTTTGTTACAAGTTCAATTACCAATATTGTGTGTCTACCCATCAAACAATGTTGATTACTTAATACTATTATAATTCTTATTTATATGTTTAAATTTAAAATATTTTAAAAAGTTGTAAATGAAAAAATTGAGTTTTATAAGATCATGGATGAAAATAAAATAATATTACACAAAACTTATGAATACTTGATGCATTTTAATAATGACAGATGTCTTAAAAGTCCATAATTGAGATTTTAGTGATCACTACTTAAGCAGGGAGAAGAAGATTCAAATTAATTTTATGCAAAGTAATACAAAGTCTATCTTTTAAATATTGTAGCACTTGAAAATGTTTTGGTCACCAATTTATCAAGAAAAAAAATTCAGCCAACGAAACTAACACTATGTAGTCAAATTATTTTACTTTTTTGGTGGTTGTTTCCAAAGATAAAAAAATAGAAAAAAATGCTTAGAAGAAAAATTATAAAAAAGGTTTTATTTAGGAAAAAAAATATTTCTCCCAATTTAAATGGATTAAGTTTCCGTTTTTTTTTTTTTTTTTTTTCTCTCTTCCTATTCTTTCACTCTTTCTATTCCTCCTGCCAAACATAGTTGAAAGAGTAAAAACACAAATAAATAGGCTTACCTGTATTTTAGCCGAAATGATAAAAGGAGTCAATTGTGGACAATTGTTCACTTCCAACTCTTGTAAAGATGGCAGCGTGAGTACAATGTCATTTCCATCCCTTCCTTTTAATTCAGGCAAGCCTCCTAATGTAACGTCTTTTTATTTACTTTTTAAATAAAATAAAATTAAAAATATTTATTTATTTAATAAAAGCCATTTTTTATTTATAAATGTCTTTTTATTTATTTAATAAATGTCATTTTATTTTATTTACTTTTTTTGAGTTTTTTTTACATGAATAAATTTTGAGAAAAATTTAAAAAATATATAAAACAAGAATAAAATGTTTTTTGAGAATAAATATTAATTATCCAATGATGAAATTTTTAGAAATTTTAAATGGTAAATTTCTATAAATTTCCTAGGTGAGAAATTTTTTTCTAAATTTGTCCCAAATGGTGGAATAATTTAGATAAAATTTCAATAACAATAATTACTATTTATTTTCAATCAAAAAATGAAAAATAAAATTTTGGTTGAAAATATTTGACAATTATCCAATGATGAAATTTTTAGAAATTTCAAATGGTAAATTCCTAAAAAATCTGTAGGTGAGAAATTTCTTAAATTTGTCCCAAATAGTGAAAGAATTTAAATGAAATTTCAATAAAAAATAATTATCTTATTATTTTCTTTCTGAAAACAAAAAAAAAAAGAAAAGAGAAAAAGAGTTTCTAAATAGACCCAAATGGTAAAAAATTTAGAAATTCTGAAAAAGAGAATATTTCTAAATTGACCCAAATGATGAAAAATTTAGAAATCTAACAAAATAAATAAATAAATAAAAAGAATTTTAAAATAGACCCAAATGGCAGAAAATTTAGAAACTTAAAAGAGAATATATTTCTAATTTGGCCCAAATGGTGGAATAATTAGATATATTTTCAAATAAAAAACCAAATCAAAATAAATGATTATCCTATGATGGAGCCTCTTCAAGGAAACAAATGGGATCTTTGAATACTCTTGAGGTAAAAAAATATTTTTAAGAATTCTACCATACTGATTGAAGAATCTTATGAATTCTCTCCAATATTTAACATAAAAAATTAAAACCATTAGAATCAAGATCCTAGGATAAATTTAAAATAAAATGGTACCATCATTTGGATGGGTATGTGGGGGTGCTATAGCCTTCCTTATATATAACCGAAACTTTGTTCTGGTTAGTAAACCCAAACTTATTCTTTTATGAACCCTTAGTCAAGTTTAAGAGCTCCTTAAGATGATAGATTCCTTAGGTAGCCAATCACACCTAGTTATAAAAGATTGATAGCGACTCTATTTATTAAGTCTAACTATAGATTTACAAATCTATATCTTATGATAGTTTGGTGACTCCACTGGGGAAGCTATAGAGAGTCAAGCCATAACATTTTAAATATATCCTATCCTCTAATCTAATGTTTTTAAATTGTAATTATTTGTTCATTAACATTTTTCCTTTTTTGTTTCTTATTTGATGTATGGGGTTGATAATTATATGTTCCTTCATACACACTATCACATGCATTTACATTACATGAGCTCCATACTCAGGCTCCGTCCCTCTTAAGAGGGAGTAAAATAGCTAAGTTCTCGTGAAATGATAAGCACTGTAATGGCTAGCAAAATACTCTCACTCAAATTGAATTATTTTCGTTGTAGTCTGTGATGGGTGAAGATTGGACTGCCTTACTAGTCTATGATGGATGATGATATAAAGAACAATTTAAAAACTGTTAATGGTCAAAATCAACTAACACTGTATATAATTTATGCTTAAGAGGTCATCCTTAAGATAAAGCCATTCTTACCTGTTAATAGATGTAACCCGAAGATAAGACACAACAAGGAACGATTTGTGATCTAACCATTTTGTTTATTTGACTTTGTGCATTTGCATTATCATATCATGCATCATTTTCATTGTCATATGTAACATTGTGCATCTGCATCATTTTCATATTAGATTTAATCCATAAAAATATACATTTCATTTATGTATCAACACACCAAACATAAAGCATAGCATATCATTTTTCATCATAATTATGGTATTCAAGGTTTAAGGATAGCTCTACTAACCAAGAATCCCACACAACCAATTCATCAATATAATACAAGAGCTCGAGCCAGACAAATAGAATAAGAAAATTATAATCATCTTAAAAGGATAAAAGAAAGCTCAAAAAAAGCTAAAAGAGAAATTGACTAAGATTTTGGATGCGTTGAATAAGTTAAACAAGGGAAAAAAATAGAAGGGAATACTAGCAAGTAGAACCATCCATCACAAGAGGTAGATAACCTTTTGTACCCTCTTAGTTTTGGGTCGCAGCAAGCTCAGTCCATTTAAAATCTACTACCACAGCAATTCACATATTTTGTAGGGTATATATACCTTGGAATGCCATAGCTTCAAACCTAAGGTAGTACCAGATTTATGTAAATCCTATTTTATTGAGAAGGTAGTAGAACCGGTACCAATCCATAACTTAGATGATTCAAAAGAGAAAAAAAATGGATGCCTATGAAAAAGGAGACTTTAAAAGCTTTAAAAGCTAAACAAAAGATGAACTTATTAGAAGAAAGGTTACGAGCCATAGAGGGCATTAGTTTTTATGGTTCTGTAGATGCTGTTGGGCTCTATTTGGTCCCAAATATGGTTATTCGTCTGAAGTTCAAGGTGCCAGAGTTCAAGAAATATGATGGTACAAAATGTTCGAAAACCCACATTACTATGTACTATCAAAAAATGGCTACCCATGCTCACAATGAAAAACTGTTAATCCATATTTTTCAAGATAGTCTTACAAGCTCTGTTGCTAGGTATTATATCCAGCTAGACAAAACTCATATTCAATCCTAAAGTGATATGGCTTGCAACTTCATTAGTCAGTACTGGCATATCATAAACTTAGCCCCTAATTGTTTACCTTTACAGAACATGGAAAAAAAGGTATATGAATTATTCAAAGAATATGCCCAGAGGTGGAGGGATGTAGATTTTCAAGTGCAACCCCTTTTAATTGGAAAAAAAAAACTACAGTGTTGTTGTTGTCAGCACTTTGAAATCTCTCTATTATGAAAAGATGATAGAAAATACCACAAAAAATTTCATTGACATGATAATTTCAGGTGAAATTATTAAGAATGCCATTAAAAATGGCTAGTTGAAAAGAGGAAAAACCAAGAAGGTGCCAAAAAAGAAAGATGCTGAAATCAAGCTATTAGCTTTGATAAATAGTTCAAGAGATATCTACCCTATCCATAAGGTTACTCTCCATACTATACCTCATCCTACCCATACCAACTAGCACTAAAACCATTTTACTCATCCATATACCAGCCTGTTTTTAGCCCCCAAACTCTCATATATAGCCTTAACATTCAACTTTCCATAAAACCTCAAATTTGTTCTATTAACCCAACAAGTGGTTCATAAGAGTTGTGAACTACCCGAGAAAATTTTGTATTTGATCCAATCCCCATGACTTATATGGAGTTATACTGAGAGCTTTATAATAACCATTTGATTACCCCCAGTCATCTGGAGCTGATCAAGTCACCCTATCCTAAGTGATATGATCTTATTGCTCACTGTGACTATCACTATAGAATTACTAGTCATTCCATGAAAATTGCACTGCTCTAAAGCATAAAGTGCAATGTTTGATCAAGGATGGGTTGATAAATTTGATACAAGGGGGATAACAATGCCTAATGTAAATAACAATCCATTGCCAAATCATAATGTCAATGTTTCGAGTGAAAATCAAGAACGAGTGTGATTTGAAAAGACTTGGAAAGCTACAACAAATTAAGAGGCCATTTGTCAAGAAAAGTCCTTCACTCGATCGTATGGGGACATAATTTTAGAAGGATGTTAAAGCTGGATGTTATTTATCATTCTGGGTTTTCTTTCAAAGTAGTGCTAGGAATTTTTTTATGTAATAAGATTTCATTTTTAATCATTTCAATAAACATCAAAGATAATGCATTTCATTACATTTTCTCTTTCGTCCAAGCCATTATTCCATGCTTTGCTATTTGCCATATCTTTTTTCCCTATTTTCAATGATGAATGTTTAGCTAATGATAACCATAATTCTAAGAATTAATTTTGAGAACTCATTCACATTGATCTAATGAGACTATTTGAGCAAAAGAAGTCAGCTACTAGTAGATATGAAATTAATATGTCTTGAAGATGTGTAGTCTTTATAAAGATCCATGAGTTTGTTTTTGTTTAATAAATAATTTTCAAGGAAAGCAGTCATATTTGATATGAAAAATGGCTATCTTTCTTTTACCATTTGAAAAACCATTCATTGCTACCCATTTTGAGTCTATTATGATTTTTTTTTCTAAAAAACCCTGACCAATGATCACCTTCCACATTGGGGGGTAATTTTTGAGAAAGAAAAATGTCTCAAAGAAAGAGAAGAAAAAAAAATGAAAAAAATGAAAAATGAAAAATGAAAAATGAATGCCATACATGATTTAGGGCAAAGTAATAAGAATCTTTTTGTAAGGAATAAGGTAAATGAAAAAGGAAAAAGTAGTGAAAAAATGTGGAATAGTGCAAAATGCCAAGTTGTATCAAATGATAAGAAATGATCCTTTAGTTTTGAATCCTTTAAACACATGTTTTGAGCCTATTTTATCTATTTCTTTCATGATCCCTCACCATAGCCTACATTACAACCTTTAAAAGTCCATTTGGATCAAATGTGAGTGCTCAAATTGAATGATCATATGTTGGGCTAAGGCATGCTTGTGATGGAACAACGTAATCATGCTACTTTGCTCTAAAGATTGATGTGTGGAGATATCACTAATGGATAAAAAAAAATTGAAAAAAAAGAAAAAAAAAGAAAAAAAAGAAAGAAATAGAAGAAAAAAAAATGAGAAAATGAAAGATTGGAAAAAAATAAAAAAGAGAGAAAAAGAAGACTCAAATTGAAAACCCGAAAGGGTGATTTGGGTAGAAAAATCTTTAAGTTGAAAGTTGAATAAATAGTTCAAACAAATTGAAGATCAAAGATATCTGAAGATCCTTCAAAGGTAGGGCAAAGTTTAATAAGCTCAAAATTGATCTCGGAAGTCAATAGAAATGAGTTTTCAAAAAACAATTTTGGATTAATGTTGAGAATTGTCTAAGTATTCATTATTTGGACATTGAGATATCATTCAATACCTTTTCTAATGACATGTTTTGAATTTGTTCTTTTACCAGACTTGCTCTTTATTGATTATCTTTCTCTTGATTCACCTTGTGTTTTTTTATTTTTACATCTCTAGAATAAATTGAGAAAATATATGATTGCATTATGTTTGTCATGATCTGAAATGATAATAAATGAATGATAATGAGCATAAAAAGATTATTATATTCCTTTGAAAAGAAATCTATGGGGTAAAAAAATAAGAAGATGATTTAAAAAGACATTTGAGATGACCAAGTGATGAATATAGTGATGGATTGATTGATATAACTTGTGAGTTGTGATGAAAAAATATGGATCAGTGGATAAAATTCATGGCTAGTGCTGATAAGCCTGTGAATGGTGATCAAATTATGGAAATATTATGGATCAGTGGACATAATTTATTCCGAGATAGCTAGTGTTGAAAAGCTAAAAGGGAATATGGAATGGAAGAGTCTTGAGAACTATATTATCACAATTAATTAGACTTTCATGACATTTATCTGTAGTACATATATGTAACTTGTTTGGACATGCATCAGCCAGCAAACATTTCAATTATGACCTAGGATATGGCATCTACATTATTGTGAGAATCCAAATTGTTACATTTGCATCATTGATCATGACATCCATTACATACAAAATTTTGATTTTGATAAAAGTTGAAAAGTCATCTAGAAAGGAAATTTTGAATATTTTGATGAAGTCTTTTAAGACAAGATTGTGAATCCTCAAATGAGAATCTTTAAATTTCAAATGTGAATCTTTGAATTTCAAATGAGAATCTTTGAGTTTTCAAATGAGAATATTTGAGTTTTGAGTTTCAAATGAGAATCTTTGAGGTGTGAAACCTTAAAATTTGTTGAATGTGAATCTCCATACTCAAATAAGAAGCTTTGAACTCTTGAATGTGAATCTTTAAATTTTTGAATGATAACCTTTGAATGTAGATGTGAAACGCTAAGATTTATTAAATGTGAATCTTTGAATTCAAATGAGGCATTTTGAAAATTTAGGATGAAATCCTAAAGTTTTTAAGTGAGAAATTTTTGAATCAAAATCTTTGACATTTGGGAAGTGAATCCCATAAGTTTTTTAACTTTTGGGTGTGAATCACCATAATTCGAATGTGGATCTCCAGAATTCGAATCTTCAAATGTTGGATGTGAGCTTTGCAATCTGTATGCGAATCCCTGGATTTTGGATGTGAATCTCATAAATGCAAAGCTGAAAATCTTGTATATCTAAAATTTTATGAATCAAATTCTTGTGAAATTGAAATTTTGATAACCAAAATTTGGTGAATTCTTGCGAAGCCAAGTTTTTAAAAATTCTTGGAATCTTTAATTGTGAACTTTTGAATTTTGAAGTCAAATTATAAATATTTGAGTTTTCATAAGATACAATCTATGACTCCTTTGGACATGATTTTAGAGGAGCCTTTATTTTTCAAAGTGGTTAAGCCTCTGTTTAGAAGAGCATTATTTATTTTTCAAAGTTATGGAGCCTTTGATTAGATGAGTATTATTTATTTCTGAAGTTGTTGAGCCTCTGATTAAATAAGCCTTTATTTTTCAAAGTTATTGAGTCTATGCTTAGAGAAGCTTTATTTATTTTTTAAAATTGTTGAACCTCTGATTAGAGGAGCCTTGTTTATTTTTCAAAGTTGTTGAGCCTCTGCTTATTTTCAAAGTTGTTAAGCCTTTGCTTAGAGGAGCCTTGTTTATTTTTTCAAGTTGTTGAGCCTCTGCTTAAAAGAGCATTATTTATTTTTCAAAGTTGTTGAGCCTCTAATTAGAAGAGCCTTTATTTTTCAAAGTTGCTGAGCCTCTGTTTAGATGAGCATTATTTATTTTCCAAAGTCATTGAGCCTTTGTTTAAAGGAGCTTTATTTATTTTCCAAAGTTGTGAGTCTCTGCCTAGGGAAGTTTTATGTCATTCAGCCAGTTTGAATGTTTGATTTGTAAAAAAAAAATAAAAAAAAAAAAATGAATGTGTTGGGATGATCATATGCATGGTGTCTACCTTTTTGCACAATTTTTGTTCTATAAAAAATATGTAAAGACAGGTAGTTGTAGACACCCTAATTGGTCCAGGCCCAAGCCTATTAGGCCTGGTTCAACAGAGTCCAAGCCTAAACCATTGGGCTTGGCTGAATGGGGTCCAAATTACCAAACTCAGTTATCCATTTCTATTTTTATTTTATATGTTATTTTATTTTATTTTATCTATTTTATTTATTTATTTATTTTATCTCATTTATTTATTTTTTATTATTGGATTATTCGATGAAGATAATAAAAAAGGAAAGGGAGTTTTTACTGTGGATTGGTATTTTACATGGTTTCAATTTGTAAAGGATAAATATTAGGGTCTATGATAATACAAAAATTTTATCAGAGGATAAGTTCTGGTTAATCAAAAACCCTTCTGATTTTTCTTATAAATTGGAGCTGAATAATACACATAAAGGACACACTGAGAAAAAACAACAAAGATCAGAAACATACATGAATCAAACAGCAACAAAACATACAGTGTTCAAAGAAGAAAAATAACACAAAAGCAGATAGAAAGTGTGAAAATTTTAAAGGGAATTTTTGGAAAAATCAAGGTTTTTTTAGAAATATTCTGAAAAATTTTTAGATTTTGGTGAATTTTCCAACATCGATTGAATTTTTTGATGAATTTTTTGGCGTTGGTTGAATTTTTCAACAGGATTTCCAGAATCTGGTGAACGTTTAATTTTTTGACAAACTTCTGGTGAACCAACCTAGATTCTGGCAACTTTTTCTAGAATCCAATGAAGATTCAACCAAAATTTTTGGGGTTAAAGAGAGAGAGAGAGAAAAGAAAAGGGGAACGCAAGGTTTGACAAAAAAGCCAAAACTTGGGGCTTTATAACCTTAGGAAATGGCATCATTTTGGAGCTTAACAAACCCTAGGATCTGTGTGTTTTCTAGCGGGTGACCTGACCTGCGCGTCAACCCATTTTTTCGACCCACGTACCATCCGAGCCTTCTAGCCAAGCCAAGTCACACACCAAGCCTCAAACCATTTTTCATGCCTGGAGCCGAGCCACCAAAGTCATTGAGTCGAGCCGTTTCCTTATTTTGGTATTTTTTCCTTTTTATTTATTTTATTTATTTATTAAGTATTTTTTTGCATGAATAAATTTTGAGAAATTTTTTTAAAAAAAGTATAAAATAAGAATAAAATATTTTTTGAGAATAAATATTAATTATCCAATGATGAAATTTTTAAAAATTTCAAATGGTAAATTTCTATAAATTTTCTAGGTGAGAAATTTTTTTTCTAAATTTGTCCCAAATTATGGAATAATTTAGATAAAATTCCAATAACAATAATTAATATTTATTTTCACTCAAAAAAATAAAAAATAAAATTTTGGTTGAAAATATTTGACAATTATCCAAGGATGAGATTCTTAGAAATTTCAAATGGTAAATTTTTAAGAAATCTCTAGGTGAGAAATTTCTTTAAATTTGTCCCAAATTGTGAAAGAATTTAAATGAAATTTCAATAAAAAATAATTATCATATTATTTTCTTTCTGAAAATAAAAAGAAAAGAAGAAAAGAGAAAAAGAATTTCTAAATAGGCCCAAATGGTAAAAATTTTAGAAATTTCAAAAAAGAAAATATTTCTAATTTCTAAATTCACCCAAATGGTGAAAAATTTAGAAATCTAACAAAATAAATAAATAAATAAAGAGAATTTCTAAATAGGCCCAAATGATGAAAAATTTAGAAATTCAAAAGAGAATATTTCTAATGTAGCCCAAATGGTGGAATAATTAGATATATTTTCAAATTAAAAAATCAAATCAAAATAAATAATTTTCTGATAATGAAGCCTCTTCAAGGAAACAAATAGAATCCTTGAATACTTTTGAGGTGGAAAAATATTTTTAAGAATTTTACCAGATTGATGGAAGAATCTTATGAATTATTTCAATATTTAACATAAAAATTTAAAACCATTAGAATCAGGACCATAGGATAAATTTAAAATAAAATAGTACCATCCTTTGATAGGCATATAGGGGTGTTGTAACTTTTTCTACATGTAACCGAACTCCCGAACCCTATTATGGTTAGTAGACCTGAACTTATTCTTTTAAGGACATTTAGTCAAGCTTAAGAGTTCCTTAAGAGGATAGATTCCTTAGATGGTCAATCACACCTAGTTAAAAAGATTAGTAGTGACTCTATTTGTTAAATCTAGCTATAGATTTACAGATCTATATATTATGACAAAATCAATCAATATATAAATAATAAATTAATAAATACTACACTTACAATTATAAAATAATTGATTCTCTAATCAATTATTTGATACATTTATATTTGATTAAATATAGTATTTAGTAATTGATGTTTTTCATGTGTAAATATATAAAGCAAATATAATTCAAAAAATTAAATAGATTATATTTATGTTTTTATTATTGATTTTAAATCACTCTCAATTTAATTCATATTAAAAGTATTAAAAACTTAAAAATTTCTCAATTTGACAAATTAAATCAATCAATATATAATTAATAAATTAATAAATACTATAATTACAAATATAAAATAGTTGATTCTCTAATTAATTATTTGATAATCTATATTTGATTAAATATAGTACCATTTGAGTCATTGATGTATTTCATGATGTATGTAAATATATAAAGCTAATATATCAAATTAATTCTCTACAATTAAATTAGTGGAATAAAATATTTTATAAATTTATATTTGATTGATACATTTATACTTAATTAAATATGATTTCATTTGATAAAATATTAATTCATGTTGAATTTTTTTGTTTTCATTTGTAACATTTTACAATTTTATTATTTAATATTAATGTACATTGATTTAATTAAAATTTAATTTGTTTTATTGCCATTATTAAATATAATAAATTTAATACGTTTTATTTTTTTAAATTAAAAAGAGCTCTAAATGTTAATGGAAAAATAAAATATTTCAATATCAATCAACTTGCAATTGTTAGACTATTATTCACTCATAATTTTTATTATTTCAATATTAACTTTCATAATTTAAAATAATCTTATTAATTGACTATATTTATGTTTTTATTATTGACTTTAAATCACTCTCAATTAAATTCATATTAAAAGTATTAAAATTTTAAAAATTTCATAATTTGACAAATTAAATCAATCAATATATAATTAATTAATAATTTAATAGATACTACAATTAGAATTATAAAATAATTGATTCTCTAATCAATTATTTGATACATTTATATTTGATCAAATATAAAATCGATTTGAGCAATTGATGTATTTCATGTGTAAATATAGAAAGCAAATATATCAAATTAATTCTCCATAATTAAATTAATAGAACAAAATATTTTATTAATTTATATTTGATTGATAGATTTATATTTCATTAAATATGATTTCATTTGATTTCATTTGGTAAAATACTAATGCACGTTTAATTTCATTTGATAAAATATTAATGCACTTGGATTTCATTTGATTTCATTTATAATGTTTTATAATTTTAAAATCTAAATATTAATGTATGTTGATTTAATTAAAATTTATTTTATTTTATTGCCATTATTAGATACAATAAATTTAATTTGTTTTATTGTTCTAAATTAAGGGATCTATAAATATTAATGGCAGAATAAAATATTTCAATATCAATCAACTTGCCATTATTAGATCATTATTCACTAACAATTTTATTATTTCAATATTAACTTTCATAATTTAAAATTATCTTATTAATTAACCTATAACACACATTTTGTATAAGTAGCTCTAGGTTAAGCATAATGTATCTTTAGCCACTTTTCACTAATTTTATATTTTTTGATCACTACTCAACTCTACTTTATTTTTCTCTCTAATTTTCACTTGGCATTGTTTCTTGGTCTATGCTACTTAAAGGTTATTCTCTTTATATACTTATATTTTATATTTCTTTAACTATGATATTAACTTTTTTTTCATTTTTTTTTTGGTTGATGATTGATTTAAAGATGATTGGGTATATATGGAAAAAGTCTTTCACCAATAGAGTCACTATCATAAGTTAATATAACTTTTGGTTGGTACTATATATCATATGGGTGTAACAAGAAACTATTTGAAATTGATAGGAAATTTCAATATTTTTCCTGCAAAGTTGATGTCCCTAATCCAACTCCAATGTAATTTGTATTTATATTTTTTTATATTTGATACATAAAAAAATTATTATTCCATAATTATAATAAAAGTAATTTAAATTATTATATTATATTAATAATTTTAGAATTTTGCATTTTTTATAGGTACAAGTTGAATATTTAGGCATATGATAATTTTAGAAGGGTAATGTTCATACGTTCAATACAGAAGTTAAGGATTTAATTAATAGAGATATTGACGATATTTATAAAATATCTGTTAAGGTATTAAGTTAAAAATTATTTTAATATTATTTATTATTCAAATTAATTGAATGATATATTTACACTTATGATTTAGGAAAATGGAGATTATAAAATCCAAGAGATATTTGAAGATCTCTGAGATAAAATTTGTGTTCAAGACAAGAGTAACCAAGCATAATCTTGAGACAAGTAGTACCAAACTTATAATGAATAAGGTGTATGATTATGATCCTAAGCTTGAATGTCAAAAATTATTGGTAGAGATAACTGTAAACTTATTATAATGATTATGTTTGTTATAAAGTTATATAGTACAAATTATAACTCAATTGTTGTCAAATTATAGATTATTGTTTTATCTATTTCTTCACCTCTATCTATAAAATCTATTGGCTCATACAGTAAAATAATACCTACTTCAAAGATAGCAACAAATACTGAAGAAACAATTGCTGCATCTTTGCTTCAACAACAACTTATGGAAGAATCCTCTATGAAAATGTTTGTTGTGAGATTGATTTTAAGGATGAAATTTTTAATTTCTTGAAATCGAAAACAATATTGTCTTTTGTTTAGAGATTATTTGGATTTAATGAATTATAGTTTGAGTATTCTTTAGAACTGATGATAATTGCATAAGTATATTCAATATGTAATTAATTTATTTTATTATATTAAAATATATAAATTTAAATAAAATGATTATATAAGTTATGAGTTGTTCATAAACTTCATAGCTTATATTATCATTTTAAAAAATTTATATTTATATAAGATTTATTGACATATGAATATATTTCCATGCATCACACAAGTTTAAAGCTAATTAAAATTAATGATGGAAATATAAATTTGGATGCAAATGCAACAATGATGGTGAGCTGAATTGTAATGAGAGGAGAAATATCATTAAAAATATTAATTTAAATTGTTTAAATTATTTAATATTTATAAAATTAATAGATTATTAAAATTATTAAATTATTTTTATTTCAAATAATAATTTTATCAATAAATGATTAAAAATTAATAAAAATAATATTAATATGTCAAATAAAATTTTTCTTCATTTTTTATTATTTTATGTAGATACTTGTTAATTAATAAAATAATCTCCAAAAACTTTTATATAATATTAAATTTTATTTATTAATTTATTAAATAATAATTTATTATTTATTAGTCTATTTATTTATTAGTTTATTATAGTAAGTTTTATTTATTATATTAAATTAAATAATAAAATTATTTCATAATTTTAAAATCAAAACAAAAAAATAAAATGGAATCTTCAAATCACAAAAGTCTTCCAATCTTTACGGGCTTACATGCTTAAATAAAAAAAAAAATTTATTTAATGAATTAGGACCAATGACCCTTATAAGCTTCTAATGATTCAAGGGTAAAAGAAAGAAAAACCAATATCAGTTAGCCATCGATGAATTTCTCCTTCTGGGGACAACTGAGCCATGGCAAAGTGAGAATGCAAGTTCCGCACTGAAATAAGAACTTTTAAATGGGTAGCCTATTTATTTGGCTTCAATTTGAGGGTTAAATTTCATCATACTAGAGGTACGATGAAATCCAAATTGGCTCCTAGTCTATATCCCAAAGTCAATGATCCTTGGGTGTCAATGGAAAAAACTTTGACTTTAACTGATATACAAGTAATTTTAGGAGGAAAAGTTAAGCAACAATTAGCAAATTATTTTAATTTTAATGTGTTGGTGTAAATCTAAATTAAAAGTTAATTAATTATTTTGATATTGTTACATTTTTTAATATAAAAGAAGTTGAAAATAATAAAAGTAAAAGATAAATTTAAAATTTTTTGAACAGTAAAAGATATTTATTATTAATGGACAAAAATTACAACCACACTACAAAATCATTTCTTCTGAAAACACCCAATTTGGCCAACAAATCTGCAAAGTGATTGGCCTCTCTGTAGATATGGACAAAAGGAACTTTTATCACTCTAGAATAGAGATTATACAACTTGTTGAGAAGATCATTGTACTTCCAGAGATTGATGCTTAATTTGTTAATCCATGCTGTGACTACTTGAGAGTCGCTTTCGATGATCAATTCTGGAATAGAGTCAATGTTCAAACCTACCACTATTGAAAGAGCTTCTATTACCGCTATCATCTCTGCAAGACTAGAGTCTTTAACGCCAATGCTTTTTCAGAGCATAAGCAGAACTTATCCTTTACTATTACGAATTACTCCATCAATACTTGCAGGACTTGGTTTACCAACAGCAGATCCATCAACATTAATTTTCCAGACACCAGTTGTTGGCGGAGACCAATGAATGTTCTTCCTTGGATATCTTCGGTGCAGCGGAATGGTTAAGTCTTGAATGTTGTACATGAAATTCAAGTCTGAAAAATTCAGATTAGGATATTTTGCCTTCGTCCACTAACCAAGTCTAGTCCATATTAAACTGATAATTGGAACAATTGAAACTGTTTTTTGCTTGAAGATTTTCTCATTTCGAGCCAGCCAAATGGACCATAGAATTGCATAGAACAGTGTATCCCAAATAACTTTCTGGTTACTACTTGCAACAAGACTATTCCAAGTCAGAAAAGGGGATTCGATCTAACCTGGAATAGACCAGCTAATATTCCATTGAAGACAGCATTTGTACCAGATTTGACGTGCAAAAGAGCAGAGCAGAAAGAGATGATCAATAGTTTCTGGTTCCTCGTAGAATGAGCATTAGTCCATCACATTAACCATGCATCTTATTATATGAAGTAGATCAATGACAGGGATACCGCCTTTTAGACTCTTCCAGCAAAAAATTTATACTTTGAGTGGGGAGACACCCTTCCAAATGTATTTTCATAGGTTGAATTAGAAACTGTTGTCTAGTCCAGAACTTCTCTGAAAGATTTGGTGCCGAAAACACCATTTGTTGTGTGCTGCCATATGATCCAATCGTGAACTGTGGGGCAGAGAGTCACAGAGTTTAACAGGTTCATTAGCTTGATCCATGATTCCAATTCCCAATTGAACAGGTTTCTACTTAGCTGAATTCTCCAACTCCAGTTTGAATTCGATCCAATTTCCAAATTCTTTAATTGGGTCCTCTTTGTTGACAGCAAGAGAATAAATTTTTATAAATTCAATTTTCAAAATGTATCTCTCAATGCACTTGTCATGTCAGAAATGGATTCTATCTCCTTGGACAAAAGAGCAAATTAGAGTTTATAAAGTTAAATTTTAAATTTTAAATTTTAAAATCTACATTTCACTTTTATTTTTATCAAATTGCGACTTTTTTTATATTAAAAAAGATAACAATGGCAAAATAACTAGCTAACTCTTAATTTGGATTTAGATCGACATATTAAAATTAAGAGTTAATTAATTAATTTGACATTATTTTATTATTTAATATAAAGGAAGTAGTAATTTAAGAATAATAAAAATGAAATGTAGATTTTAAATTTTAAAGTTTTTTAAAAATTTTATGAGTCTATTAAGTTAAATATAAAATTAAACATTATTATATTTTTGTAAGCTAACAACATGTTTGAATATGAAAGCAGACTTTATAGTTAAACTATTAGTAAGTTTAATTTTTTAATATCACTTTAATTAGCAAATTATATTTAATTCGAATATTATAATACTTAAACATAGTTTGATTGCAAATTTAATTGAATTTATTTTTTTCCATATCTTATACACAATAAAAAAATTATTTTTATCGGCACTTACAGTAAAAGACTAAACAAATGTTGCTATTACTATTGTTGACAATTTTTTGATTGCTGACAAAGTGAGTGTCAGTGAAAATTTTCCGACGATCAAGTTACTGGTGCTAGAGTTACACATGTATTTGACAACTTGATTTTTTTAACACTTTAAACTATCGATATAAATTAAAAAAAAACTTTTAAAAACATTTTAAATTATCGGTAAAAATCACATTTTATTCAAAATTTTTATATTTATTAAGTGAACTACATTAACACTTAAAATTGTCCTTAAGAATATTACTTTATTTTTTAAAAATAATTTTCACATTTATAGTTGTACCAATAAAATTAAAAAACAATTCATTCTTGTTTATTTTCAATGTCTCTGAAACTACAACTTATAAATGTTCTAGAAAACTTTTGATACCATGGTAATTTGATAATTTCATTTAAATGTTGGACTCAAATTGTCATCAAGTTTCTGTTCATCGAGGGATACATGATCTAAGACTGATTATTTGAATGGACAAAAAATTCATATGGCGATCATATCTTGAGGTTATAGGCATGCAAAAAAGACAGGAAAAAGTCACATAATCATGTCTCTCTGGATGCAATTTTAAACGTGGTACATACATTAACCAAACGATACAAACTGAAACGTCTAGCCAAGCATTTTCTTGTATCTACTTTTAGGCCTTAGTGCAAGCATAGTTAACTACTTTCTCGATCTATCTAAAATCCTAGCTAGTGACACCGGAGTGTCTACACATCTTACAACTTGGGCTAAGAGTAAGACAGACTCATCCATAAATAAGATGGGCCTATCCTTGAACCAAATCCACACATAAATAAGGTGGGCTAAAAGAGGGAGATTGCATTCACACTAGCTAGAAAAAAAGATCATGAATATGAATGAGATTGTGGTCAGGTTTAGGAGTAAATAGGCAGATTATGTTCACATGCAAATCTCATGATTTTAGGCGTGATTCTAGCAATGCAATCTGAAAGTTTTCATACTTAGAGGGATGATTCCTAGCCTATATATTTTCTATTATTCTTTGGTAAAAGACAGACTAGACTTTTCTTTATCCTTAGGCAATCTTCGAGATTGTTTTTCAAGTTCTGTATCTCTTAGTTGGATTTTCTAGAGTGATAAATTTTTTTTGTTTTGTATCTTTAATTAGAATTCTTAGGGTGGTGTTTTTGTATCCCTTAGTTTCTAGTATTAGTGGTGAACTTTTATCCTTTTAATACAATAATCATATTCTGCCATTATTCAAATCCTTGTGAGTTGTTTTCTCTGTGAGTTTTCTGTTTGCAGTTAATCTTTACATCTAAAACATCAATTCCCAGCATCAAATTGGTATCAGAGCTATCGCAGGTCGTCGTCATCAAGCACCAGTAGAAAAGGTTGAAACCAACACCGATGTTGCAGCAACTATCAATGTTGACCCAATGGATGCCCTTATAGAAAAGATGCAACAACAGATCCTTCAACTACAACATCAGCTACATATACAGAAGAAAGAAGAAGAGATAAGGAGACAACGAAGGAGGAATGGAGAAGATGAAGGAGAAACCAATCCATACCATGGAAAATAACAGTGATTCTAATGATAGCACCCTATCTCACCCACGACAAGTCAGAGATCATCTACACATAAACCAATTTCAACCTAGCCTATTCAATCCAAAAATAGAGATTCCTGAGTTCGAAGGGAAGATGTAACTTGATAAAATTTTAGATTGGCTACACACGGGGGAACACATATTTGAATACTATGATGCCCTTGAACATCGCAAGGTGAAGCTAGTGACCATCAAACTTAGAAAGCATGCATCCTTTTGGTGGGAAAATCTAAGAAAGAAAAGGCAGGAAAAAATTACAACTTAGGAAAAGATGAAAAGAGAGTTAAAGAGGAAGTATCTCCCAGATAACTTTTGACAATATGTCTTCCTTAAGCTCCATAATTTGAAACCAAAAGATCTCTTAGTGGAGGAGAATATGACTGAGTTTGACCACCTCATGTTAAAGTGCAAATTGGTGAAACAGGAGAAGCAAACTATTGCTCGGTATCTTGGAGGGTTAAAGATTAAGATAGCTAATGTGGTGCAGCTACAACCCTATTGGACTTTCAACGATGTATGCGAGCTTGCCCTTAAGGTGAAAAAACAACAAAATGAGGCCCGTGATAATAGCTCGAGATTTGGGTCCAGAGAAGGCTATATCAATAAATGTGGCTCATCCAAAACTATTGTTCCTTCTAAGCCCATTCCAAAGCAACGCCCAAAAGAAAGATGAAACCTTTACAAGCAAGCCTCAGTCTGGTGCACAAACTAGAAAGATGTTTCAAATGCCAAGGGCTTGGACACATTACTTCAGAATGCCCAATAGAAATTTGACTTTAGTAGAGGAGATTGGAGGAAAATGAAGAAGAGCTGGCTGAAGAGGATCTAAACCTTGAAAAGGAAGAAGAGGTGACCTATGGCGATTGTGGAGCATCCTTAGTCATACAATACAGTTTGAGTATCGCACCTGGTAAAGAAAAAGATTGATTGCGTAAAAACATGTTTCACACTTGGTGTACTCCCCATGGGAAAGGTATTTGATGTTATAATTGAAAGTGAAAGTTTGAAAACATTGAGTCTACCTTTATGATACAAAATTAGGCCTCAAGACAGTGGATCAGCCCCAACCATATAAGCTATCTTGGCTCCAGAAAAAGAATGAAATCAAGGTTAGCAATAGATGTTTGGTTCTTTTTTTCATAGAAAGAATTACAAGGATGAAGTGTGGTGTGATGTAGCTCCAATGGATGCTTGCCATTTACTACTGAGGAGACCTTGGCATTATGATAGGAGGATTATTTATGATGGTTACGAAACACTTACACATTTGTGAAGGATGGATGCAAAATCATTCTAGGCCCTACCAAGCCCATAGTGATGTCCAAACCAACCAAAGAGAAGGAAACAACTTGTTTACCAAGGCCAATTACAAAAAAGAAATTAATATGGGTGGTACTATGTATGCACTGGTGTTGATTGAGAAAAATAAAAATAGTGAGAAGCCTCTTACAGTGATATAACCTTTATTGACAAAATTTCAAGATGTTGTTCAAGAAGAGTTACCAACTAGTCTACCACCAATGGGGGACATTCAACACTGCATAGACATTATCCCATGAGCTGTTCTACCTAACAAGGTAGCCTATAGGATGAGTCCTAAAGAGCATGCAGAGTTAAACACTAAGTTGATGAATTGGTGAGAAAAGGAATGGTGCGTGAAAGCATGAGCCCTTGTGTAATCCCAACCTTTTTGGTGCCTAAGAAGGATGGATCGTGGCACATGTGTATGGATAGTAGGGCAATCAACAAAATCATAATTGATAATCATTTTTTTATTCCACACTTAGATGACTTGCTAGACTAATTACATAGAGCAACTATTTTCTTCAAGATAAACCTACGTAGTGGTTATCACCAAATCAGAATGAGGCTTGGAGAGGAGTGGAAAACAACCTTCAAGACAAGGGATGGTCTCTATGAATGGATGGTAATGCATTTTGGTTTATCTAATGCTCCTAGTACTTTCATGAGATTTATGAATCATATCCTTAAACCTTGCATTGGCAAATTTGTAGTAGTTTATTTTGATAATATTCTGGTGTATAGCAAAGATAAGGATCAACACTTAAATCATCTACACCAACTGTTTTGCATATTGAGGGAACAAAAACTTTATGCTAACCTTAAAAAATATAGTTTCTTTACTTCTAGCCTTATGTTTTTAAGGTTTGTGGTGTCAAAGGAAGGAATAAAGATGGATCCCAACAAGGTTGAGGCAATTTTAAATTAACCGACACTAGTATCTCTGCATGATATCCAGAGTTTCCATGGTCTTGCATCTTTTTATACGCACTTCATTAGGAGTTTTAGCTCCATTGTGGCTTCCATCACTGAATGTTTGAAGAATGAAGCTTTTAAGTGGACCAAAGAAGCCCAATACAGTTTTGAGCTCATCAAGACCAAGATCACTAAAGCTCCTATCTTGTCCTTACCAGACTTTGATCAAGTGTTTGAGGTGGAATGTGATGCATCCAATTTGGAAAAGGTGCTGTTTTAAGTCAAGGGGGAAAGCCTATAGCATTTTTCAGTAACAAACTTAATGAAGGCAAGATGAAGTATTCAACCTATGACAAGGAGTTCTACGCCATTTATAGGGCTTTATTCCATTTAAGTCAATATCTCATTCCTAAACCATTTTTCCTATATTCAGACCATGAGGCCTTAAAGTTTATCAACAGCCAATACAAGCTCAACTGAAGACATGCAGCTTAGGTGGAATTTCTTCAAGCCTACAACTTCACTATCAAACACAAATCGGGGAGTCAAAATATGGTGGCAGATGCTTTGAGTCGAATGCACTCTTTATTAGGGATTCTGGCTGTTGAAGTTATTAGATTTGACATGATCAAACAGATCCTTACTTTGGTCAAATTTGGGAAGAATGCAAGCAAGGACCACACAATCAGTTTTTGTTGCATGATGGATATCTCTTCAAGGCTAACAGTCTTTGAATTCCCTCATGTTCCTTGAGATAGGCCTTAATCAATGAGGCTCATGATAGTGCACTAGGTGGACACTTTGGAAGGGACAAGACACTTGCTATTTTGTAGGACAAGTTTTATTGGCCAATGATAGAAAGGGATGTTATGAAACACCTTGAAAGATGTAGAGTGTGCCACATTGCCAAGAGTCATGGTCAAAATACTAGATTGTATACTCCACTACCCATGCCTAATACTCCTTTGGAGGATGTTAGTTTGGACTTTGTAGTTGGATTGCCTAGAACTCAAAGGAACAAAGACTCTATCATGGTGGTAGTGGATCGTTTTTCCAAGATGGCCCATTTTGTTCCTTGTAACAAAACTATAGATGCTTCTCATGTTTTTTTATCTATATTTCATGAAAATTGTGAGGCTACATGGAGTTCTAGATCCATGGTGTCTGATCAAAATTCCAAGTTTCTTAGTCATTTTGGCGCACCCTTTAGAGGAAGCTTGGCACCAATCTCAAGTATAGTTCTTCTCATCATCCTTAAACAGATGGTCAAACAAAGGTAACTAACCGCAGCTTGGGTAATCTTTTAAGGAGTTATGTGGGAAAAAAATCAAGCAGTGGGATCTTGTTTTACCTCGAATAGAATTTACTTACAATCTCTCACCAAACTAAATCATTGGTTGCAGTCCTTTTGAGATGATATATGGTAAGAATCCAATCAATCCTTTAGATTTAGTTCATTGCCTTACTAATCAACAATTAGTGGAGATACAGAGGAAATGGCTAAGGGTATCAAACGATTGCATGAACAAGTTAGAATTAAGATTTTACAGTAGAATGAGAAGTATAAGAAGGCAGGAGACAAGCATCGAAAGCATGTGAAGTTCAAAAAAGGTGACTTATTGTAGATTAACTTACAGAAAAAGAGATTTTCTCCAGGAAATTTTTGGCAAATTACAACCTAAGGCAGATGATCAATTTAGAGTTCTCCAACGCATTGGGGAGAATACCTATAAGATAGAGTTTCCCGATATTTATGAAGTATCTTCCACCTTCAATGTTACTGATTTGTCACCTTACCATGGAGAGAATACCAATTCAAACTTGAGGACAAGTCTTTTCCAATCAGAAGAGATTAACATCAGAGTGTCTGCACATCATACAACTTGAGCTAAGAGTAAGACAAACTCATCTATAAATAAGATTGACCTATCCTTGATCCAAATCCACACATAAATAAGGTGAGCTGAAAAAAGGAGATTGCGTTCACACTAGCTAAAAAAAAGATCATGAATATGATTGAGATTGTGGTCATGTTCAGTAGTAAATAGACAGATTATGTTCACATGCAAATCTTATGATTTTAGGCGTGATTCTAGTAATGCAATCTAAATATTTTCATTCTTAGAAGGATGTTCCTAGCCTATATATTTTCTATTATTCTTTGGTACAATACATACTAGAGTTTTCTTTATCCTTAGACAATCTTCGAGATTGTTTTTCAGGTTATGTATCTTTTAAGTGGATTTCCTAGAGTGATGAACTTCTATTATTCTGTATCTTTTATTAGAATTCTTAAGATGGTGTTTCTGTATCCCTTAGTTTCTAGTCTTGGTGGTAAACTTTTATCCCTTTTAATACAATAATCATATTCTACCATTATTCAAATCCTTATGAGTTATTTTCTCTGTGAATTTTTCTGTTTGCAGTTAATCTCCACATCTAAAACATCAATTCCCGGCATCAGCTAGCTAGCCCATCAGCTGTTCTCGGAGAGAATCTATGGCCTGCCCAGCGACTATTTCATACATTTTTTCTGCTGGATGAACAGCATCCCAGAATAAATATTTTGAATCATCAGCGCATGTGCTCATGCCTTTGCATTTATCTCCATACTCTACTGTCCTCGTTCCACGACATCCTTTGGAAGTTTCAGCCAAACCTGTTAAATTTTTTGGGGTTTTCAGAAATATATATATATATATATATAACATTCTTTAGCATTTTAAAACCAAATAAAGTAAAAGAAATAAGAAGGATTGATCAAAGCCAATTACCATATTTTTTGGGGTTGTTCATAGTATCGCAACGACATATTTCCGTCAGAGTCTTGAAAAGGGGCATGCAGCCCAAGGGAGGGACCCCGACAACGACTAATCGTGCAATTCCAAGCCTATGCATCGTTTGCAATAATCAAACAACATGGAAAATTAAACGTAAAACCAACAGAAGGTAGCTAGGAAAATAATTATTGAGATTTGTAAAAACTTGTTACTTAATATTTCATGCTCCTGATGTAAAAGAGTAATAAAACTTAGTATTTCACTTTCAATTCTAGTTAAATAGAATTTTTTTTTTTTTTTTTATAAAAGAGATTGCAACATGAGTTATCTAGGTAATAATATTGAAATTTGAATCACACAAATCTTAAATGTTATCTTTTAAAGATAATCACATGAATTAACTAAATTAAATTCCGGATTAATAGAATTTTCCTTTTTCTAGGCTCATTCCCTGTCTTGGGTCATCAATTACAAAATCATTCATTATCCTAAAAGCAATAATTTAGGGCTATAAGCAAAAAATTGTTTGAATAAAGGTATGGCTCAAATGTGATTGATCATTTAAACCTATATATGTAAAGAACATCTATAACTTATAGAAGACTACACTATAAAAGTGAAGCATAACATCAAACTTTTAGTCATAATAGACAGCAAATTCTGCGCTGACCGCTTTTCTTCTTTGCACAAAATTTCATATAACACCAGCCTGGCACTTATACATGTTGCCTCAAGCGTTGACATTGAACTTACCACTTCAAGTAGAGAAGCCCCCTCTCTAAGTCCCACTTTCTGTCCTGGATCTTTAGCAAATGGTGGTGGTGCTGCTGGATCAAGATATTTCCTCTCTTTAGTAACAAGACCCTTAACTAGTAATAAACAACAGAAAATTAACTATTTATCCACCATGTGGAGGATGAAATTAAAATTACCAGATGGTCAATTGACATATAGTTAAAATCAAAGTGCTTAGATTCCCAGAGTCAAACCATAATCATTTTCTAATAAGAAATAAGAAATTAAAAAAAAAAAAAAACTTCGATCATTTTTCTAGTAAACCTTTTTCCACATGTTCTGTTCGTGCAAGCCTCGTCTTTATAACACAAAAGAATGGGCATGTTACATATCTAAAAGAACAGAAAAGGCTTTGCACAAATAGGATGAAGAGTACTAGAGTAGTGGACGTATAAAACCATACATCTTTATCAAATAGGAAAAAGTTGTGCAGCTAGTTCGGCTTTTCCTGTCATCCTCGCAACAGCTTGCACAGCCATGCTAAGAACACCAAGCCCTGCACTGGAAGACAGACAGAAAGGTGGACATGAGAAATAAAGCCAAGAGGGAATGGGCACAGAGAAATAGCTGAAAAATTTTGGTGAAAGGCTGAAAGCCAAAGCCTTATCTATAAGTTAGTCAAGTACCTTCCAGCTCACACCACAACTATCTTTTGGTTTGGAAATTCAGCCAATGATCAACCTTGTGCTCTTACAGTTTCTAACAATCCAGCAAGTGTAACTCCAGAAGTTCCCTAAGAGACATTAAGCACAACTTTATAATAATGGTGGCATTCATAGTGATTTCAGAGCAATCCGCATTACACTAGACACTAATCCGAATGGTGTAACCATCAACTAAACAACATGATATAAACCAAGCATAACACAAAATTCTCACTTGCGAAAGAAATAAACCTGTACAATAGCCTTAGGCCAACCTGTGAAAACTGCTTCCATGAACTCATCAACAATTGATAGATATTCTTCCCCTTCTAACCTAGGTTGTCTTAATCCTAAATCTGTCAAGCCAAAAGAACATGTCAAAAAAATCCTGACAACCTGTCAAAAAAAAAAAAGTCACAGCAATCATATCATATGGTCCACTCTGCAAAGGTAACAACTTCTTAAGAACAAAGTAATTGAGTACATATTTTACTCACAAAGCCGGTCTTCAAGTAGCCTTTGATTGCTAGTACCAACGTCTAGCATAACGGGGAGTATCTGTCAGAGACAGATATTGATTGAATAATTAAAGTTATAACACATGACAAGAGTCACCATAGCAAGAAAAAATTGAAATGTATGGAAACCAACTTTCAAAGCAAGATATAAATCAACTCGACAGCTCTAAAACAGCAGTGAACAACTTTGCAATTTTTCTTGGAAATTATTTGCTAAAGAGTTTTCAATAACAATAGAATAAGAATTTATATCCTTTCTCTTGATTCACATAAAGCTCTAAAGGAGGCAGGTTCTGCAAATGAATGGAAGACAACCACATTGCAAAGTTGAACTATAATCAGTGCAACCACATTCCAAAGATTTGTTTGAGGCAAGATTCATTTTGCTTTCTTTGTGCTTGTGCAAGATAGTAGCATTTACATAGTTTTTCCTCATATTCATTCCCAGACAACAACTTACCCATATGCCTCACTGAAACTCTATAACAATATGTTATTAAAACTATACACTCTTTTACTTATTTTACACAAAACACGAAATGCATACACAAAAGCAACTAGCTCATGCTCATGCAAAATAGCCTATTTGGATCAAGATTCTTTATGAGAAATTCTCACTCAAATTGAAAATTAAATTGATTAGTTACAGTAAACAGTGCAAACTGCAACTATTTATCAACAATATTCAAGTCAAATTGTTTTGTATGCATTTTCCTACCTGTGCTTGGTATCGTGAGAAGCAAGTATGGCTCAGTCTTCACAAGGTCTTCAACAGAGCTTCTATACTTGGCTATCAGATCCCTAAAATTGGAAGAAAAAAATGCACGCATTCATCAACTAGAAACATTCAATTGCAAAAAACACAAATTAGGACCAACTACTTACCTCCTTTGATTTAGAAATTGCTCACTTTCCTCCAGCTTTCGCTTTTGTCCTTCAACAGTCTACATCCAACATCCACTAATTCCCAAGTTATAGAAAGAAATACTAATACTAACATATTAGCACATTTTAAGAACCTATCATCACAAAATCAAATGTCAACAGAACTGATGAATGAATCATTTGGACCAAGGGAAAATGATCAGCAATGAGAAGCAAAAACAAGTCATACCAGCACTGCAAACTCTGTCTCATGCAATTACACCTGAGGATAATGTGATCAACCCATAGCAGACTGGTTCTGCGTTGCATCTGGTTTCAGGTGCTGTTTGTAAAAAATTTAGAAGCCATTAGCATTCCTATATGAATGTGGATGGAAATAAACGAGTAAAGAAAAGTAGGACAAAAATAACACAAGTTGTGGCTTGTGAATCTGCCATGAATTCTTCATACGTAGACAACCTAGCCGCTAGCTACAATCTCATGAATGGAATCACTAACAGCGATCTAACAATAAGTTTCATTGCTACATCCTTTGGACCGTCAATTCCAAATCGCAATTCACCAAAATTAGGGATTTTCAAAATTCGTAACCAATTAATTTTGGCGAAAGTATGTACGCAATCCTTTGGACAGTTAGCCATTTGGTTCATTACAAAATCAAAATAAAAAAAGGAGTGAGATTGATTTTGGCGAAAGTACCTAGCTAGGAAACGATGTTGACGGAGAAGAAGACGAGGATCGAGCTGAAACTAGAGAGGAAAATCAAAATTGGCGAACCTACCTGGCTGAAGAAACAGCGTGACTGTGACAAAATGAGTAATTTTGGCGAAATTACCTCGCTGAAGAAACGATGTTGACAGTGACAAAATGAATCAATGGAGGCAAGATGACGATGATGATGGTGAGAGTAGAGATTCAAAAGTTAGGGTTTGATTTTAAAAAAGTATGGATAATAGCTTGAAATCGTATTGGAGAAGAGTAATTTGAGAGAGATTTTGATTTTCAAAAGTTACGGTTGGATTTTCTAATTTTCAATCGGTAAAGAAGGGAGAAGAACAAAAGCAGACAAATGGGAGACGATGAAAAAAATTATTTTGTCAGGAGGGTTTTTTCTTATTGGAGGCTATTAGTGTGCTTAAATCATTATTGCCTGATGGGGTTTTCATTTTTGTTAGGAAATTACAGGGAATTAAAGGAAAGTTCCGGCCGTTTCTCAAACCTTAGTAAAATAAATGCCATTAAAATTATATAGTTTTGTTGTGATATTTGTATGATATTCTTATAATTTTGTGTTAATTACTTAAAAAAAATTAAGTTGACCTAAAATTCAATCTAATCTAAAGTAAATTTTTTAAATTTCAGTTGAACTCAAATTGAACTAGTAATTAATGTATTAGGTATGTACTCAAAGTTCATGCTAATAGAAAATTTGATAAAAGTGATATAAGATTAATTTATCAATTATTCATCTAACAATTTTTATATTCATATAATTTGAAACACTTTGGGTATTAGTATTGTGTTTTAAACAAAAATTGGATATTACATTTTATATCAACATGAAAAAATACGAAATATATTTTTTTAGTTTTTATTAAAATCATATATGAATTTTATTAAAATTTTAACTCATGTTATTTTTATTTTTTTATTATTTTTATATCGTATTATTATATCATATTTTAAATTATCAAATTTATCTAACACCTTAAAAGATTTGGGTTGTAATACATAAGGTATATTTTTCATAATAAATTATCAATAATCGTAATTTCATATTAGATTATTTAATTTATTATAAATATATATAATATTATGGGATAAATGGATAAAACATTTGACTAACTATTCATAAATATGTTCGAATTATATTTGTTTATTAAATTTAATAAACGATTATAAACAACATTTTTAAAGTTTTTTAATTAAACAAATATACTACAAATATAACAAAATTTATTCATATTCGATTCGTTGTAAAAATTAATATAATGTTCTACAAACAATTCGTAAATATGCTTGATTTTTATTCATTTATTAAATTTAATAAATAATTATAAAAAATATTTCATGATTCATTAATTACATTATCAAAAATGTACTTATTACCAATAAAATTTTATCGATGAATTTTTTTACCGATAATTACAAATAAAATACCAATGAATTATCAACTAAGTTGAAAAGTAAAACTATTAATTTATTACCATTGAAATACCAATGGATTATCGAAAAAAATACAAATGAAATAATTTTCATTGGTATATTTTTGGCGTATCTATAAAATTTTGGCACTATACTTACGAATGAAAAATTATATAAATAATAATATTTTTGGCATACCTATAAAATTTTGGCGCTATACTTACGAATGAAAAATTATATAAATAATAATGTAGACACATTTTACCAATTGAATATCAACGAAAAAATTCTGTCCATTAATAATTTAGGTGTAAAAATTTTGTTTAATTAATAAATAAAATTTTATATTTTAAATTTTAAAATTTTTAAATCGATTTTCATCGGTATTTCATTAGTGATTTTCATTTAGGAATAAAATCCCTAACTCTTCTCTTAAACATTTATCTCCCTCACTCACAGTTTGCTTTTCCCACTTCCTCCACTAGATCGTCATCCCTCTTCTCTATCCTCAATTCCTCTTCCGACGGCCTTTCTCTTCCACCGTTCACCACTATAACATCATTTGTGACTGAGAACATCTCTAGAACCAGTAATCGAGGAAGCTTCAGGTGAAATTATATATATCTTTAAACTAATGCTTCTTTTAATCTTTTTTAGAGCCACACAAGCACTAAAGGAGAAGAAATGAGATGCATTGGTTACCGGAGATGGGCATAATGGGTTGACAACCGTGGCTTACTTGGCTCGTGGCAGCCTGTCAGTTACCGTGTTTAAGCAATACCTGTCCGTAGAAGCTTTAGGTGAAATTTTTTATTTTTTATTTTTTTTGAACTTTTTGTTAATAATATGAGTTGTTGTATGGCATTTAAATTGAAAAAAAAAAGGAAGAATTAAAGAGACATGTTTGAATTTGTCGAAGCTAATAACGACGGTGTTTACTGATTGGCTAAACAATTTAAAGAAAAGTAAAATTTCGAGGAAAATGAAATCTCTAATTTCTTTGATACTATGTGTGATGAATCATGCTCTCTTTAGAATGTCCACCTTGTCTCAAATTTGTATTTTATTTTTATAGTCTCCTTCCAATTTTCAATAAATCAGACAGAACTTTGATGTTTTTTCTAGGTTTTGATGTAAAGGTAAAGTTGAAAATCATTTTAGCTTTTTAAATTTTCCATCAACTATATTTTCTATGCAATTTTAAACTTTGATTTGTGATGAACTAGAGCTAGTTAGAAAGTCAATTCAATTTGTTGAAGCATCAAATGATCTGATTTGTGATATAGTATGGTACAAAGGAAGTGAAAATGCTTGCTTATTATAAGCCAATAAATAACATATTTAAATTTACTATGTTCTTATTGAGGTTTGTTTGTAATAAATGAGTTGAGAATCTTTTGTTCTGTTTCTAATTAAGGTCATGGCTATTTGAATTAATATATTTAACATCATTTAGTGTTAGCGATAAGCCCTTTTACAATTTTATGAACCATTGTCAAATGTGAGTTGGTGTTTTTGTTGTCTATACTTTTTATTGAATTTAACTTTTATTTCTAGTATTTAACTAATTCATCTATTGGTTCTTTGTCTTCACTTGTCTTGCAATTCATCTATTAACTAATGGCTTCTAAGGGACCAAGGTCCAAGCTTGAGCAACAGACAAGAAGTAGGTGTCAAAAGGTAATAGTGTCTGAGGTTTTTATAGCTCTCTTTTGTGGTCTCTTATATTGTTATTATTGTTGTTAGTGTCATCATCCATGAACATACTTGCACATGCTTAACTGTAAAGAAGTTTGAAGATTCAATTTTTGTGGAAACTTAATCATTTTAAGAGTGAATTTATATTGAGTTTTTGCTTAACTGTCATGAACTTTTTGTTGTACCTTAGTTTATAAATTGCTTTTGGCTGGAAGCAATTAGTAGTTATTTTCTAATACAAGTGAGGTTTTCTTTTGACTTGTGCTTTTTAAGTTCCATTAATAATTAAGGTTTGAATCCATCTCGTAATTGTAAATAAAAATCAGTTTTGTGAATGTTCTTCAAGAATATCTACCTACACATAAATGAGTAAATCTTCCAGGAATGTGAAAAGAAGAATTTTATATCCTAAACACTCGTTGATGCATGACAATTTGCTTGGCATTAGTGCTAACATGGTGCTTATCTAAGATGAATTTTGTTTTGTTTTGCATATTCTGCTTGGCATCATTTTGTTTTGTTTCCAAGCCTATCATTTATCTTGGCCTTTTGTTTGCTTGATATGATTTTGCATTATGTCTTGTATGCATCCAAAAATTATGATTTTTTAGTTCATTTCGCATGATTTTACTTTAATATTATTTTTAATAAAGCTTCCAAATTTGTTATGGAAATAGATTGCTTTAGTAATTGAGCCCAAGAATACGGAAGCAAGTACTATGTACAGACAAGTTTAGGAGGTGTGGCCAACGGCCAATGTCAAGTTCAATTGCTTTGGTTGGAATTTTGTGTGATAAATTTTTTTTAGCTTGATTTAGTGTTTGTATGTTCTTTTGGTAATGCGGCTAAAAATAGTTAATTGTTTTATTTTCTGATAAGGAAGTTAATGATTGAATATGATGGACGACCCAAAGTTAAAAGGTAGTCCTTGAAGTGAGCAGAGTGTGGTTGCCACTCCAACAATTGCTTCAACTCCAACAAGACCAGAATCCAACAAGTCCTTCTAGTCAATCTTGTTCTACGCTTATTTTAGTCAGTTGTTGATATATTTGCTTTGGTAACTATATTTAAGAATTTGAACCGGTGAATATTGATTCTTGTAGACTGCAAAAACATGGTACTTCAGGATTGTAAAATATTATTATTCATGTAAGTACTTAAAAACTAAATTAAAAAAACTAAAATAAAATGAGAGAATTTATAAACAAAGTAGAATTATATATGATTAAAAAACAAGTATTACTGGCGGAATTTTAAGTATTGACGGCAGAGGTTTTTTTTTTTTACAAAATTGAAAAAAATTATTAAAATAATATACAAACTGAAAATTTTATTGGTAAAACAAAAAATCTCGTGGTAAATTATGGAAGAAATTATATCATCAACTTCGTTTATATTGAAGAAATTTTGTCCGTAAATTTATTGATAATATTATTACAAACAAAAAATAAAATATTATCAATAGAAATTTTCATTGATAATACTTTATTTTTGGATAGTGTTAAACGAACAAATAAAAAATATAACAAAACTTATTTATGTTTAGTTTGTTTGCATCTCTAATAATATATTTAAAAAATTAAGTTAAAACTCTTCCAAAATAAAAAATTTTTTGAATGTGTTTATGCACCGGGAATTATACACTAGCTTGACAATCAATCATATTATTAATTTTATTCAACAAATAAGTGAAGTATCAAGATCGCACTGTCATTATTCTTATCAATTGTCTCAAATAATTTGTCAAATTTTGTTTAGAGAGTCTTGCGAATGTTAAGATTACATGAAAAGTGGCAAGAAGTGCCAGCAGAGTGGCAAGTTTTTCTTAAATGTCAAGATTAAACTTATAATCTCACAATTTATCTCATTTTCTTATAAAAAAGGAGAGATATTTTTTGTTAATTAAAAGTTTTTGTTAGCATTCTTTTCTAATATTTTTCAGTCCAATTTAAACAAGTTACACAATTAACAAGAATTACCACTAGATCTTGATACAAACTTGAAAAAGTAACAGATAAGAATAACAAAATAGAATTGAATTTTAATAATCTATTAAGTATCAAACTTAAAATTAATTGATAATAGATGAAGGAAATTCAACTTGAATTTAAAACCACGAAAATAGGATACCATTACTTTTAACAATGGAGTGCTTGGGAAGGTTATGGGAGACTTACGAGAGAAAACTTGACCGAGTAGACTCTTTCTTTTTCCCTACTTTTCTGATCCAGCTTGACTAATTTAGGTTTTTTTCCTTTTCTTTTGATCCATTTGAGGGAATACAATATGGATTGCAACTTCTTCTTTAAATCAAATATATATTATGTGGAAGGTAAATTCAAAGTTTGATCAATCAAATTAAAAAAAAAATCAAATTTGATTTTAAAATTAAATCATTAATGATGAATGAAAATGTAAGACTACATATACTTGATTGGACGGCAAAAAAGGATCTTTATTAGCCATCTTATTCTGATCCTTCTCTTTTTCCATAAATTATTGATTGCATTCCTCCTCAGTTTCTCAAACAAATTAAAAGAGAGCAAATTTTGATTCCAACAATACCACTAAGCACACAACGCAAAAAATTATCTTTAATATAATTAAGTAGAAAAAGGCGACATGAGAGGTTAGCTCTAGCTGATGATTAAGAAGAAAAATTCATACAAACATTTCAAATTCTGTTCTCTTTTAAAATAAAAATAAAATTTCAAAACATATATTTTAGTTTTCTAAATAAATTTAAAAATTTTTCCAAATTTTTATAAATTCAAAATTTTTTTACTAAAAATCAAATTGTACTATTTATTTTTTCCAAATTTATATTATTATACGTGAAATTTTTAAAAATAAAATATAAATATTTTCCACATCAACAACATATGACAAAAAACTAAATTTTGGATGGAATATTCTATTTTAATCCATGGATGATTAAAATTACATAAAAATATAATAAAGTGATAAAATTATACCAAAAAAAGTAAAATATATATGGGATTCTAAGTTTTGACTTCTAATATCAAGATTAATTCTCCTTTTGCAAGAAATGACTAAGACTGCTAAGCTGAACATATACACATACCATTTCAATCCAACATTTTCCATCAACTTAGTTGTTTTCATTTATTTGTATTCCAGTAAGTATTTAACTCAGTAAGATCCCTTCTTTAACTAAAGAACATCAACTAGGGAAACTTAAAAAAAATCAATCTAATTGAATGAAATTAAGATGCATGGAATTCTTACAGCAATTCTTATGCCACAAATAATATGTGATTTCTCTAATGTCTAGAGGGAGGAAGAAATGCTATTCAACTGATATTCAGAATTGATGAATTTTCAAGTGACTTCCTTACAGAAACACAATGATAATTAAAATGTGCGTATTGATGTTTTAAAAGATCCTTGTTTTCAGTCTGCCAGCGGAAAGGACAACAAACCATAAACTTTTAGCTGATAAAAACAAGACATAAATAAACAGGAATGCAGTCTCTTGTACCCTCATAGAAATTTGCATTCTAATATGATCGCAATATTTGTCTGCAAGTCTATGAAGTTGGGTGAAAGGTTTGTGAAATGCTGCAGCAAATTGACAACTGCTTCATTCACTTGCATCTCCTGAAACTCACATTCTTCATCTCCTGAAATTCACATATAGACTTATATCACTACCAATTGGCCATGTTGTTTGTTGAGCTCTAGTAGACTCTTCCTCTATATCTTCATCAATTGTTCGGATTGCCTGCAAAACAAATTAAAGCATGGCATGTGAAGAACAAGAAGCATGTATAATTCAGTAAATTGAAACAATAACGCAACAAGGACCATTGAATGAACCCACTAAGAAAGTTTGCCACCCCATAGAACTGGGAATTAATATTGCCAGCCAATTACATTTTCAATTTCATTAGAAATTAAAACAAACACATGGATGACAAATTTCATTTGAAATCCATAACAAGGTCCATTGAACAGACGAGATTAATATTGCATAATCAACAAAGCTGAAAGAGGAAATAAAAGCATGAAAAATATACGACAGATGAACCTCTCTGTTCATAAGTTTACCCAAGTTCAGCTATACAAAAGGCAGGGCAGCTTTTGATACTTTTATATTGAGAGTTAGGGTGCGTAGCGTACCTCTGTTTTGGCATGCCCAGATTGCTCTGAATCAACACTAAAGCTTGTGGTTATATTGGGACAACCTCTTACAGATAAAGATTGCAAAGATGGGAATACGAAATGATAACCCGCAGGGCTGAAGCTCACAAGGTTTGGTAAAGTTTGAAGATGTAAGGTGCCCAATTGAGGTAGCTGTATCACTTTCTCTTTTTCCTCGCTACCATTTGCCTCATCTCCTGATTGTTCAAATACTTGTTCTAATTTGGAGACGTTGTCAACATGTAGAACTTTTAGTTTTGGAAGGCCATGAGCAACACTCACCGGAAAGAGACATTTCAAGTTTTCACATGAATAAATGTGTATTCCAGTCAGACTAGGGAGGCATATAGGTTGGAGATGATGACCTTGTGATGAAGTTTGACCATCCTTTTCAATAATTTGCTCCAATTTCTCACACTCATATATCCATAAAGAGCTCAATTGTGGCAAATTCCGAGCGATGGTAGGTGATAAGATATATCTTAACTTTCCGCATCTACAGACATCAATTCAGTGAGGTTTTGAAAGTTGACAACTTGGATGGGATCTTTCCATGCCACCCGCAATTCAGGTAGATCTATCAATATTAGTTCCCTCAAACTTGATAGATTATATCCACCATCAAATAACTTTTCAAAATTAGTGATGGTTAAATATTCCATATTTGGTAATTTCTGTACCAATTTAGGAACTATCATATTGCATGATTGCTTCTTTTCTCCCATATCCTAAATTTAACACCTGCAATCATATCATTTAATTATTAATTCCAAAAATGTAAAAAGTGACTAAATGTTTATTTATTCTTTATTTTTAAATTTTATTTAAAATTTTGATTTTAACAATCTTATCATTAAATTAAACATATTGCTTTAAAGGTCCATTTAAACCATGATTAAATGAAACGACCAATATAAGTAAATCTAATGTGAATTAAGTTTAAAATTTAAATTTCTTAAATTTTTTATTCTAATCAATTAAAATTTAGAAAAATCCTTAATTTAGAACCATATCTCTTATAATTATTATAGTACAATTAACTAAACATAATTTAGTATTGTGCAGGCCCATCAAAAAATTGTTTAGAAGCCACATTTTAAATGGTGGCTACATAATTCTTAATTGTGATTGGTTAACTATAATATAGTAACAAAGATAATTATAAATGAAATACTCTCAATTCATTAATTTAAATCAAAGACAAATAATTTAATTAAAATATAAAACAACAGTTTTGAAAAGATTAGTTCTATATCATGAATAAAAATGAATCCATATGAAACGTTTAAAAACACAAAGTACATACTACATATGGCTTTTCAATATATCTAAGAAATAAAGTTTGTTCTAAGAATTATGCTTAAAGAAATATATTTTCTTATATGCGTTAAAACATTTACAAAAATATTATTACTTTTAATTAATTTTTTTATTTGGTTTAATTTTTAACTCAAAACTAAATTATTAATTCAGTTTGGTTTGAAAAGTTTTTGGCGTTAAACTAAACTGAGCCAAATCACCTAGTTCAGCTTGGTTTTTCTGTTTTGACCAAATAAAGCTCACACTACTCTCAATAGTGCTAAATGGTGATATTAAGGGTTTTTTAGTTCATGGTATTAATTATTTATGTTTTTATGGGAAGAAATAACAAATTTCTATGCTACCATGCTATTATTACTGGACTCCCTGATATGCATGTCAGGGATAGGGAATCTTTAGAAAACCGAAATAATATTGTTCTGTAGCCTCTGTTATGCCAGCAATAGGGAATCCTTAGAAAACCGGAATCCAATAGGGAATACTTAGAAAATCTCGCAGATATTTTTAGATATTTCATTTGAGTGACTTGAAAAATAATGCAGCAAGATAAATGGGTTAATCAGACAAAAAATCATTATTAAGATATGAAATGCATTTTTTCAATGCATTTCATTAGTACAAATGCAATTTAATAATTATTTATTAAATTATTTTTTATTGATTTAAATAATAAAACATTGATTTAGTGGTAAAATTTTTTTTCAGAAATTTGAATGTTTTAAATTTAAATCTTATTAGTTATGAATTTAATTTAATTTATGTTAAATTTCTCTTATATATAATTTATTTACTTTTTAAGTGAAACATTTAAATATAATTATAATTTTTTATTAATATTTCATAAAAATTATATACTTGCAAAAATCAAAACTAATTATTTTATATTAAAAAAAGTAGATAAATAATGCTAAATAGTACGAACATTATGTTTTTATGAGAAGAAATAACCAATTTGTGATATTAATTATTTAAGGCTTTTTTTATGAGAAGAAATGACTATTTAGCATTTTATGCAATAATTAATTGAACTTAAAATGAAATCTCCTAGCTACATATTTCCTATAAACTCAATCTCCTAAAACATTAAAATAACTAAATGAGATAGATATAAACAACTCAAGAAACTAATTATAGTAAATTCCTAAAAATTGAAAACAAAAAGTAATAACATTTTTAGAATGGACAATTCCTACTTCAAATATAAAGAAAAAGACAACTAGAAAAGAAAATGTCAAAGAAAATTAAAGCAAATTACACCATACATCCATGATTTTTATGCAATATTTCATTTTCATTCATGATTTAATTAAAACTCAAAATTTTCATTCACGAAGTTTTTAAAATATTTCAAATTCATCAATTTCAACAATCAATCATTAAAATTTAACTAAATTTGTCATCTCAAAATATTGTTCGTGTGTGTGTATAACCATGTAAACATGCATGTGATAAAGAGGTGGGAGTTTTTCTAACTTTTTAAATTGAAATTCTTGTCATATGCCCATCTATGTGACATTAAAATGGATTTATTCTGTTAATTTTTTTAATAACGATTGGTGTAATAGATAAATTTAAAATATTTTAAAAGGTGTAAATAAAAAAATTGAGTTTCATAAGATCGTGGATGAAAGTAAAATAATATTGCACAAAGCTTATGGATGCCTTATGCATTTTAATAGTGACAGCTATTTTAAAAGTCCACAATTGAAATTTTAATTATCACTACTTAAGTAGGGAGAAGTAGATTCACATTAATTTTACCCAAAGTAATACAAAGTCTATCTTTTAAATATTGTAGCACTTGAAAACTTTTTAGTCACCAACTTATCAGGAAAATAAATTTAGTCAACGACATTAACACTATGTAGTCAAATTATTTTACTTAGTGTTTGTTTCCAAAGATAAAAAATTATAAAAAAGGTTTTATTTAAGAAAAAAAGAATTTTCTCTCCCAATTTAAATGGATTAAGTTCCCATTTTTTTTCTTTCAGCTCTCTTATCTATTCTTCCATTCTTTATATTCCTCCTACAAAGTATAGTTGAAAGTGTAAAACCACAAATAAATAGGCTTACCTGTATTTTAGCCGAAATGATAAAAGGAGTCAATTGTGGACAATCATCCACACACAACTCTTGTAAAGATGGCAGCGTGAGTACAATGTCATTCCCATCCCTTCCTTTTAATTCAGGCAATCTTCCCAATGAAACCTCATTCAACTGCGGAAGACCTTCAGCCATTGAGATTGGAAAAGTATATTCCAATCGAGAGCAATCCCAAATCCCAAGTGTTGACAATTTCTCCAAAATTTGACCATGCGACAATGAGGAAAGAGATGTCAAGTTATTGCAGCCACTTACATATACTTCCCTTAGACTTTGGAGATTTATGTTTGCCACTTCCGTTTTGGGAATTATTTCTTCCAATTCCAAGCAGTCGGTTATGTTTAGTGTTTCCAGTTGTCCAAGACTTTTAGCAACAGACGTTGGGAAGAGATATCTCAATTTATTGCAGTTGACTATTGTTACAACCTTCAAACTTTGTAAGCTTACATGATGACTGGGTCCTTGTTGTATGCTTCTCAATTCAGCAATCTGAAATAGCACTTTATCTCATCATAAATTCCATAAACAGTGATTAAAATTTGACAAACTATATCATCTCCAAATCATGTGTATGTATGTCCATGTGACCGTGCATGTGGTAAGATGGTGTTCTTTGACTTTTTAAGTTAAAATTCATGTCATATGCACATCCATTAAATTTTTAACAATGATTGGAATAATAGATGAATTTAAAATATTTTAAAAGGTTGTGTTCTATTAAATTTTTAACAATGATTGGAATAATAGATGAACTTAAAACATTTAAAAAAGTCATGCACAAAAAAAACTGAGTTTTATAATATTGTAGATGAAAGTAAAATAATATTGCACAAAACTTATAGAGAAAAGTAAAATAAAAAAGGCTATTTTAAAATTCTCCAATTGATATTTAAATGATCACTGTTTAAGTAGTGAAGAAGTAGGTTTACGTTAGTTTTATACAAAGCATACAAAATCTATCTTTTAAATATTGTAACTCTTAGACTTGAACTTTTCGAACACCAATTTATCAAGAAAAAAAATTCATGTTGACAACATTAACACTATGTTTAATGGTTGGAAGAAAAATAAAGGAAGGGAAAAAGGGTGAGGAAAGCAAAAACAAATGATAGAAAAAAGATTAATTTTCTTTTTTATTGTTTGTTACCAAAAGATAAACAAAAAGAAAAAAGAAAAGGATTAAGAAGAAAATATTTAAAAAAGGTTTTATTAATATAAAAGAATGTTTTTCTCCAATTTAAAGGATTTACACAAGTGAGTGTACAATTATTGATCGATTGAATTTTTTTGGGAGCTTTCAACTAATAAAACCTATTTTAATAAGTTGTTATCCAATTTTCTCTAAACTTTGACCATGCGACAATGAGGAAAAGAATGTCAAGTTACTGCAGCCACTTACATGTACTTCCCTTAGACTTTGGAGATTGATGTTTACACTTCCGTTTTGGGAATTATTTCTTCCAATTCCAAGCATTCGGATATGTTCAGCGTTTCCAGTTGCCCAAGACTTTTAGCAACAGATGTTGGGAAGAGATGTCTCAATTTATTGCAGTTGTCTATTCTTACAACCTTCAAACTTTGTAAGCTTACATGATGACTGGGTCCTTGTTCTATGCTCCTCAATTCAGCAATCTGACATAGCACTTGCATCTCATCATAAATTCCATAAACAGTGATTAAAATTTGACAAACTATATCATCTTCAAATCATGTGTATGTATGTCCATGTGACCGTGCATGTGGTAAGATGGTGTTCTTTGACTTTTAAGTTAAAATTCATGTCATAATGCACATCCATTAAATTTTTAACAATGATTGGAATAATAGATGAATTTAAAATATTTTAAAAGGTTGTGTTCTATTAAATTTTAACAATGATTGGAATAATAGATGAACTTAAAACATTTTAAAAAGTTGTACACCAAAAAAAATTGAGTTTTGTAATATCGCAGATGAAAGTAAAACAATATTGCACAAAACTTATAGAAAAAGTAAAATAAAAAAAGCTATCTTAAAATTTCACAACTGATCTTTAAATGATCCTTGTTTCAGTAGTGAAGAAGTAGATTTACTTAGTTTACACAAGTGACCAAAGTCTATCTTTTAAATATTATATCTCTTAGACTTGAACTTTTCGAACACCAAGTTTATCAAGAAAAAAAATTCTGTCGACAACATTAACATTATGTTTAATGGTTGGAAGAAAATAAAGAGAGGGAAAAAGGGTGAGGAAAGCAAAAATAAATGATAGAAAAGAAAATTAATTTTCTTTTTTATTGTTTGGTACCAAAGATAAAACAAAAAAGAAAAAGAAAAAGGATTAGAAGAAAAATTATTTAAAAAAAGGTTTTATTAAGTACAAAAGAATGTTTTTCTCCCAATTTAAAAGGATTAAATTTTGATCGATTTTTTTTTCTTTCCACTCTCTATTTAAAAGTGTTGTCAATTTCTCCAAACTTTGACCATGCGACAATGAGGAAAGAGATGTCAAGTTACTGCAGCCACTTACAAAACCTTCCCTTGGACTTGGGAGATTGATGTTTGACACTTCCGTTTTGGGAATTATTTCTTCCAATTCCAAGCAGTCGGATATGAGCAGTTCTTCCAGTTGTCCAAGACTTTGAGCAACAGACGTGGGGAAGAGATATCTCAATTTATTGCAGTTGTCTATTCTTACAAGCTTCAAACTTTGTAAGCTTACATGATGACTGGTTCCTTCTTGTATGCTCCTCTCTTCAGCAATCTGAAATAGGACTTGCATCTCATCATAAATTCCATAAACAGTGATTAAAATTTGACAAACTATATCATCTCCGAATCATGTGTATGTATGTCCATGTGAACTATCATGTGGTAAGACGGTGTTCTTTGACTTTTTAAGTTAAAATTCATGTCATATGCACATCCATTAAATTTTTAACAATGATTGGAATAATAGATGAACTTAAAACATTTTAAAAAGTCGTATATGAAAAAAAATTGAGTTTTATAATATCGCAGATGAAAGTAAAACAATATTGCATAAAACTTATAGAAGAAAGTAAAACAGAAAAAGCTATCTTAAAATTTCACAACTGATCTTTAAATGATCATTGTTTAAGTAGTGAAGAAGTAGATTTACGTTAGTTTTACACAAAGTGATACAAAGTCTATCTTTTAAATATTGTAGCTCTTAGACTTGAACTTTTCGAACACCAGTTTATCAAGAAAAAAAAATTCTGTCGACAACATTAACACTATGTTTAATGGTTGGAAGAAAAATAAAGAGAGGGAAAAAGGGTGAGGAAAGCAAAAATAAATGATAGAAAAGAAAATTAATTTTCTTTTTTATTGTTTGGTACCAAAGATAAAACAAAAAAAGAAAAAGGATTAGAAGAAAAATTATTTAAAAAAAGGTTTTATTAAGTACAAAAGAATGTTTTTCTCCCAATTTAAAAGGATTAAATTTTGATCGATTTTTTTTTCTTTCCACTCTCTATTTAAAAGTGTTGTCAATTTCTCCAAACTTTGACCATGCGACAATGAGGAAAGAGATGTCAAGTTACTGCAGCCACTTACAAAACCTTCCCTTGGACTTGGGAGATTGATGTTTGACACTTCCGTTTTGGGAATTATTTCTTCCAATTCCAAGCATTCGGATATGCACAGTTCTTCCAGTTGTCCAAGACTTTGAGCAACAGACGTGGGGAACAGATATCTCAATTTATTGCACTTGTCTATTGTTACAACCTTCAAACTTTGTAAGCTTACATGATGACTGGGTCCTTGTTGTATGCTCCTCAATTCAGCAGTCTGAAATAGCACTTGCATCTCATCATAAATTCAATAATGCTAAATGGTGATATTAAGGGTTTTTTAGTTCATAGTATTAATTATTTAAGGCTTTTTTATGAGAAGAAATGACCATTTAGCATTGTATGTAATAATTAATTGAACTTAAAATGAAATCACCTAGCTAGATATTTCCTAAAAACTCAATCTCCTATAACATTAAAATAACTAAATGAAATCAATTTAGACAACTCAAGAAACTAATTATAGTAATCTCCTAAAAATTGAAAACAAGTAGTAATAACATATTTGGAATGGACAATACCTTCTTCAAATATAAAGAGAAAGACAACTAGCAAAGAAAATGTCGATGAAAATTAGAGTAAATTACATCACGCATTTATGATTTTTGTAAAATATTTCATTTCATTCACGGTGTTAATTAAAACTCAAAATTTTTATTCACGAGTTTTTAAATTCAAATTCATCAATTTGAACAATCAATCATTAAATTTTGACTAAATTTATCATCTCAAAATATTTTTTGTGCATATGTGTGTATAACTATGTAAACTTGCACATGATAAAAAGGTGAGAGTTTTTAAACTTTTTAAGTTGAAATTCATGTCATATGCACATCCATTAAATTTTTAACAATGATTGGAATAATAGATGAATTTAAAATATTTTAAAAGGTTGTGTTCTATTAAACTTTTAACAATGATTGGAATAATAGATTAACTTTAAACATTTTAAAAAGTTGTATATGAAAAAAATTGAGTTTTATAATAGCGTAAGTGAAAGCAAAATAATATTGCACAAAACTTATAGATGAAAGTAAAATAAAGAAAGCTATCTTAAAATTCCACAATTGAGCTTTAAACTATCACTGTTTAAGTAGTGAAGAAGTAGGTTTACATTAGTTTTACCCAAAGTAACACAAAGCCTATCTTTTAAATATTGTAGCTCTTGGACTTGAACTTTTCCAACACCAATTTATCAAGAAAAAAAAATCTGTCGACAACATTAACACTATGTTTAATTGGTTGGAAGAAAAATAAAGGGAGGGAAAAAGGGTGAGGAAAGCAAAAATAAATGATAGAAAAGAAAATTAATTTTCTTTTTTATTGTTTGGTACCAAAGATAAACAAAAAAAGAAAAAAGAAAAAGGATTAGAAGAAAAATTATTTAAAAAAAGGTTTTATTAAGTATAAAAGAATGTTTTTCTCCCAATTTAAAAGGATTAAATTTTGATCGATTTTTTTTTTCTTTCCACTCTCTATTCTTCCACTCTTTTCCACTCCGTCCAACCAAGCATAGTTGCAAAGTAAAAGACAAAAATACAAATAAATAGGCTTACCTGTATTTTAGCCGAAATGATAAAAGGAGTTAATTGTGGACACTCTCTCATTTCCAACTTTTGTAAAGATGGCAGCGTGAGTACAACGTCATTTCCATCCCTTCCTTTTAATTCAGGCAGTCTGTCCAATGTAACCTTATTCAGCTGCGGAAGACCTTCAACCATTGAGATTGGAAAAGTATATTCCAATCGAGAGCAATACCGAATCGTAAGTATTGTCAATTTCTCCAAACTTTGACCATGCGACAATGAGGAAAGAGATGTCAAGTTACTACAGCCACCTACATGTACTTCCCTTAGACTTTGGAGATTGATGTTTGACACTTCCGTTTTGGGAATTATTTCTTCCAATTCCCAGCATGCGAATATGTTCAGTGCTTCCAGTTGTCCAAGACTTTCAGCAACATACGTTGGGAAGAGATGTCTCAATTTGTAGCAGTTGAATATTGTTACAACCTTCAAACTTTGTAGGCTTACATGACGACGGGGTCCTTGTTGTATGCTCCTCAATTCAGCAATCTGAAATAGCACTTGCATCTCATCACAAGATTTAACTTCCAACCTTTCAAGACTTTGTAGAATTGGAATTGCATTGGTTAGCACCTGCTGCTTTGTAGTATCAATGAGACATTTCATATGCTCGCAACTCTCAATACCCAGAGAAGTCAGCTTACTGAATACCACTTGGCCCGACTCCAAGCTTGGAACAAGATTTGGGTAACCCACCATATTTTTCAGATTAAGAGATTCTGTATCCCCAAATAACTGCTTGCATGCCTCTATTACAGACCCCTCAATCTTTAAAGATCTCGAGAATGGGCAGATCTCAAAGTCCATCTTCCTTCGATAAAAATTAGAAAAGCCAAAGCCAACACATAAATAAAACCTTTGTAATTTACAGAACACAAAGTCTCTTGGAACATGTTCAGAAGAAACCTCTAAAGATAATACTTTCAAGTTTGACAAGGAATTCAACTCTGATAGACTGGAAAAGCTTTCTTCTTGAACTGTGCTCTCAGTGGCCCATTCTATTCCTCCACAACCATGCAAGTATAGTTCTTCTAATTGGGACAATCTTCGTATTAACTGAGGAGGGATTCTCTGTAGTTGTTCACAATATGATAAATCCAACAATTTAAGATTATCCAAATCACCTATTTCTTCTGGCAATTCTTTGATATCAGAGCAACTAAATGAAAGAACTTCAAGTTTCTTCAACTGCCCAAGCACTGAGATGTCCAAGAGTTTGCAACTTTCCAAATGTAGAGTTGTAAGGTTTGTTTGAAACTGAAATGCATCCGGAGATATCAATCTAGAATTCAAAGCGCAAACTTTTAATGCTGTCATTCCTTCAAAGAATTCACTTGAAGTTGTCATCTTCTTATCTCCACCAAGTACAAGAATTTTGAGATTTGGGCATAGCAGTCCTTTAGGAAGTTCAACAATCCGACTAGTCTTGAAGGAGACTGCTTTGTAAGGCTCAAAACTTTCATCCTTTGGCCACAATTCAACAACCTCAGATTTTATCATAAAAGAAAACTCCGTTCTGTTTGATGCTATCCACAAAGCAAAGTCACGAACCAAGTCATGCATTTTAACATGCCTTTCTCCACAATTTAACAACAAACAAGAATTCCTGAGGATGTCCATCGCAGCAAGCACTTCGCTCCTCACTGCTTCAATCGAGCCCATACCTTTATACAACTCTAGTCCCCATGCATATCTCACCAGCTCCTCTACATAAATCTCATAATCTTCAGGAAATAAAGAGCATAACAAGAAACACATCTTGGTCTCCTTATTCTTCAGATAATCAAAACTTACCTCAAAACATAGGTAAGCATTTTGTTGATCAATGTCTTCTATGTCAAGCAATTTACGGTTTTCGAGTCTCCGATATGCTGCTTCCCAGCCATGACGATTTTTACCTTTCAGAGCACTTGCCAGTGTAACTATAGCTATGGGCAGACCTTTACATTTTTTGATAACTTTAGTTGCCACATCCTTAATAGAAGCACCAGAAGAGTCGTTTAAACCAGCTTTGGCGTTAAATAAAGCCCGAGCTTCATTGTCTTCTAAACAACCAAGTGGTATTGTCCTTTGACATTCCATAGCATCACATACATGTTGACGGCGAGTTGTTAAAAGAATTTTGCAGCCTTTATGATCCTCGGCAAATGGAATTCCTATCTTCTCCTTCAAGTCAATTTTTGCCCAAACATCATCAAGGATTATTAGAATCCTTTTATCCTTCTGTAGTTCCCGCAGTTTCGACCAGAACTCTTGGATTGATCTTCTTCCTTGGGCATTCTTCATATCGAAATCCAAGTCTTTTGCAATTTCATCTTGAATTGTTTCAAAGTTTGGCTTTTGAGACACAGTAGCAATCGCAACTCTGTCAAACAGATTTAATTTTTTGGCATGAATTCCAACTTCACGGACTAGGGTTGTCTTGCCCACTCCTGGCATCCCCCACAATCCAATCATGCTGACCTTGTCATCCTGTAAGGCTTCAATTATCGGATTGAAAGCTTTTTTTGAAGATTCAAAAACCATAAAATCCTTAGATGAGAGAAACTCTATGGTTGGATTTGTACTACGTGAACGGTAGCCCACTCGTCCAGGTTGACCAAATTTGTTAATCTTCTCTATAAGCTCACCAATAACAAGAGTGTTCTTCATTGCTTTCTTGCTTAACCAATACCGCCTACTCCAGTTAGGACACCAAATGAAACATCTCATATTTCGTTGCATTTCATTTTCCAGAGTTTCATCAGATAGGATTATGTCTGCCTGTGATAGCAAATCTTTGACATCATCTTCAATTTCTTGAAGTTGCCTTTCAGCATCCTCAATGTCATGTTGCAGCCGATCCCGTGCCTTTTTCAGATCTTCTTTTCTTTTCTTGAGCTTTTCAACATTGTGGTGAAAATGGCAAATGTAATTAAATTGACGTCCTACTGGCTTCGCCACCCAATCCACAAGCAGTGTTCCCACGCAGTTAGAAAGAGCAGACTCACAAAACCCACAACCCATTCTTGACAAGCTCAAGTTGAACAAACTTCTGCCAAACATAAAAATATTGGCCATGAGATAAATCATGGTGAAGATGCTAAAAGAAAATTAAAGAATAATGAAGGCGAACTCTCTAAACATACCAAGCAAGGTGAAGATAGTCCAAAGTGTGACAACCAACTGCTTTTTCTTCAGTTTTCTGCCGAGTAACACTTTTTAAGCACGTAACGAGGCAAGGTGAAGACAATTCAAAGTATGAGAACCAAATGCCTTTCTTCAGCACTCTACCAAGCTGAAAACACGTGATAAAAAACAATATTTTTAGATAATTTATAAGGAAACATTACTCAGAAAACATGAAATAAAAAAATTTGTGTTGATAGGATAGAAAACCAAAAAAATCGTATCATACTGTAACAGTTAAGCAACAGTCTAAAAACGATTAATTACTTGTTTGGTCAAACAATTTTAGTTGATTTTTTATTTTGGACACCAAACTGTAAAAAGTAATGATTTAGTCACCAACATTATAAAGATTTGTTTCTTTGATCGTCATACCATTTAGAGTTAAATGTTGGATGAAGATACTACAGGAATATATCATCTGCAATCATATCACTAACAATAATTATAGTACGCAATTAACCAATTATAATATATAATTGTATGAAGCACATCAAAATTTATAGGAAGTACACACTTACATAAGTGGTGAACCTTACTTACATAATTTTTTATTGGAAACATACCACCTCCAATTATTGTAAAACAATTAACCAATTAAAATTCAATATTTTTATAGGGTTTACAAAAAATATGTGAAATCCACACTTATAAATGGTGAACCTTTATATAATTTTTTTGATAATTGATTAATTATAAGATTATAATAAAAAATTTAGATTGATTTTTTTTTATTATGATTGGATAATTGTAACATTAAAGTAAAAAAATGAGAACTATTAGGTAGACTGTTATTCACACACGGCCTATGCCCAATTACCACATGGTTATGCCTACGTGAACTTATTTAAAAAAAAAAGTCCTTACAAAAAAAATCAATTTGCTTCATTTTCTAACTTCTCTGACTACCCTACTTCATTTAATAGCGCCCATCAACCCGATGGACCATTCTGCTACTATCGTACGCCGCTCGTCGGCACCGTTTTCCTTACCAAAACTCACCCAAGTCTTCTCCTTGATCCTCCCTTTCCTCATATCATATCAAGTCTTCCTAAAAACTGATAGAAACTTCTAAATTTAAAACAAAACCCAAGACCATAAAAACTAGAAACGCCACCCTCAACCACTTATCACCACCAATGGCACCGTTTCCTCTCTTCTCTCCTCCGGCTTCCCATCATAACTAGAGAAGCTCCAAAAACACAAGATCAAAAGACCCTAGAACCCAAAAAAAAAAAAAAATATCCGCCTTTCTACTCCACTGCAACCAACTTTTTTTGTTGTTTTTTTAATTTTGACAAAAAAAACGTTAAATGAATATTCCAACCTTACCACTTCTAGATAGAGGTAATAGATCCGAAGCTTTCAAGAGGAAAGTTGCTTGAGAAATAAATCCAATCCTTTTCAGATCTGATCTGCTTCACTGACCAAATTGCAAATTAGATAAAAAAAAATGTAAGAAACACACTTTATTTGTATAAAGAGGAAGCAATGGAGAAGTTGTTGCATTTACCTTGCTTGGTGCGTTCTAAATCTGCCAGGATTTATTCATGACGGATCATTGAAAACAAAGAAAAGAAATTTGAAGATTGGACTTTTTTTTCTCTACCTTTGTTTTTTTGGTATTTTTTTGATGAAAATGACAAACAAAGTGAAAACTAAAGAGAAAGAAAATATTGAAGAGTAGCTCTTTTTTTTTTTTTTGGAAGTTACAAGGAAAGAAATGTAGAACCAAACAAAATTCAACTGAAGTTTTTTCTTTTTTTTCTCTTTTTGAGTTGAAGAAAAAGCCAACAGAATCGAAATCAACCCTAAAAACTCTGGCCCAAAAGAAAAAGAAATCAAGATGGCACTGAAATGATCAAAAAGCTTGGAAATTGAAAAGAGAATTCATTTCTACCTGGAAAATTAACAAAAGAAATTAAAGAGAACAATCAACTTCTGATAAAAATGGGTTTTTGCATTTTTATTATAATGAAAATGACAAACAAATGGAAACGAAAGGAAAGAAATATTGAAAGTAGTTTTTTTTTTTTTAAAGTTCAGGAAGAAATGTAGAATCACAAAATCAATGAAATTTTTTTATTTTTGAGTTGAGGAAGCCAACAGAGTAGAAATCAACCTTAAAACTCTGCGCCAAAAGAAAAAAGAAATCAAGATGGCACTGAAATGATCAAAAAGCTTGGAAATTGAAACGAGAACGTTCACTTATCTACCCGGAAAATTCGAACAAAAGAAATTAACAGAACAATCAACTTCTGATAGCAGAAATGGATTTTTTCTGTTTTTTTTTTTTGAAGGTTTTATGGGCAAAGGATTTGTTTCGAGATTAGTATGTAAAATGTAGAGAAAAGGAACTTATTTCATGCAAAGTCTTCTTTTTCTTTTAATATAGTTATTTCATTATTAAATTCCATAGTGACCGACAAAAGCCATTAGGCATCACTTCTTTTCTTGTCGGGCTCTTCTTGTTTTATTCTTCCTTTCTTATCTAAGTCATGGAAGACCGCGCAAATATAGTCCTTTTATTGGGGGAAATTTCCGAGAAGTAACACAAATATTTATTAATTCGTACCATACTAAAAATAATTAGTGAAAAAAATAATAATATATTAATAAATAAAATTGAAAATTATTTTTATAATCGTAATGTTCAATGATCTTTATTCAAAATTATAATATATGTATATTTAGTTTATATATATGTATAATTATTTTATAAAATATATACATCCAAAAAATAAAATAAAATAATTACATTTTTGGATATTAATATTATAAAAATAAATTTAATTTTTTTATTAATTTAAATATAAATATTTCTTTTCAATTAATTTTTTTATTACAATATCAAATAATAAATTTTTTTTATTGAAACCCTTTCGTAGTTCTTCTTTGTTTATAAAACTATTGTTTCATCCTCATTATATCCGATAAACAAAATTCACAACTAATTCAAAAGAATTTCCCATTAGTAAGTCAGATCATTCCTAATTCGTGATAGAAAACTATTAAAACAGGAAAAGAGCTGGGCTTGAAAATATTTTCCCGTGTTCACTAAATAATAATTAGATTAATTATCATAATTCATCACATAGAAAAAAGATATATGATACAAACAATTCAAAAATACAATGAAGGTATAATCATATTTTTCATACACTTGAAAATTATATATTAAGTTATTATAAAACAAACACACAATAATAATACCTTTAAAATGGGAAAGCTTTTATCTAAGGCAAGCTTGACTATTCATTTAGCCTTTTATGAAGGCTATGTCGGCAAATTTCATTATTTTGTCCAAAATGATTACATTATATGATTAAATTTTCTGGTACTTGATTAATGTTTTTTATGTAAAAAAAGATACTTCACTTATTATCCTTATCTCGATTTACTTTAACAATAAAGTATGAAAGAAAAAATAGAATATGATATTCAACAAACAGTCAAACAAGCAATAAAAGATGGTGCTCTTGTGTCTACCGGTCACCAAATTAATTGAAACAATAGTAACCTAAAGATATTTATGACAGATTTTTAATTTGTTGGTTATTTTCTGCATTAATTACAGGCTTGCTTGTAATATAGTCCAATTCTAACGGTTCACTTTAAAAGAGATATAAATAATAAATTAATTTTTACAATATCTTTTAATTCAAATCAAATAAAATTTAAATTTAATTCGAATATTATTGATTCAAGTTTGAGTAATTTAACAAGTTTAAACATTTTAATAATAATTGATAAATTAATTTAATCGAATTTTTATATTTTTTATTATTTTAATTAAAAATTATTATTTTATATTTATATTTATATTAATATATCAATTCAAGATCAAATTTAAACATATAAATAAATTTAAAATGAAGTATGAAAATTAAATTTATTTTTTATTAAACAAATTTAATAAAAAAAGTTTGAATATTTCAATTTTTATCTTGAATTAAATTTAAACTTAAAAATTAAATTTTGATCAAATTCGAATTGAATACAAGAATAAATTTCTCTTTTTGAATTGAAGGAAAAATAAAGTAGAAATCAACCTTAAAACTCATTGAAAAAAAAAAGGAAAGCTAGCACTGAAATGATCAAAAGGCTTGGAAATTGAAAAGAGAATGTTCACTTACTTGCCTGGAAAATTCAAACAAAAAGAGATTAACAGAAGACCGCTTCTGGTAGCAAAAATGGGTTTTTGCCTTCTTTTTCTTTTTTAGGTTTTATGGCCAAAAGATTTGTTTTAAGATTACTACGTAAAATGTAGAGAAAGGAAGACTTAATTTCTTCTGAGTCTTCTTCTTTTCTTTTGATACTTTCCTTATTAAATGCCATAATGGCCGACAAAAGCCATGACCCATCACTTCTTTTCTTCTAGGGTCTTATTTTTTTATTCTTCTTTTCTTGTCTAAAGTCTTCTTTTTTATTGGTCATTTCAAATCTATGGAATATTTATTCATTAGTAAAGTTATAATATATTAATAATAAAAATTATTTTTGTAATCGTAATGTTCAATGATCTTAATTTAAAATTATAATATGTACATAAAAATAAAATAAGTATTTTTTGGATTTTTTATTAATTTAAATATAGATATTTCTTTTCAATTATTTATTTTTATTGTAATATCAAATAATAATATAGAGCTATTGCTTCATTCTCTTTATTTTTAATAAACGAAATTCACAACCAATCCAAAGTAATTTCTACTACTTCTGCCAATGTTCACTAATTATTAATTAGATTAATTACCATGATTCTTCACATAAAAAAATTAATTTAAGTCCAAAAATTTTAAATTACTAATGCACTTCGATTGAAGAATTACGACATTTTAAAAAGACATGATACAAACAGCTTAAAAATATAATAAAAGTATAATCTTATTTTACATAAGCTTGAAAATTATATAATTAAGTTATTATGAAACTAACACACAATAATAATACCATTAAAATGGGTAAGCTGTTATCTAAGGCAAGCTTGGCTATTCATTAAGACTTTTATGAAGACGTCGGCAAATTTCATTATTTGTTCACATTGTATGATTAAATTTCCTGATACTTGATTAATATTTTTTATATGTAAAAAAATACTTTACCCATCATCTTTGTCTTAATTAACTCTAGTAATAAATTGTAAAAGAAGGAAATAAAGTATGATATCCAATAATGGTCAAGACAAACAATAATAAAAATGGAGCTTCTCTATCTACTGGTCTACAAATTAATGGAAACAATACTAACCTAAAGATATTCATGATAGGTTTCTAATTTGTTGATTATTTTTTACATTAATTATAGGCTTACTTGTTGCAGACGACTATACATGATAATGTAGTTACTCATGAATATCAAATTTTTATAATTAATCATAGTATTTGAATTAAAATTTCATTGTAAACATTTATGTATTATTAATCTTATATATTATTTTTCTCTGTAATATACTGTGAACTTTTTTTTTTATCTATATCCATCATTGCAAAAGAAAAAAAAGAGAGAAAATAATAATATGAAAAAAGCAAATAATAAAAGGTAAGTAATGTTCTTAACAAGTATTAAATTCTTACAAGGAGCTACGAGAGTGAACTATTTTATTTAATTACTTGAGAATAGAGTATTAACAAGTTATAGATTTGTTAAATCTAATAAATTTATAATGAGACGATAACCATTGGATCAAGAGTATCCAAAGGTTATAAAATAATTTGATTCTAACGGTTAGCTTTAAAATTGATTACTCCTTTATCACGTGTTTCTCATTCTACATATATATCAAATTTAGATGTAAATGATGGATAATGTTTGTGAGATATTTTAATTTGATTCGAATAAAATTTTATAATTTAATAATTATTTATTTGAGTTTAAGTAGTTTAATGAGTTTATATATTTTACTATTTGATTTAAATAATTAATTAATTTAATCTCATTTTTATATTTTTTATATTTTTATTATTTTAATTAAAAATTATTATTTTATCTTTATATTTATATTAATTTGAGTTAAAATTTAAATACATAATCAAGTTTAACATTAAATATAAAATTTAAATTTATTTTTTATTAGATAAAATTAATTGAAAGAGTTCAAATATTTTTATTTTTTTAAGTCGAATTCAAATTTAAAAATTAGAATTTGATTAAATTTAAATCAAATTTAAAATCAAACTTGTCTTTTTGAGTTGAAGGAAAAGCAAAATAAAAATTAACCTTAAAACTCTTAGACCAAAAAACAAAAGAAATCAAGCTCGCAATGAAATGATCAAAAATGCTTAGAAATTGAAAAGAGAACGTTCACTTATTTAATTGGAAAATTCGAATAAAAAGATTAATAGAACACTCAGCTTCTAATAGCAGAAATGGATTTTTGCTTTTCTTTTTTTTTTTGGTTTAATGACCAAACGATTGGTTTTATGATTATTATGTAAAATGTAGAGAAAAGAAGACCTATTTTCATCTAAGTCTTCTTCTTTTTCTTTTAATATTGTTATTTCCTTAATAAATTCCACAGTGGCCGACAAAAGCCATGTGACTGACAAAAGCAATGACCCGTGACTTGTGTTATTCTCGGGTCTTTTTTTTTTTTTTTTTTTCATTCTTCCTTCTTATCTAAGTTATCGAAGACAGCCCAAATATTTGTCCTAAAATTTTCGAAAGTAACAAAAAAATTTATTAATTGGTACAATGTTAAAAATAATTAGTAAAAAAATTATAATATATTAATAAAATAATGAAAATTATTTTTATTTTCGTAATATTCAATAATCTTAATTCAAAATTATAATGCATGTACATTTAGTTAATATATATGTTAATTATTTTATAAAATATGTACATAAAAAATAAAATAAATACATTTTTGGATATTAAAATTATAAAAATAATTTTTTTATTAATTTAAATATAAATATTTCTTTCCAATTAATTATTTTTATTAAATATCAAATAATAATTTTTTTAATTAAAACACCTTTTGTAGTTCCATCTTGTTTATGAAGCAATTCGTTTCATCCTTTTTATCTCCAATAAACGGAATTGACAATCAATCCAAAGAATTTCTTATTAACTAATCATATCATTCTAATTTATTCTAAGAATTAATTAAAACCACAAAGAGCTGACCTAAAAATATCTGCCTATGTTCACTAATTAGTATTAGATTAACTATCATGATTCATCACATAAAAAATTAAATTAATATCAAAAATAAAAATTAAATTAGTACTGTACGTCGGATGAAGAATTGAGACATGTTAAAAGATATATGATACAAACAGTTAAAAAATACAATAAAAATAGTCGTATTTTTCATACACTTCGAAAACTATAATTAATTAAGTTATTATGAAACTAACACACGATAATAATACATAAAATGGGGAAGCTTTAATCTAAGGTAAGCTTGGCTATTCATTAAGCCTTTTAGAGGCTACCTCGGTAAATTTTATTATTTTGTCTAAAATGGTTTACATTATATAATTAAATTTTCTAGTACTTCACCTATTATCCTTATCTTGATTAACCTTAATAATAAAGTAATTGAAGAAAAAATAGAATATAATATCCAACAAACGGTCCAAACAAGCAATAAAATTTTTAACAATAAAATGCCCAGCCCTCGTATTTATCACTGAAAAGATATTCATCACAATTTTTAAATTTGTTGATCTAATTTTATACATTAATTACAATTTTCTTGTAGCAGATGACCATATCATGGCCTATGTAATTAAATAATGGATGTCAACAATTTTTTTAAATTAATTACAGTATTTGAAATAAAATTTCGTTATAAAGTTTAATGTATTATTAATCTTATATATTATTTTCCATTTTAATATACTAATATATTTTTTTATTTGTATCCATCAATGCAGAAGAAAAGAAGTAAATAATAAAAGATAAATAATGAATTTAACAAGTGTATAATTTTTACAAAAAGCTATAGAGATAAACTGCTTTACTTAATTACTTGGAGAACGAAGCATTGACAACTTAAAGATTTGCTAGATCATTTATAGTGAGATGATCATTGTTGATTAAGAGTAATCTAAAAGTCATACAATAATCTAATTCTAACGATCAATTTAAAATATATTATTTCATTTCATGTCTTTCTCATTATAAATTCATGCAAATTTAAGAATATAAATGATAAATTAATTTTTATAAAATTTTTTAATTCAATTTAAAATAAAATTTAAATTTAATTCAATTATTATTTATTCGAATTCGAATAATTTAAAGAATTTAAACATTTAAATATTTGATTCAAATAATTTACAAACTTAATCAAAAATTTTTATATTTTATATTATTTGAATTAAAAATTATTATTTTATTTTATATATTAATTTAAATTTAAATTCGAATACATAAATAAATTTAAAATTAAATATGATAATTCAATTTATTTTTTATTAAATAAACTTAATCAAAAAAATTAAATATTTTAATTTTTATTTAAATCAAATTTAAACTTAAAATTTAAATTTGAATCAAATTCAAAATCAAATCGAATACTTCTCTTTTTGAATCGAAGGATAAATAGAGTACAAATCAACCTTAAAACTTTAAGGAAAAAAAAAAAGTCGAGCTCGCACTGAAATGATCAAAAAGCTTGGAAATTGAAAAGAGAATGTTTTGTCTACAAAATTCAAACGAAAAAGATTAACAGAATACTCTGCTTCTGATGGCAGAAATCGGTTTTGGCTTTTTTACTTTTTGTGTAAAGATGTAGAGAAGCGAAGACTTAGTTTCTTCTAAGTTCCTTTCTTTTAATTTCCGTATTAAATTCCATAGTGGCCGACAAAAGCCATGTGGCCGACAGAGGCCATTACCCATCACTTTCTTTCTTCTCGGGTCCTTTTTGTTTTTTTGTTCTTCTTTCTTATCTAAAGTTTTCTTTTTTTGTTGTTTGTTTCAACTCTTTGGAATAGAACAACCCAGACATCTGTCCTTTACGGGGAAAATTTACGAAAAGTAACAAAAACATTTATTAATTGGTATTATATTAAAAATAATTAATGAAAATTTTATAATATTAATAAATAAAAATTATTTTGTAATCGTAATGTTTAATGATCTTAATTCAAAATTATAATATATGTACATTTAGTTAATATATGTATAATTATATTATAAAATAGGTACATATAAAATAAAATAAGTATATTTTTTGATATTATTTTTTGATTAATTTAAATATAACTATTTCTTTCCAATTAATTACTTTTATTATAATATCAAATAATAAATATATATTTTTTTAAAACAGTATTTGTAGTTCATCTTTGTTTATGGAACTACTGCTTCATGCTCTTTATCTCCAATAAACAGAATTCACAACCAATTCTAAAGAATTTCTCATTACTTCTATCCATGTTCATTAATCAGTAATTAAATTAATTATCATGATTCATCACATAAAAAAGAAAATTAATTTAAGACAAAAAAGAAAATTAAATTACTAATGCACTTCGATTAAAGATTTGAAAAATTTTAAAAGACGTACGATATAAACAGTTCAAAAAAATATAATCATATTTTTCATACACTTAAAAATTATATAATTAATCTAAGGCAAGTTTGGCTATTCATTAGGCCTTTTATGACGGCTATGTGGGCAAATTTCATTATTTTGTCCATATTAGTTACATTGTATGATTAATGCTGTTTTATGCTCATCATCTTAGACTTTGATATTCAATAATAAACTGTGAAAGAAAGAAACAGAATTTGATATTCAATAAACAACAAACAATTGAAACAAATGATAGTCAAGAATAAAGTTATCGTATCTAACGGTTAATAAATTAATTGAAATAATACTAACCCAAAGATATTTATGACAATTTTTTAATTTGTGAATTATTGTTTACATTAATTACAAACTTATTTGTTGCATATGACTATACCATAGTAATGTAGCTACTCATAGATATCAAATTTTTATAGTTAATTATAGTATTTGAATTAAAACTTCATTGTAAACATTTATGTATTTTTAATCTTATATTATTTTTCTTTTAATATATTATATTTTTTTATCTATATCCATCATTGCGAAAAAAAAGTAAATAATAAAACAACATTTGATTCAAAAAAAAAATATTTTACAATCTTAATTTTTGTATTCTAATTTTCATGTTTGATTTATGATATTTAATTCTTAGAGGTATTCTAAAATTCTCAATAATATTCAAATAACCTAAAATCATAAACCCATCACTCCCTATGATTTCTTAAGATTCAAAGACGAAAATTAATTTTATCTCATTTTTTATCTCAATAATAAAATTTTTATTTTATTTTATTTTTGAAAATCAATGTAATTACATGAAAAATAAAAATTTATTTTAAAACTAAAATGGACATTCATAGCTACACGATTGGACACGTAATAGATTACATATAATAAAAATAATATTTTTAAAAGAATAAATGTAATAGATAATTGTAAATAGATTTTGAATTTTTTATTTTCAAAAGCACTATATTTTTTATATAGGACATGTAGTTGATTAATTAAATAACAATAAAAATAAATTACCTCTCACTTGACGCGGCGGGCGAAGTACTGTGGCTAAAATTAATTGGAAGTAACACTTCATTCGTGCTTTTCTTCTTTACTTTTGTCAAACAATTAGCAGAAAACACGGAAATTTATATTTTTAATTCACTCCAATTCTATATATCAAAATGTTATATTTATATTTTTAAATTTTGCTGTCTTCTCTCTCCTGGGCATTTAAAATTCTGATGAGTTTGTTCGACTTGTTGCTGTAGACTTTATTAATTTGTACAAACTATAGTAGTAATTAATTAATTTTTGTTTTATGACGTTGGATTTACTTCTTTATTATGTCATTATGCAAAATAAATTTTTATATTTTATTAAATTTTTTATATTCGTGCTTTATGCAATTAATTTTATAATTAGATAGTATTAGAATTTATAAAATTTTATTAATAATACGATTTTATATTGTATCATTAATATTTATTTTTTAAAAATTTTGTACTTAAATTTTAAATATAAATATGAAAAATCTCAATAGTAATAATGCATTAAATTGCTCCCTTTACCTTAACAATTTGAATAAATATATAAATAAAAGTTAAAAAAATATTTTTAATAAATTCAAAATGTTTTTAAAAAATAATAAAAATAAACTATTTTTTTTTTTTAATTAGAGAGTTAGTTATTATGGCCTACCCCTTTCATAAAATAAACTATTGATTTTAACCTAAATTGATAACCATAAACCTAAACAAATTAAACCACCCTAAAATTTTCCTAATTTTTCATTTTTTTCTATTTTTCTATTTTATTTTTTATTAACAAAATCTAAACCAAGTAAACCCCCAGATAGATTGGAGTGTCTATAGTGGTCCCTCTTAGTATATTTTTTGTGAAATAAGAATTGTGCAAAGATGTAGACAACACAATCCAAATCAACTCGATGCATTTTTTTTTGTTTTTTTTAAGCATACTCACAATTCTTAAATACTCCTCTATATAGAGGCTCCACGACTTTTGAAAAAAAAAATAAAAGCTCATCTAAATTGAAGCTCAACGACTTTGGAAAATAAATAAAGTTTCTCTAATTAGAGGCTTAACAACTTTGAAAAAAAAAATAGGGCTCATTTAAGCAAAGGCTCAATAACTTTGAAAAAATAAATAGCTTCTCTAATCAGAGGCTTATCAACTTTGAGAAAATAAATAAGACCTCTCTAATCAAAGGCTCAACAACTTTGAAAAATAAATAAAGCTCGTCGATAATCTTGTCCAAAGAAGTCATGGATCATGTTAGAAACTCAAAGATTTACAATTTGAGTTCGCAATTCAAAGACTCACAAGAATTTTCAAATTCACTCAAATTTTTAGATTCACAAAAACCTTTCAGCTTTATAAGAATTCACCAAAATTTGATTATCAAAATTTTAGTTTCACAAGAATTTAATTCGTAAAATTTCAGATTCGTAAGATTTTTCAACTTCATAAAAATTTAGATTCGCAAGATTTCAAGATTCACATTTATGAGATTTTCATTCAAAATTTTAATTCAAGGATTCACATGCAAATTACAAGGCTCACATCTAACATTTAAAGATTCAAATTTTGGAGATTCACATTCAAATTCTGGAGATTCACACCCGAAAGATTTTTTTTTTAATTTTGAGGGATTCATTGCTTAGATTTCAAAGATTTTGATTAAAAAATTTCTCATTTAAAGACTTTAGGATTTCATCCAAAATTTCAAACTCCTCATTTGAATTCAAAGATTTACATTCAATAAATCTTAGAGCTTCACATCTAAGTTCAAAGGTTCACAATTGATAAATTTGGGGTTTCACATCCAAAAAGTTTAAAGCTCTTCAAAGATTCACATTTGAATTATTTTTAAGTTTCTCATTCAAAGGTTCTCATTCACAAATTTAGAGATTTGCATCCAAAAGTTGAAAACTTCTTATTATAGTTTGAAAATTCACATCCAACAAATTTTAGGGTTTTGCGTCTCAAAGATTCTTATTTGAAACTCAAAGATCTCATTTGAAACTCAAAGATTTTCATTTGAAAACTCAAAGATTCTTATTCGAAACTCAAAGATTCTCATTTGAAAACTCAAAGTTTTTCATTTGAAAACTCAAAGATTCTCATTTGTGTAGACACCGATTTTGTCCGGGTCTACTATTTTAACTTTAATGATAATAATATTATTAATAATAATATTTAAAATAATTATTAATTATATAAAAATATAAAAAATTGTATAATAATAATAACAAAAGAAAAAAGAAAGTAGGCTGGCTGGTGCCCCGACTAGTCACCGACCAACTACCCTACCAGCCTACCCTACAGCCTCTGACCAGCCCCCACACTCATCAACCTACAGCCACCCACCCAGATCTCATTTTGAACCCATTCAATATGGCTGGAATTCCCTTCAATCTAGCTCTAGGGAATTCCCTTCAATCTTCCTAAAAAAAATCCCCTTCAATCTCCCTCTGGGAAATTCCTTTCAATAGATCTTGAAATCTCCTTCAACAGATCTCGGTAATCCCCATTCAACCTTTCTCTAAAAAATTCCCTTTTTGAAACCTCTCCCTCGGAACCCCCCTTTCGAAAGCTTTTCGAACACACAGCTACCCCCTCAAAATACACAAACAGATCTACGAAAATAAAAAAACAAAAAAAAAAAATAACACAGTCCTCACCGTAGGGAGGAACCTCAGTGCTGAGCCACCTGCACCAACAAAGAAAGGTATCAGTTAGCTTTCAACAATAAACAAAAAAAAAGGTATACCAAAACTTCAAAACCCGATCTACGCGAATCAAGGCCGTTTTCGATGAAAGGAGCACCAGATCTGAGCTCGGGAGGTTGAACGAAACCTCTTGATCACTTTTCAAATTTTCAGCCACCGCCGATAGTGACCGGCACGGCGGCCGGCGCGGTGGTTCGACGGCCGGCCAGACCCTCCCCAGAGCACTCTCTCTCTTTCCCTCTCTCCTTTTTTTTTTTGAAGCAGAAACCAAATGAGCCAAAAAAAATTTCAGCTATATATAGTAAAGCAAAAACTCAAAACGACGTCGTTTAGGGAAAGACCCAAAACAACGCCGTTTTAACCGAAGAAGGATCCGCGCGTGGACCCGGATCCGACCCGAGATCCGCGCGAACCGACCTCCAGCCGGTTCATACAAACCGCCAGTGAACCGGTCCGAACTGTTCCTGAACCGAATCGCGCGTCGAACCGAACCATCGTTGACCGGACCGTTGACCGATCCGATTCAGGTAAAATTTTTTTTTTAATTTTCTAATTTTTTTATATTATTTTTTATATTATTTTAAGTATATTTTTATATTTATGCATGATAAATTTATAAATTTGTTAAAAATAAATGTTTAATTGTTTTAATAATAATAAAATTGAAAACAAAGAATAATTAAAAATATATTAAAAATGCTCAAAAAATATTTATTATGATTTTCCCTGTCTAGATGTTGGAGGGAATAAAAATATTTTTTTAAAAAAATAATTTCGCCTATATGTTGGGAAATTATTATTAATAAATTTTCATAAAAAATATATATAAAATTTTTAATTAGTTTTCAAAAATTATAAAAAATTGAACCTGCTCCGAAAGTCTGCCTAGATGATGGGGATTTTTAGAGATGTTCGCGTTTTACTTAAACCTTAAATACTAATTTTTAATTTTCAAAATCCTAAAATCCAAACCCCAAAATCAAAATCCCTTAAATCCAAATTCCCTAAAATCCAAAATCCATGAAATCCAAAGTCCTAAAAATCCTAAAGACACGTGTGAAAATTCTATTTGAAGTAATTTATTCTCGAATGCCACCTAGATGATGGGGTATTTAAGAAATTTTACTTCGTTAAGTCTTTTCACACGATTTCTTAATTTACATTAATAATAAGATTAATAAATAAAAAGTATAATAGTAAATTGAGATCTTAAATATAAACAGTCGCACCTAAGCTCTGCCTAGATGTTAGAGAGTCGGGGTGGTCTCATTATACTTAAGAATCCAACTCTTAAATTGCATTTCATGTTACATAACATTTATTGGCATACATACGTTAGCATGTTATTATCAGCATTATTTGTACTATTTTGTCTTTAATTTTTTATTTACTACTTAATGATAAAATATTTTACAATAAAAAAGAATAATACTAAATTTTTTTGTGATGTTATAAAATAAAATAAGAATAACATTCCGAAAGAAATAATTCTTGGTACTCTGCCTAGATGTTGGAGAGTCACTAACAATTATTTTCTATAAAGAGCGTTATTTCATTTTAAGGATTGTTGTGTTAAATCTTAAGCGAAAAGAGTTATTTCAAATTCTGCCTAGATGTTGGAGAATTTCAAGATAATTCTTTAACTTAAAGATTTTCTCAATATTCCTAAATAAAAATTTTAGCAAAAATATTTTTTTTTAATGAAGGAATTAATGTTAAATTTCAAATTTAAACCATTTTTATCCAACGTCGAAAATAGTGCATAATTAAATGGTACCAATTTATGGGCGTTGTGGGGGTGCTAATCCTTCCCCACGCGTAACCGACTCCCGGATCCAACCTGATTTTTCGCAGACCGAAATTTATCTTTTTGATAAACTTTAAACTCGTTTTTATAGTTTTATTAAAAAAATAAACTTTTGGGTGGCCAATCACACACTAACAAAGATTGGTGGTGACTCCCATTTTTATTTATTTTCTTCGATTTTAAAATCTCATTTTTACGTCTGGCGGTCCCAAAACCATTATGATGGCTTGGCGACTCCACTGGGGACGTATTTGAGAGTCAGGCCAAAATTTTAATTATGTGCTATTGACAACGGTTGGATTTAATTGATTTTATTTGATATTTAATTTAATTTCTTTATTTTATTTTTTCTGAAAACAGTCTTGTTAATAAATGAAATAAATTATGTGCTAGTTATTATTTCATTTTGATTTTGTTTTTGATTTATTCATGTTATTTTGATTAATACATTACCTTGCATACACTTTGCATATTCACTCGCATGCATGAGTTCTATACCCCGGGCTCTATCCCTTTTAAGAGGAAGTGAAGTAGCTATGCTCTCGTGAGGTGATACCTCTACATTTGCTAGCAAACACTTCCACTCAGATTGAACCTTTCTGTTATAACCCATAATGGACGAGGATCGAGGAACCTTACTAGTCTATAATAGGCGATAATGTGAGGAATAGTCTGGGAACCTTTAGACATATAAATCCTAACCCAACATATCGTGAGCCATAAGAAGCCTGCCTAGGATAGTGCCATGTCACCTTTTTAGAAAATTACCCAAAAATTAGGACTTATACGTTATATTATTTGGTTGTATGGTTGTTATATTATTTCTCTTACTTGTTTTGTTTTGAATTCTCGAGTCATTTTAATTATTTTATTTTATATATTTTTGATTGTGTGCATTATATTTGAATATGTGGTATTTATTTTAGGTCATCATTAAAAAAAAGAAAGGGAAAAGAACATTTCCAAGATTTAAGATTTTTCTTAAATTCTTTGTTTATTGGCCAATAAAAAAATCAATTTTCATGTCCTAATTATTTTGTTTTTCCCTTTTAAAATTTTTTTTATTTTGTTTCATTTTTTTGTATTTCATACGTCATAAAAAATAATACATGTATCCCATCCCATATACATAATAAAAGGTAGTATCAGTTTCACTAGGTTGGCATAATACAAGCATTACATCCCATGTAAAAATATAACATGCACTTGGTAAGTTCATGCATTCCATATAAGCATGTTGTATTAGTCATAGAAATACATCTCATCATTCATGTAAATATGTCATTGCATTTCATGCTTATAGATTCATAAGGTCGTATGGAACGTACATTGCATTTCATATCCCACCATTCTTGTAACATATCATTCCATTTTTTACGCATTCATGGTTGACGAAAATTTTTATTTGGGTCTTTGTACATATAAAAATCCATTGTCATAAGTATATATATGCATTCTGTGACATTCTCATATTCATGTGTTCATAAACATACTTTGTGTGTCTTTGTTTTTTGTGATATTCATTCGATAAGGGTAATAGTCTAGAATTTTTTATCTAAGTTCTGGAATAAAATGTCTGTCTTGGTGGGGTTCAGAGTGACGAAAATGGGAGATCAATTGGAAGCAAGGATTAGTGCTTTGGAGTTGAATCAAGAGGAATTATGGCTTGAGCTTCGAGAAATGAAACAACATATGGTTCAATTGATAAAAATGGTTAGAGGTAGTGATGGGGTTGAGTTTGTTCCTCCTTAAAGACCATTGTCACTTCCGCCAAGTCAAGGTCAATTGGTTCCCGTTAGTTCCAACACTCTGCCAGAGTATGCTAAAGCATTGGGTGATTTGAACAGTGATCGAAGTTTGGGTGAACTTAAGAGAGGAATGGGTGAACTAGCCACGCAAATGACTGAGCTCAAGAGTTTGATTTCCAATAAGGAGTCACCTGGCTTCAAACAACCATCACCAACTATCTCAAGTCTTAACCCATACCTAAATCCTTCTTATGACCATTTTCAACCTCCTTTCCAAGTACCTAGGATTAAACCCTCAATTTTCATGCAACCACCAAGAATTTCACACCTGAACCCATATCCACCATCTCATATTTCATAATCATTTGTTCAGCATGCTATCCTGTCACTACCTTTTGAACCGATCTTCGACCCAGAGTTTCTCATTCACCTCAAGACCAACTATACTAGCATCTTTTCAGCAAAGTAAACTAACCATAGGACAGAAAAACTCTGGTAACACCAAAGGAAAAGCCCCTATTGATCCAATACCCATGTCCTACACAGAGTTATACTCGTTGCTCTTAGGGAACTACCTCATTGCCCCTATCCCTACTGAACCTCGTAAACCACCTTTCCCTAAATGGTATAACCCTAAATGCCCAATATGAATACCATTTTTGTTGTTGTGGGCCATTCTCTGAAGATTGCATAGCTTTGAAACATAGGGTGCAATGATTGATAAAAGTCGGATATCTGAGTTTTGATGCCAAAATGAGCCAGTTTATTCACGAGAACCTTTTTTTGATCCATGTCAAAATGGTTCAAGGATAGCTATTCTAGAAACGAGATCAGTTGAGTCTGCACACTTATAGCATCGAGCCAGTATCATAATCCATAGGAGGAAATGAAGGTGCCAGTCAATGGACAGAGTAAAAAAGACCCAAGGAAAGATCGGTGAAACAGTATGGGAATGCAACAAATATGAACAGACAACTGGTAAAATTAAAACAGATGATAGTGGGACTTGATAAAAAGAAAAAAAAATTGTTGAGACGCATAGGATAAGAGAGGAAACAACTATCGAGACAGCCATTGTATCCATCTGGGTTTAATATGTTCCACGATCCTCATGTGTCACAAGCACCTCCAATAACTCATCAACTTTATGTTGGCCATTTTGCTAAGTTACCATCAGTTTAGACAAATATCAATCCTGGGCAAACTCCTCATGACTTCACTACTGTTGCCAATGTAGATGATCATAAGAATTGAAGAAATTAAAAAGGGTGTCAGATCCATCAGAAATATAGTGATGAAAGATAAGTATGATCTATTGAAAGAGAGATTGAAAGTAATTGAAAGCCATGATGTGGTACGAGAATGTTGGCGTCAGTGAACTTAGTCTAGTACCTGATCTTGTTATTCCATCAAAATTCAAAGCCTCAAGTTTTGAAAAGTACGATGGAACAAAATACCCTATAATACACATTACCATGTACTGTCGAAAGATGACAGCTACACTCATGATGATAAATTAGTTGATCCATTACTTTCAAGATAGTCTCACTGGACCTGCAGCAAGATGGTATGCTCAGTTAGATCGAAGTAAGATTCACTTTTGGAATGAATTGGCTAGGGCCTTCCTAGCACAATACAAGCATGTTGAAGATATGATGCCAAATAGGTTGTCCATGCAGAACATAAAGAAAAGATCAACTGAAATGTTCAAAGAATATGCATATAGATGGAGAGACATAGTAGCTCAAGTACAACCACCATTGTCAGAGAAAGAAATTACTATTTTATTTGTCAATTCTTGGACACTCCCTATTATGAAAGAATGATTGGGAATATCTCTAAAACTTTTCAGACATGATGATTTCTGGTGAAATTATAGAAATACAATTAAGAGTGGCAGGATTAAGTTAAAAGATACGACAGATATTGAAAAGAAAGTACATCATAACAAAATAAAAAAAAAGGTGCAAGCAGTCACACTGGAGGGGCATCTACCTAATAACTTTATCTCGTACAATTCTTATCTTGGCTTATCAACCCCATCACCTTGCCATAAGCCGTATCTCTCAAAACCCATATCTTTGCCAACCAAGCCAGCATTTGAGCTTTCCCAACAAACTCTCATCCTCAAGTGGTCATTCACGATTTTGTTCCCATATTTGAATCCATCACCCGACCAATAAAAATTGAAAGAGACCAAGGAATGATCGAGAGAAATTATCCATCCCTATTTCTCACCTTTTGCTTTGCTAATAGAAGGTAGATATCTCACTCCTGTGCCTCTGAAATAACAACAAATCCATCAGTAAGGAGTTACAATCCCAATGATAAGTGTGATTACCATATGTGGGTAATTGGTCACTCAACTGAAAAATACAGGCAATTGGAAGAAAAGGTTGAAGATCTTATCAAGAATGGTATTCTGACTCCGGAGGTAATAGAACAATGAAAGTTGTTGACTCCATTCAATTGTCAAATGTGAGAAGTTGAGATGAAAAGTGAGGGTGTCAAGTTTTAAAAATCAGGATAGGAATGATTTTTTTATGTATATAGGACATGTGCATTGTGTCTCTAGGAGTTATTTAACTTATTTTGGAAGAATTGAATACTTTGGATTTTTTTCATGAAATTTTCTTTTTATGCATTTGTTTGGATAAAAGTCCCACATAAATAACTTAAAAAAAGAGAAAAAAAGTTTTATTCTGTAATAAAGATGGAAGAATTCTTAAAGGAAATGGTGATTACTGTTAGGAAAAGCTCATCAAATACCTCCACACTTTTTTCAAATACTTTCATGTCCTTAATCACTTAAATGATTGGACTCACCAACCATAACCTTTTAGGGAATGTGAGTTTGAGTTCAGACCTTAAAGGGTCGATAATCTTTTTCGGGCAAAGAACAAAAGAGATTAATTTTGAAAGTTTGTTTTGAATTTCAAAAATCAGATATTCTTTCAAATTTTCCAATCGATAGTCCAATGTGTGTCCAAAATTTTGCTATGACCATAGATACAAAAACACTTGAGCCTTTTCCTTAAATAACCTTTGTTCCATGTCTTAAGGCACATTGAAAAAGAAAAATCCCTTTCTGCCTAAGATAATTTATTTCATACCTTTATACCTTTTCTCTTCCTTTCACTAAGAAAATGCCAAAAAAATTTAGAGCCCAAAGAGCCTTTTTGAGCTATGCGATCAATCTTATACGACTTAATCATCGTTAGAACCTTGAGTAAAAAAGGATGGGCATAAAAAAATGAAAACAAAAAAACAAAAAAAAAAAAAAAAAAAAACAAAAAAAAAAAAAAAAAACAAAATGGACATATTCAATGATTTGCTCTTCTACCCAAGTGATCATGTTTGAAATTATGAATGGCCATCTTTCTCTATCCTTTTCGTACATAAAAATTATCCATTTGTTACCCATTTGAGCCTATTAAATTTTTTGTTCCAAAATAAACCCTAGCCAAGGATCATTTTCTACATTAGGGAAAAAAATTAGGATACATTCAAGATTAACTTCAAGAAAGTATCCGATATTGGAAGCATCTAACATGCCCTTCGGAGGTGAAAGTCTAGGGTAAAAAGTGAACAAGGCTTCGATTGAAATTTTAAGATTCAAGAAAGTGAACAGCCAAAGATAAAGTTAAGTATTTCTAAGGCAAAACAAAGAAACCTTAGAGATAAGAATCTGAAGCTTCACTTAGAATTAAAAAAAAAAAAGAAAAAATATATATACCTTGAAAATGAGAATTCAAGAAAAAAAAAGGGTGCGTGAAGTTGCTGAAATTAAAGCCAAATGTTTCAAAAAAAAAGGGGGCAAAAGAAGAAAGTCAGAGAGTGCTCATCAGGATCCTTGGCCTAATCACCCTGAATAATATATTTGAGCCTATTTATCCATTTTTTCAGAACCCTTAACCTTGACCTACATTACACACCTTAAAAGCCCATTTTGATCAAATATGGATACTTGGATTGAAGAGCAATATCCCTAATTTGTATATACTTGTTGAATTCTTCATTGATAAAAAAAATATATAGCTCTAAGGTGAAAACCCCAAAAGGGCAGTTTAGAGCTAAAGTCATTTTTTGAGGCCCCAAAATGAATTTCAGAGTTTCAAGGTTCTATCCGAAATAAAAAGTTTCGATACAAAACCTTTTGAAAGACCAGTACCCATTAAAGACCTTTCTTAAAAAAAAAAAAAATAAAAAATACCTTGTCTTCTTCTCAAATCTTGTTTGAAAAGTAATGCTAGTTTTGACTCACATTGGAGTATCACGTTTTCAATAAAAAGAAGTGTTTTAAAAAAATTATCTCTTTTGGAACCCAAGAAAATCCTTGCAACCCTCGCGAGCTTTACATGAGATATGCCACCAGTGAAAAAATTGAATTGTCAATTACCTCACCTATGAGCCTTTCAAATAGTAATCATCAATTTTCAAGAGATTCAAAAGTCTTGAGTTTTAAATTTTTCATTCAATTGCAAAATACTTTTTATGGGGTAATTTTTATCACTTTTGAAAATTTTCAAGATTATTGGAGCATTTTGCACATAATACTGAGATCATTTTTGGGTGAAAGTAAAACAATGAAAATTTAAAAAAAAATTTTTCAAAAAAATAAATAAAAATTTTTCACAAAAAAGTAAAGCAAGAAGAGTTTTTGCATTTGCATCATGGTATCTGCATCACAAGAAAGACATTCGTATTTGCATCACTTGTATAAGACATTTGCATTCACACCATAAGAAGAATTTGCATTTGCATCATGGCATCTGCATCCTAAGAAAAGGTATTTGTAGAGGCATCTACATGAAAAGGACATTGTCATTTGCATTGTGAAAAAGTCAAATGTATCAAGCATTTGCATTCTTACGTTGGCATTGACATTTGCATTTCATTAGCATCATTTGATGAGAATAGATATTTGTATCATGTTTACATTTATCAACTTCGAAAAAAGGGAGGCATGTTTTTAAAGTTTTAAAGTCTCTGTTTAAGAGAAACCGTTCTCAATCAAATTTTAAAGCCTCTGTTTAAGAGGAACCAATTTCAATCAAGATTTTAAAGCCTCTGTTTAAAGGGAACCTTCCTCAGAAAAGACCTTTAGAGTCTCAAAAATCTCTGATCAGGCGAAAGCCATGTTTTAAAAGATTTTTAAAATTTTAAAGTTTCATTGCCTCTGATTATGAGGAGCATTCAAAGATTTTGAGATTTATAAGACCTCCGGGCATAATCTCTAAAAGCCCCTGTGCACGACTTTCAAGTTTTAAAAGATTTTTAAATTTTTAAATTTTTAAAGTTTCATTGCCTCTGGTTATGAGGATCATTCAAAGATTTTGAGATTTATAAGACCTCCGGGCATAATCTCTAAAAGCTTCTGTGCACGACTTTCAAGTTTTAAATTTTAAAGTTTCATTGCCTCTGATTATGAGGAGCATTCAAAGATTTTGAAATTCTATAAGACTTTCGGGCATAATTTTTAAGACCTCCGGACAATTCTGTAAGACCTCCGGGCATAAATTTGATTCGCGATGTTATCTCGATCAATTCTATAATTTTGACTTACGGTGTTATCCTAGTCAATTCTGTAAGACCTCCAAGCATGATTTTTAAGACCTCCGGGCATGATTTCTAAGACCTCCGGGCATAAATTTGATTCGCGTGTTATCCGGTCAATTCTATAATTTTAACTTGCGGTGTTATCCCAGTCAATA
>NW_019167871.1:9950294-10029413 GCF_002303985.1 Durio zibethinus | reverse complement strand
AAATAATATATAAAAAAAAAGAAAAATTTTTAAAAAAACTTTTTTTTACTTGAACCGAACCGGTCAACGATCCGGTCAACCTCGGTTCGGCTCGACAGTTCGCTTCGATGGTTCAGCTCGGCCTGGGAGGTTCAGTATCGGTTCAGTTTAATCTGGACGGTTCAGATCCTGTTCAATCGGACCGATCAGAGGGCTGATGAAAGACACGGGTCGTGGGTCGGGTGCGCGGATCTCGGGTCAGGTTGCAGGTTGACGCGTGGATCCTCTTTGGCCGAAACAACGTCGTTTTGGCCCTATGCTCAAAACGACGTCATTTTGCTTTTAATAATTTCTATAAATAACTGAAAAATTTTTTTTGCTCATTCTTTTAGTTTTTCAAAAAAAAAGAAAAGGGAAGAGAGCTCTGGGGTGAGCTCGCCAGTCGGTCGTCGGACCACAGCGCCGGCCGCCATCTGTTCGCCACCGACAGTCGCTGTCGGTGATTTTCGGTCACCAAAAAATGTGAAAATTCTTCTGAAAGTTCTCTTCAACGCGAACTTTCCAGATTCGGTGTCTTTTTTATCAGAAACAGCCCCGATCAACGTAGATCGGGGCTCAAAGTTTCAGTCTCCTTTTTTTTTGTTTTTTATTTTTTTTGGATAGAATCGACTGATCTCTCTCTTTTTTTTTAGGAGGCTTTCTGGCGCTGAGTTCCCCGTTCCAGGGGACTGTTGTTTTTTTTTATGTTTTTGCAAAATTTTTTTTTTACAAAAAGCTCTCTCTTTTTTTTTGTCTTTCTTTTTCGGTTCTCCCCTTTCGGTCCTTCGTTTGTAAATACCAAGGTCTATTTATAGAGCTTGTTGGGATTCAAATCCCAGATCTTTTGGGATTCGAATCTCATTTTTCAACTGAAAAATCACGCCTGCCGTTCGTGATTGGCGGCTTGTTGGTCGGCCGTTGACGGCTAGCGACAGTGATTTTAGGACTTTAGGGATGTGCATTTAATGCCTAGATTTGGAATAGGATAGGATTGAAGAAAAGGCAAAAGAAAGGAAGAAGAAGATAAACGCAGAAACGGGAAGAAAAGAAAGAGAAAAAGAAAAAGAAAAAAAATTAAATAATAATAATAATAATAATAATAATAATGATGTTTACAGTTGCCCCTCTTTGCCTATTTCTGTGAATCAGGAATAAGGCAAAGACAAACAAACAAGTATTTTGTTTGAAAAGATGAAACAAAAAAAATTTGTTTTTTTGGTTCGACAGAAAATGACTCCTCTCAACAGAGGTTCAACCGATATTTTTGAAAGTTTACAAGGCTCCTCTTAGCAGAGGCTCAACAACTTTAAAATTCTCTTAAAAAAGCTCCTCTCACCAAAGGCTCAACAACTTTAAAAATTCTCTTGAAAAAGCTCATCTCAGCAGAGGCTCAACAACTTTAAAATTCTCTTGAAAAAAAGCTCCTCTCAATAGAGGCTCAACAACTTTAAAATTTCATCTTGGAAAAGCTCCTCTCAGCAGAGGCTCAACAACTTTAAAATCTTTTGAAAAAGGCTCCTCTCAGCAGAGGCTCAACAACTTTAAAATTCTCTTGAAAAGCTCCTCTCAGCAGAGGCTCAACAACTTTAAAATCTCTTTTGGAAAAGCTCCTCTCAGCAGAGGCTCAACAACTTTAAAATCTCATCTTGAAAAGCTCCTCTCAGTAGAGGCTCAACAACTTTAAAATCTCTTGAAAAGCTCCTCTCAGCAGAGGCTCAACAACTTTAAAATCTCATCTGAAAAGCTCCTCTCAGCAGAGGCTCAACAACTTTAAAATTCTCTTGAAAAAGCTCCTCTCAGCAGAGGCTCAACAACTTTAAAATCTCTTGGAAATGCTCCTCTCAGTAGAGGCTCAATAACTTTAAAATCTTATGAAAAAAAGCATCCTTCAACGAGGCTCAACAATTTAAAATTCATCTTGGAAAGCTCTCTGCAGTAGAGGCTCAACAACTTTAAAAATTCTCTCTGTTTCAAATTTGGAGTTCTCATCTTTGAAAACAAGTAAATTTCCTCTTTTGATCCTTTTGTTTGATCAATGTCTTACCAAAATCTGTTTTTCATTAAGAAATGGGAAAGTTTCTATCTTGTTAGCAACTTATCGTGGATGCATGTACTGAGTTGCTCATATTGCCAATGCATGTATGCAATCAAAATCATCCATTATAGGTGAAAAAGGTTTCTCAAATCTCTCAACTTTTGGCTTACTTTTATCGGAATTCTTATACGACCAATATGTTCTCAACATTTGACCACAATATTTTTTTCTTCAAAAGTCTACAACATCAATGTCTTGTCATGCTTTTCTCATCCTTTTTCATTTGCCTTTGTCAACTTTAAAAGTAATGCTGAGATCTTTCATGTTTGTTTTTCTTTTCATCATTTTAAGTTCAAGACAAATAAAATACAATCACACATTTCTCTTATTCACTTGTACGATGAAAAAAAATATCAGATAAGGATAAAGGAATGGATAGGCATTATTTTCAAATGAAAGATAATGTATTTCATATGGCTGATAACAAGTGCATGTCAAAGTGTTTGAGTTGAAACAAAAGTGTCAAAAGAATGATCATAAGATAATCATGAACAAAATATTCTCAGATTCTTTCTCTAAAACTAAATCAGATGACTTCTTTGATCATTTAGAGTTCGTCAAACTACACTTGCCCCTGTATTGTGGGATCTTTTCTTGATGATGCTTTGCTTCACATCCAAGCCGCCTTTTCAGGTTTTCAGCTTAGATAAGTCATCATTTTTTTCTCTTTTTTTTTTACTTTTTTTAAGCAAAATATTTCTTCACAACATCTGAATTTATTGGGGTAGGCAAATCACCTCCGTCCATTTCTGCCAAAATCAATGCCCTACCAGAAAATGCCTTTTTCACCACATATGGGCCTTCCCAATTTGGTGTCCATTTCCTTTGATCATCATGTTGATTTGGAAGGATTCTTTTTAGCACTAAGTCTCCTTCCCTAAAGCAACGGAGATGAATTTTCTTATCATGTGCTCTTATCATCCTCTTTTGATATAATTGTCCATGACAAAGTGCTGAAAATCTTTTCTCTTCAATGAGGTTTAACTGCTCGTAGCGATTTCGAACCCATTCTGCTTCCTCTAACTCTACCTCCATCAGAACTCTCAGTGAGGGAATTTTCACTTCGACCGGTAGCACAGCTTCCATTCCATATACCAAAGAGAAAGGTGTGGCCCCAATAGATGTTCGGATTGATGTTCTATAAGCATGCAAAGCAAAAGGCAATTTTTCTTGCCAATCTTTGTAAGTTTCAGTCATTTTCTCTAGGATTCTTTTGATATTCTTATTCGCAACCTCCACTGCCCCATTCATTTTCGGACGATATGGTGTCGAATTACGATGGTGGATCTTAAACTAAATGCATACTTTATTCATCATTTTTTTGTTCAAGTTTTTGCATTATTAGAAATAATTGTCTCTAGAAGCCCATATCTACATATTATCTCTCTTTTAATGAACTTACATACCACAGATTGGGTCACACTAGCATATGATGCAGCTTCTACCCATTTGGTGAAGTAATCAATCATCATACAAATGAATCTATGCCCATTCGAAGCTTTTGGAGTGATGGGACCAATGACATCCGTGCCACACATAGAGAATGGCCACGGAAGAGCCAAAACATGTAATGTTGAAGGCGGAGCATGAATCTTGTCAGCATAAATCTGACATTTATAACATCTTCTAGCATAATCAATACAGTCACCTTCTATTGTCAACCAATAATAGCCAGCCCTCATAATTTGTCTAGCCATCATATGACCATTTGCATGTGCCCCACAAACTCCATCATGCACTTCTTCAATAATCTTCTTTGTTCAGCTGCATTTACACATCTTAAGAGCACTTGATCTCGACCTCTTTTGTAGAGGATATCTCTATCAATGAAGAAACTCATAGCCAATCTTCTGATAGTCCTCTTATCATTTTTTGTTGCATGTTCTGGGTATTACTGGCTTTTAATGTATTGCATGATATCATGATACCATGGCCTCCAATCAACTTCTTTTTTAACACTTGAGCAATGTGCTGGTACATCTTTTACATCCAGTTTGATGGGTTGGATTTCAGTATTTGCATCTATTTTAATCATTGTAGCTAGAGTAGCCAGTGTATCAGCAATTTGGTTTTCCTCTCTGGGTAGATGCTCAAACTGAACTTTTTTAAATTGCTTGACCAACTCAAAGATGTAGTTATGGTATCGAATCAATTTAGAGTCTCTTGTCTCCCATTCACCTCGTAACTGATAGATGACTAAAGCTAAATCTCCAAACACATCTAACACTTTGATCTTCTTTTCCATTGCTGCTTGTAGACCCATAACACAGGCCTCATATTCAGCCACATTGTTGTGCAATTAAAATTTAACCTCGTTGTGATGGGATAATAATGTCCATCAGGAGATATCAAAATTGTCCCAATACCATGACCCAAAGCATTAGCAGCTCCATCAAAATACATCCTCCATGATTTTTTCAACAGGTTCATTTTTTTCAATGGCCATCACATCCTCATCAGAAAAATCTAATTTCATTGGCTCATAATCTTCGACTGCACGATCAGCAAGGAATCCAGCTATTGCACTCTTTTTAATAGCCTTTTGAGTCACATAAATGATATCATATTCTGAAAGCATAACTTGCCATGGTGCTATTCTTCCTGTCAATGAGGGCTTTTCGAAGATATACTTAATAGGATCCAGCTTTGCTATGAGCCAAGTAGTGTGATAAAGCATGTATTATCTAAGCCTTCGAGCTGTCCAAGTTAATGCACAACACATCTTCTCTAATGGTGAATACTTTGACTCATAATCAGTGAATTTCTTACTCAAGTAGTAAATTGCTCGTTCTTTCTTATTAGTTTCATCTCTTTGCCCTAGCACACATCCTATTGAAGTTTCATGCACTGTCAAGTACAAAATCAAATGTTTTTCTAGCATTGGTGGCACCAACATAGGTGGATTTGATAAGTATTCTTTGATCTTATCAAAAGCTTCTTGGCATTCATCATTCCATTCTCCAGGATCATGTTTTCTGAGAAGCTTGAAAATAAGATCACACTTATAAATGAGTTAAGAAATGAAATGAGCAATATAGTTTAATCTCCCTAAGAAACCTCACACTTCTTTTGAGGTATGAGAAGGAGATAAGTTTTGGATGGCTTGTATCTTATCTGGATCAATTTCGATTCTTTTTTCACTGACTGCAAAGCTTAATAGTTTTTCTGATTTGGCTCCAAATGTACATTTGACGGGATTCAACTTCAACTGAAATCTTGTCAACCTGTCGAACAGCTTTTTAAGATTGACTATATCATCCTCTCTTTCACGAGATTTTACGATCATATCATCCACATACACTTCTATCTCTTTATGCATAATGTCATGAAAGAGAGTCACCATTGCTTTTTGATAAGTAGCACCAGCATTTTTCAACCCAAAAGGCATAACTTTGTAACAGAATGTCCCCTACATGGTCATAAATATGGTTTTCTCCATATCATCTTGGGCCATCTTAATCTGATTATAGCCTGAAAAACCATCCATAAAGGAAAATATGGAGTGCCTAGCAGTATTATCTACTAGACTATAGATGTGAGGTAGAGAAAAGTTATTCTTAGGGCTTGCCCTATTAAGTCTCGATAATCGACACACATTCTCACTTTTTCATCTTTCTTAGGAACTGACACTATGTTGGCTACCCATTCAGGATATTTTGCCACTTCTAAAAATCCAGCATCGAATTGTTTCTTCACTTCTTCTTTAATTTTCAGCAGCATCTCAAGTTTCATGTGTCTTAGTTTTTGCTGCATCGGCTTACATCGTAGTTTTAAAGGTAACTTGTGCTCTACAATATCAGTGCTAAGTCCTGGCATATCCTGATAAATTCACGCAAACACATCTACATTTTCTCGAAACAGCTCTTCTAGTTTTTACCTTTTAATTGGTAAAAGAGATATACCAACTTTGACCTCTCTTTTGTTCTCACCATCTCTCAAATTTCTTGATTCAGTAATTTTTTGGTAGGGTTCAATTGGCTTATCTTCATGTTCTATTAATTTTAACAAATCAAGAGGCAGTGTGTAGTTATCTGAATCTTTTTCATTATCAAGTTCATCAACATGAGTTAAGTTTTCAAAATCAAATCCGAGATTATTCCCATGATTATCTTCATGTTCATTGTTTGAGACTCTGCAAAGGGTAAGATGTAGAGAATATTGGCACACAAAAATGGAATGGCAAGAAAATGTAAGAAAGAAAAGAATGAAAGGTAAAATGAAGATAAAAATAGTAGAAAAAATATGGATGCATCTTCTAAGTCTTTTATTAAAATGACAAACATAAACATACCATAAAAGATCTCCTAATACTCGTAGAAAGTAATTAGGGATTTAAAGTTTCACATTACTTTTCCAAAGTTTTAAAAACAACAGGCAGCTCTGTAACTTTCCAATTATCTAGCTCAAAATCTGAAGGACAAGGGTACATGAACAGCTCTTCACTTTGACTCTTTTTTTTCCATCATCCACCATTTGAATGGCCAGCTCTGAAAATTTTTCCATGAATCTTGCATTTAGGGCTCTCGATAAATCTGGATAAATGTAACCTCCTGAGTGAAAAGAATCATAAAGGTGTGGAATGACTATGGGTTCTGACTTCGGCTTATATCCCTTAAGATTAGCTATCATCTTATCTCTTTTCTCATTCACCATTCTTACTCTGTCCCCTCTTGTTGGCTTATATCCTAAACCAAACCTATCTCTCTTTTCATATATGGCTGATGGCTTCGTGATTTCTTACAGGTTCTTTCCAAGTCTGGCTTCAGGTCACCATCTTATTTTCGTAAGCTGTTTGACTACTATTTTAGTAGTCGTAGATAAGTGTGGTGAATACAATTTAGATCCTCCAGTTATATATGTTGCATTGGCAATCTCGAAAGATCTATAAGAGCATTCTAGAGCTTCATCTGCTGATTCCACATAAGAAGTGTTTATCAATTGAGTTACCAATAAATCTTCTTCTTCTGCCACACATGTTAGCTTCCCTTCAATAATGAATTTAACTTTTTGATGTAATGAGGATGGGACAGCACCTGCCATATGGATCCATGATCTACTCAATAAACAACTGTATGAAGGAGAGATGTCCATAACTTAAAATTTCACGTTGAAAGTGCATGGGCCAATCTGCAATGGCACTTCTATATCTCCTAGCACCTCTTTTCTGGTTCCATCAAAGGCTCTTACTATCATATGACTAGGTTTCATATAAGATCCATCAACAGGAAGTTTTACCAGAGTAGTCACAGGTATAACATTGATGGATGAGCCATTATCAATCAAAACCTTAGCCATTATATGACTTTTACATTTCATAGTAATGTGAAGAGCCTTGGTACTTTCTCTACCTTTAAGAGAAATCTCTTCATCATTAAAATAGATATAGTTTGAAATCGTTAGATTACCAACAAGCTATTTCACATATTCAACAGAAGCATTGTGAGACACATATGCTTGATTTAACACCTTCAGCAAAGCATTACGGTGTGACTCTGAACTGAGCAATAATGACAATAACAAAATTTTAGCTGGCATCTTGTTAAGCTGTTCTACCACGTTATACTCGCTATGTTTTATTAACTTTAAAAATTCACCTGCTTCACTTTCAGATACTAGCTTTTGACATTCTTTTTTTGAGATTATGTCAAGACCACTCTGACTTTCATTTTCTTCTTTTACCTTGGCTTTCTCATTTCTAACTTTTTCTAGAGCCTTTGGGGTATAACACCTCCCACTTCGAGTTATGCCTCCGACACCTATTATGTTGGCAGTATCTGGATTGACTACGACATCATAATCATACTTCCAAGGTACTGCTTTATCATTTTGATATGAAAAAAGGCCAAGAACTTTAATTGTCACCACCGGTCGGGAGAGGGGCTTTTCTTGCTTCAATGTTGGCTTCTCATCATAATAGATAGTTACCGGTCTACGCCCAAACTTATTCTTTGAATCAATGGTAGACACTTTCACCAACTCTTCTCTCTCTTGGTAAAACTCCATTCGACCCTCATCCGTCAATTTTTGCACCTATTGACGAAATTGATGACAATTCTCTATAGAATGCCCCGAACACCTCTGTGATAATTACAGCTTTCAGTTAGGTTAATTACTTCAGAGCAATTTGGAAGTTTTATTGGCTTCAACATGTCAGCTTTGACCAATACTTTGAACACCTTAGCCATTGGAGTCTTAACTTCATTTATTTTCTCCTTCACGTGGCTTCTTTGCCCATCAATTAAGGCATTTATTGATGGTCTAGTGTGATTTGGTCAAGGGCTCCCATTGACATTTGAAGTCCCTTGTTGGTTGGTTTCAAAATTTAATACTCTTTCATTGATTAACCCCTACACTTTATGCTTCAACACAGTACAGTTCTCAGTGGAATGACCTGGATTCCTATAGCGATAATCAGAATGCGAATTAGGGACATACCATTTAGGAAACAGAGGTTTCATAGGTTCAACAATAACATGAGCAAGTAGATGTTTCTTAACAAGTCAGGGATACAAATTTGTGTGTGTCATGAGAATGGGATCGAAAGTGAGTTTTTCTTGGGTATTTCTTGGGGCTCTTGGACCACTATTAGGTCTCTATTTTGGTCTTGTAGGTACAGTAGGACAACTATAGGAATAGATGGGTGTCCGAAAAGATGACTGAAAATGGGATGGATAAGCTAGTGGTTGTAGTGGTTAGTATGGTTGATATGAATGAGGGATGGATGTAACATGGTTTACAGAAGGGTAATGGGTTTGGTAGATTTGTGTAGGATAAGGTGTGAAACCTTTGAATTGTTACCCTATATAGTTCACTGTTTGAGCTTCATTCTCTTTCTTTTTAAGGGCTCCACCTTTTCTTGCTCCACTTGTCTCTCCTGCATCGAGCTTATCATTTTTTATGGCATTTTCAATGATCCCACATGATATCACCATATCTGTAAAGTTTTTGGTTGCATTGTCTATCAATCTCTCATAGTATGGTACTTTTCAGAGTATTCACAAATAAAACAGTTGTCTCTTTCTTGGTGAGAGGAGGTTAGACTTGTGCAGCCACATTTCTCTATCTTTGTGCATACTCTTTGAAGTTTTTAGTTGCTTTCTTTTCCATACTTTGTAGAGATAGACGATCTGGAACCATATCCGTGACATATCGATATTGTGTAAGGAATGCCTTTGTAAGCTCTTGCCAAGAACGAATATGAGTCCTATCTAATTGAACATACCATCTAGCTGTAGAACCTATAAGACTATCTTGAAATATATGCATTAACAATTTCTCATCTTAAGTATATGCTACCATCTTTCGATAATACATGGTGATGTGGGCCATTGGGCATTTTGTGCCATCATATTTTTCAAATTTTGGGACCTTAAATTTAGGTAGAATGATCACATCTAGAACTAAACAAAGGTCAGCCGCATCTGTGGAGCCATAAAAATTCATTCCCTCTACAGCCCTAAGCTTTTCTTTCAATAACTTCATCTTCTCCTAGGCACTGGTATTTTCAGGTGTCTGCAACCCTAGCTTTTCTCTTTCTTTGGGATCATCCAAATCAGGAACTAAGATTGGCTCAGGTGGTTTTTCCATCATAATGGGATTAACAAAATTTTAAAATTATCCTGAAGCAAGTGTGGATGTCATTCTTGGATAAGGATTAGGATATCCACCAGAAGTAGGAATTGGTACTCTAGTTCCTAATGAAGGTTGGTTCAGTCGTGGTTTAAACCCTAAAGGATAGACAGGATCTACCATATCTGGCGATTATTCTTGAAAGCTAAGATTTTCTTCCACTGCTTTTTCCTTGTCAAGTTTCTTGAGCATATCCATTATTGTGCTAAGATCCCCTCTTAGTTCTTTTTGAGCTTTCTCAATTCTCTCAAATCGATTGACCTATTCTTGCTCCATGATTCTTGTCTGTGTCCTGGTATTGTATGAATAACGAGTAGATTGGGCCAAAATTTTTGACGGGCGAGCTATTCTTGAACCTTTATTACCACAAAGTTTTTATTTCGAAGAAGAAAAAAAATTAGAATGCTATGTGTTAAAAATTTTATTTTTTTACTTATTTTATGAAAAATGATGTATATGATGCATGAATGCAAGTGAGAGATATTTACTTTTGGACGAATTTTAACAAAAAAATTTTTATTGATCCCATACAACTTTTATTACATAGGATTTACCATCCTAGAGTTATATCCATAAAAGCATTTAACTTGCTCATAATGGTCCTTCGCCTCATGTAGAAAGCTCACTAAGCGCTGTCTATATTTTCCTATGAGATTGACTTCTCTTCTTAATGCTTCTACCTTTTCAACCATCTCCTATGCTTTCTTCACTGCCTTGCAAACTTGATTAGTCAAGTGCTCTATGTACTGTTGCCTCCCTAAGCTTTCTGCCTATCATCTCATGTGGGCATCCCTTTCTGAATCACATGTGAAGATCCAATCTTTTTCCCTTCTATGCCACTCATTTATCATTACTAAAATATAGCTCTTATGGTCTTGTAATTGTATCTCTATGAAAAAGAATCACCTGGTGAAGTGATTCTTTTTCATTCAGTACTTCGAAGTGCTTTTTTCTCTCTTTTACGAGCATGACTTTCAACCAAACATGTACTTCATTATACGACTCACATGGCACACTAACTGAGGATGAGCAAATCTGTAGTTCTATGGGATCCATGAAAACTTCTTGGGAGAAATATGTCCTAAAGCAAATATCTCGATGCAAAACTATATGATATGATTAATGCAAAAAGAAAAAAAAAAGGAAACAAAATTGATTTAGTGTGAGGATTTGGTTTGAGAAAAGAAAACATTTTTTTTAGTGTTTTTTTTTTGTTTGAGATTTTTTGTTTGTTTTGTTTTGTTTCATATTATACACAACATTTATTCTTAGGTATTTCCTACAAGAAGATGAACGGGGCTCTACATAAGGCTGGTTTTCTAGGCTTATTATATGCTAGGTTTGGATTGACAGGGTCTAAAGGTTCCCAAATTGTTCCTCATTGTCATCCATGATGGACTAGTAAGGCACCCCAATCCTCACCCATTACAGGCTACGAACGAAAAGGGTTCAATTCGAGTATAAGTATTTCGCTTGCCATTGCGGAGGTTATCACCTCACGAGAGCATAAGTACTTTACTTCCTCTTATAAAGGATGGAGCCCAGGTATAGAATGTATGAGATGCATCATGCCATTGTGTGCAAATATATCATAATTTATTGAGAGCAATATATACAGAAAAATAAAACATAAGAGGCATAGTAAAAGAAATGTGTGTGAGTTTTTTTTTGTTTTTTTGCTTTTTATTTTTTATTTTTTATTTGTTTTGTTTTGTTTTTTTTTACTAAAAAATGAAGAATAAAAATTTAAGAAATTGATTAGGACTATTTAAATCAAAATTTGAGGATAACAAGTAGTTAATTTTGGCCTAACTCTCGAAAACAAAAGGCTGTCCCCAGTGGAGTCGCCAAGCTGTCGTAACGGTTATGTCTGCCCGACGAATTTGGAAACAAAATAAAAAATAACGGAGTCGCCACCAATCTTTTTTGGCTAGGTGCGATTGGCCACCTATTAACACATATCCTTTTAATGAAATCTTAAAATTAATTAAAATTTATTAAAAAAATAATTTTACGGTCTGCAAAATAGTCTGGGTTCGAGAGTCGGTTACGCGTGGGGAAAGATTAGTACCCCCATAACGCCCGTTAAAAACGATACCAATTAACAACGTGTTATCCTTTGATTTTGATAAAAACAGTCTCATTTTCAGTATTCGAAAAATAATTTCCTTGATTTTTTATTTATTAAAAAAAATTATTCTTGAGAAAAATAAATCAAAACCTTTTTATTGAAATAATTCTTAAAATGTTCCTGTACGTTGGTAACATTAAAAGAACTCTTTCTCACCTAAAGATTTCTTAAAGCATCTCTACTCGGAATACTTTTAGAATCTCATCTTTAGACGCTCAAATTTATTTTTCGTAAGAAAATGTCATGTTAAAAAAAATTTTATTCTCGAGAAAAATAAATTAAAACCTTTTTATTGAAATAATTCTTAAAATGTTCCAGTACGTTGGTAACATTAAAAGAACTCTTTCTCACCTAGAGATTTCTTAAAGCATCTCTACTCAGAATACTTTTAGAATCTCATCTTTGGGAGGTCTAAATTTACTTTTCGTAAAAAATTATGTCATGTATGCAATGCAAATAATAACATGTTGATGCGCACATCTTTTTCAAAAATTTTATTAATTGTTTTATTAATTTTTTTAATTAAAATTAAAATTTTGAAGAAAAAAGAATTTAATTATATTGAAGATTTTCTATAAATATTTCAATACACTGGTAATATTTTACAAAAAATCTGCTCACCTAGAGATTTCTTAAAGCATATCTACTCGGAATACTTTTAGAATCCCATCATTGGATTAAATTTCTTTCCTTCCTATTTTTATTACATATATTTTTAATTTATTAACCAAATTTTATTTATTATTTAAAAAAAAGAAAATCTTTACTGTATTGAAAATTTTTTTATAAATATTTCAATACACTGGTAGTATTTTAAAAAAATCTTCTCACCTAGAGATTTCGTAGGCATCACTACTCAGAATACCTTTGAATCTCATTGTCGGATAAAAATTTCCTTTTCCTACATTTTTTATTACTTTAGTATTATTATTAAGTTTATTTCTATATTATTGTTTTTTAAAGTTTATTTTAAAAATTAACATAATTATATATAAAAAAAATTAACCACAATTTCATCATTTAATCTAACAAAAATAAATATTTTAATATGCATAAATATTAATAAAATAATATATAAAAATTCAAAAAATTCAAAAAAATTTTTTTTTTTACCTGAATCGGACTGGTCAACGGTCCGATCAAAGTCAGTTCGGCTAGGTGGTTCGCTCCGACGATTCGGCTCGGTCTGGATCGTTCAATACCGATTTGGTTCGGTCTGGGTGGTTCAGATCCGGTTCAATCGGACCGGTCAGAGGGCAGATGAAGGAAGCAGGTCGCGGGTCGGGCGCGTGAATCCCGGGTCGGGTTACGGGTTGACGCACGGATCCTCCTTGGCCGAAACGACGTCGTTTTGGCCCTATGCTCAAAATGACGTCGTTTTGCTTTTAATGATTTCTATAAATAACTGAAAATTTATTTTTTTGCTCATTCTTTCGATTTTTCAGAAAAAAAAGGGAAGAGAGCTCTAGGGTGAGCTCGTCGCAGGCCGGTCGCCAGACCACAGCGCCGGCCGTCGTCTGTTCGCCGTCGACAATCGCTGTCAGTGGTTTCGATCACCAAAAAATGTGAAAATTCTTCTGAAAGTTTTCTTCGATGCGAACTTTTCAGATCCGATGTCCTTTTTATCGGAAACAGCCTCAATCGACGTAGATCGGGGCTCAAAATTTCGGTCTCCTTTCTTTTTTTTTTTTTTTTTTTTGGACAGAATCGACTGATCTCTCTCTTTTTTTTAGGTGGCTTTCTGGCGCTGGGTTCCCCGTTCCAAGGGACTGTTTTTTTTTTTTGTGTTTTTACAGAATTTTTTTTTTACAGAAGCTCTCTCTTTTTTTTTTGCCATTCTTTTTCGGTTCTCCCCCTCCGGTCCTTCATTTGCAAATACCAAGCTCTATTTATAGAGCTTGTTGGGATTCAAATCCCAGATCTTCTGGGATTCGAATCCTATTTTTCAACTGAAAAATCACGCCTGTCGTTCGTGATTGGCGGCTTGTTGGTCGGTCGTTGATGACTAGCGACAGTGATTTTGGACTTTAGGGATTGTGCATTTAATGCACTAGATTTGAATCGGATAAGGATGAAAAAAAAGGAAAAAGAAGACAAATGCAGAAACGGGAAGAAAAGAAAGAGAAAAAGAAAAAAAAAAGAAAAAAATTAAATAAATAATAATAATAATAATAATAATAATAATAATAATAATGAAAATAATGAAAATAAAAAAAATGGTGTTTACAATAAGAAAACAAATATATTTGATTTGGCCCAACTCAAAATGACCTACTCCAAACCCAATTTACTAACAAATGAATCTTTGCAATTGTGAGACTTTTAAAATGAGAAAAGTCTTCAAAAAACTCTTCACTCAAAACTTAACCCAAAACTCAATTACACTCTTTTAATAGTCTACTCTCCTAGCTATTCTTTTGATGTCTAACTATCTGGAACTCCCAAATTAAAACCAGAACATCTTATTTATAAAGGTGAAACCCCTTATACCTTTACTAAACTTTTGATGTGAGATACAAGATCAATTCAAAGTTCTTATAACTTTCAATGTGAGATTATGAGATTCAAGGTAAATCCCAATAAATCCTCCCTTCACTTGAATCTCCAAACACTTCAACAGTATCTACAAAGCTGACATGCTTACCTTTTCTTATTTTCTTTCATCATAGGGATCCCAGCAACTAAGCCTCCATCAAGCATGTACAAGTGATTTTTGATCTTATTCCCTTATAAAATCACACTACCATTCTTGTACACTTTCAACCAATCATTACTATCATAATATGTGTAATCCTGAGAAACTAACTCACCCAAAGCAATCAAATTATAGCTACAACTCGGTACATACCTTACATGATGAAGCGTCCTAATAACACTATTATGAGATCTAAGGTGAACACTCTTAATACCTTGAATCTACACCTTTTCTTTATTAGCAACCACAATATCCCCGTGATTCTCATTCTCATCTAACTCCATAAAGCAACTCCTATCATTGTAAACATGAATTGTAGCATCTGAATCTAAAACCCAACCTTTATCATTTTTCAAAGTCTGAATCTCATCCACACAAATCATCAAAACAACATCATCATCATCAGATACAATAGCAGCAGTATCACTTTTTTCTTCATCTGATTTTTTCTCATTATTTGCCCTTTTGAAAGCAATCATATCTTTTCTTAGCTTCCTACAGCACACTTGGATATGTCCTTTTTCACCATAATAATAACATTCTATGTTACTGTAATCCTTGTCTCTTGACTTGGATCTCTCTCTTGACCCATCAATCCTCTTTTGAGTCCTCCTTGATCAAAACCCTCTACAGCTAGCGTACTCCCCCAAGTGAACCTTTCGTTCTCACACAACATGGTAGTTACATCATCCAACTTCAAAGTAGGCCTACCCACCAACAAAGTCTGAACTAAAGGCCTATAAGACTTGGGCAAAGATGATAGCAAAATTAAAGCCTTTTCTTCATTTTTTAACTCATCAATAGAAATTGCCAACAATTGAGAAACCAATCTATTAAACTCATTCAGGTGATTATGAAGACTCATACCTTCTTCCATCCTTAGAGAATATAAATCCATCTTCAAGTATAATCTATTAGTCAACGACTTCGAAGCATAAATATCCTCAAGCTTATCCCACAAACTCTTCGGAGTACTCTCAGTCAACACACTATACTTTACCTCTGGAGTAGCACCAATTTAATAGTACTAACAACTTTCTTTTGAATCCTGTTACAATTAACATTAGACATTCCCTCAAGCTTACCATTCTCTAACGCCTGATCCAACCCCTGTTGTACTAACAGATCTTAAATCATACTTTGTCATAACATAAAATTACTCTTTTCATCAAATAACAGAATCTCAAATTTAGGCATAGGCCTCTAGATATACCTTTTTTAGATCTTAAAATACTACTTCACAATCTCTTGCACCCACGAACCTTAAACTTCAAACCTCGCTGTAATACTACTAGAAATCAACACACATATGCGACACTTACGAATAAAATAGTAGCTCAAATAAAAAATAAGAAAACAAATATATTTGGTTCGGCCCAACTCAAAATGGCCTATTCCAAACCCAATCCACTAACAAATAAATCTTTACAACTATGAGATATTTAGAATGAGAAAAGTCTCCAAAAAACTCCCTACTCAAAACTTAACCCAAAACCCAATTACACCATTTTAATACCCTACTCTCCTAACTATTCTTTTGGTGTCTAACTATATGGGATTACTAAACTAAAACCAAAACATCTTATTAATAAGAGTGAAACCCTTTATACCTTTACTAAACTCTCGATGTGGGATACAAGATAAACTCAAAGTTCTTATAACTTTTGATGTGAGATTAGTGAGATTCAAGGCAAATCCCAACATAGTAAACATCATTAACTTAGCTTATCTACTTGGCATTTCACCAGTACAACCAGTCCATATGTAGGTCATATATTAAATTAAAATATTGAATTTTTTAAAAAAATTTCATGTGAATGCCACATGGCAACACACTATTGATCCAAGTAAGTAATTCACTTTTTTTTTTCTTATTGTGCATTTAAAATTAAAAAGAATTTTAAGTTTATATAAGTAACTAAAATGAAAAATATGAAAATGAAAAAGAATTACCGAAAACTTAAGTTTATTTGTTGAATTAATTTCTAGTTGATTCTTTGGTTTTGATCCGTATTAGAACATAAAAGTAGAAGACTGAAGGTAATTTCAAATACCTAATAAAACAAACAGACCATCATTCAAATTAAGAAAATCTATGCCTAACTTAAGAAAAACCATTCAATCAATTCCATCTCCACTTTTAGTAATCCAAATGCCAACAACATTCTTATTAGGAAAAAGAAATTGAAGATGAAATCAATCCAACCTCTCTATATATTTATTGTATTTTCAACTTAAACTTAATACTTTAAGAAGATGATAATTGAACGAAGAGTTATTTCAAATTAAAAAAAAAATCAGACTGTTTTGAATTTGAATTTTTAAAATTTGATATTTAAGTTTTCTAAGTTTAGACCATCGAATTTAGGTTAATTCGGATCAAATTGTTGAGTTTTAAATTAATTATATAATTAAATAAAATCTTATAATTATTCAAATATGAAATGCATTATTAATTGGGAATATAACTAAAATGTTGACAGCCAAATTCTCAAAGAAGAAGTAAAACCCAAGTGGCCAGTGTACTTGAAAGGCATAAAATAGGCTGGATTCCATGTATGTGTTGGGGAACAAAGTGAGGGTCCCGCATTTGGGTCCAAAAGTCGCAAAGCAAGCAAGAGATACCACGAAATGAAAACAGAACAATGCTAAGGTGACATTGCCAAGTAACATAGGAACTCAGCTTCTTTTAGAACTTTGAAAACCGAAATTGAGAGTGAAAAAAGTAAAAGAAAAAAAAAAAGGCTGAAAGAGAGGGTCTTGCAGACTATAGGAATGAAAAGAGGAAGAGTGGAGCGAGGATTTGGGCGAGAAATGAGAGACAAAAATATATTCATAGCAAAGCTGAAGATTTGCATGGTTTTGAATTTTTTTTTTTTTTAAATTTGAATGTAAAACTTTTTAGCATATAATTTTTTTGATCCCTCAGACAAATAAGGCTTTTGAGAGAAAATCTGGAACCTTTCAGATACAGTGATCTTCTCTTTCCACTCTCTTTTCATTATTTTAGCTGAAAACTTCGCTAGGCTCATGGTTTTGTTCTCTTGACCTCCAATATCTGCGAGATTTTGGGTATCTTTTTCTAAACTTTGTTGCTTCTTCTTGCATATTTTCTCTAGATTTTCCTTTTGTTATCCTTAAATTTTTTAATTGAAAATCCTTGTTTCTTGATTTCAAAGATTTCTTCTCTTTACAAATCTCTTTCATCAGTTTTTTCTTCTTGAAAAGAATAGAAACACACAAAAAAAGTACACATATAAATAATGACATGCTTGAATAACAGGGTAGGGATTGCTAGCATCTTGTTTCTGACAAGTTCATAACATTTGGGTGTTTCTCTAAAGCTTTATATTCTTGGATTCTTCTTCCAATTTTTTCTTGTGAAAGCTTTTGTGTTTACCATATATATGGAAGGTAGTGAAAACAATGGCTTACGAAGATCAAACCCAAAGGTTTAGCAATAGTAATACTGGCAGTGGTGGTGGAATTGGAAGCAATATTAATGGTAGATCTTCCAAGAAGCAAAGGCCTAAAAAAGTCCCTAAAATTGGGCTTGGTGTGGCACAGCTTGAGAAGATAAGAATAGAAAAACAACAAAAGAAAGATGCAGTTGTAGATGCTGCTGCTGCCCTTCCCCATCATCTGTTATTTCACCACCAATTATTCATCATAAATAATCGTATGTTTCTTTGCCAATCCCAAATTTCCATCCTTCAAATCAATCTTGTTCTTCTTCTGCTTCTTCAGTTCTATTCCCTGCTGATATTTCACCACAAAATTCAATCTTTAGAGCTACCTTTATCTGTTCAAAACATTGATATTGTCAGTACATCAAACACTGTTCCATTGACCTGCAGTGGTTATCCAGGTTGGCATCCTGTTGCAGCAGTACTACCAGGGAATGACAGTGTTAATAATGTTCATAAATTTTGGAGTTCTTGTGAGTATAACATTGAAAAAGAGTGTTCTGGGTTGGATCCTGGATTTGCTTTCAGGACAAATTTGAGTTTGCCTTATAAATCTGAGCCCATTTGGCCTTTGCCTAGTTTGATGCAAAGGGCACAACCATAACCTTTTTCTTCTATGGTAGGAAAATTGATTTTGTGTTGTAATAGTTGGAATCTTTAATTTATTTTTTGGAAAAGATTTTAATTTCTGGTACCGTTGATCGACAAAGAATTAGGTGAATTAATGGAATTCTAATTTTTTATGTAGGTGAATTTGTCATCAAGAACTTCATCAACAACTGTACTAAATTTTCAGATGGAGCCCCCTTCAAACCAAAGCTATTATGGAAATTGTACACCTTTATTGCCTGAAGAGAGAAGGTATATGCTCAATTTGCCTTCAAATCTTCAATCATGAATAGCTTATTATTGATCCAATGATAAATTCTAGTTTTTAATATCTCTTTCCCTTTACTAATTAATATGATGTTACTTGTGAAATTCATGAGGTTTATGGTCTGAATTTTACCAATTTTGCCTTTTTTTTTCTCTTTTTTTAATTATAGAGGCCTCTAAACATTACCATTCATAGTGGGAAAATTGCCCGCTGAATTAACCTGATAAAAAAAAAACTAGATTTATACAAGAGTTACTATCAAGAATTAGGTTTCCTTTCTTTTTCATCTTTACTAGAAATGATAGGAATGCAGCTTCTTTCTCTTTTAGACCTTGATATATGTAATAGTAACAGGGTTGCTTTTTTAGTGTGTAAATTTGGTTGCAATAAATTGTAGGTGGTTGGCTTGAAGAGATCATATCCCTTCTCTCTAGACAATGCTCCAGGCCTGCCTATTCAAAACAAATATCCTCCCATTGCTTATTCCATCAATGATCAAGTTGAAGCAGCTTCAATTAGCAATGTTAGAGCATTCAATTTCAAAACTGGCACCCAGAATTTTAGGTTTGATTTTAATTTCCATCTCTCAATCATAATGAGTATTGAGGTTTAATATTCGAATCCAGACTTCTCTTTGTACTGTCTCATATGTACTAAAAAGAAAAATTATCATAATTGATTCTATATAAGTTTTTCCCCATTTATGTTTTCTTTGTATGATTTTCAGGGAAGTACCTTCATGTTCAACATCAAATTTGGATTCAAAGTCCAAGAAGAGCATCAAACAAAATGGAGTCTTTGATGGAGATTTTCTCACATTAGCATTCCAACAACTACTTCAATGTGTTCAAGCTCAAAATTCAAGCATCCTCCTTCCTATTTAATCTATTACAATTATGAATTGCCCAAGCTCGAGTCATTAGCTTATCAAGTTAGCTTAAACAACAAATTACACCATTTCCATTTTCATTAATTTTACGCTTTTGTATGATCAATTGTTCTTTAGTTGCTCATATATAATTATGTTATTTGTCAAAGGCAAGCTTTGAAGATTCAATTATCCAGCAAGGAGCTAGCGGATTAAATATGTACTATAGACCTTACTATAGCTACTTTCCACCAGCAATGATGCAAATTGACTAAGCAACTGCAATAACCATGGCCAATTGTAAAGCTGGTGAATTAGGAGGACATGTTGATCTCAATTTGAAACTATAAAATACTTAAAAAGAGATATCAAATCTCTTACACTCATTTCTTTTGTATTATTAAAATTCCCCCGTATGATTGAGCATGAAAACAAACAAAAAACAAAAAATTCAAATCTTAGACTTTGAGTTATTGAATCATTGGTTCAAAAGTCATGTACTATAGAAAAGAATTGAATTTCCTATTTCTTATAGTTTTCCTTATTGGTATTCTTGTAACAATCATTTTATATATAGAATATAAAATTTTTCATCATAAACAGTTCTATGTACATCTAACTCATTTTTTAGAGATATAAAACATCATTAATTATTAAAAATATAATAATTATTTAACAGATATAAAATTTTATATAATTATATAAACTCAATTACATAAATATAAAAATTTATCATCAATTTATAAAAAAAATAATCTAATAAAATTATACATGATCGAAGATATTGTTATATCATCTTTAAAACACAAAAATGACAACCAAGGTTTTATATCACTAGTAAGAGAATAAAAGTCTAAAACAAATCTCAACTTAAATCTTGGCCAAGTTTTATATGTTAGTTTCGGTATTGATGTGCTAGTTGCTTGATAGTTTGCTTAGGGGCTTCTAAAGGAATTCATTTTTTTTTTTTTTTCATTTTCTTCGTGGGTTTGGATGGTGAATGAGTCAGGTAGAGGCAGGCACGTGTAACGAACTTTTGCATGTGGAATTTGTGGGGATCTGATTATGCTTTGTCTGTCTCTGTAAGATGGGTCCCCCAAATCAGATCCTTCATTATGTAAGTTGCAGATGGTGACGTCTAGAAGGGTCCACACTGGATTATAGAGAGAAAGACGAGAGTAATATTGCTGAAAACCTAAAAATCAATTTCAAAGGCTTAAGGCAAATTTTGAATTGGACCCAATTTTAGGGTCATTTAAATGGGTAATAAGATTAGTTTAAGTGAGATTAAAAATAATAATGAAAGTGAGATTAATTATTGTAGTGATGATATCAAAATTAATTATAGAAATATGTGTTTAGATGGAAACACAATAGTGATAGTAAGTTAAATTGTAATGAGAGGAGAAATGCTATTAAAAACATTAATTTAAAATGTATAAATTATTTAATATTTATAAAATTAATAAATTATTATAAATTAGTAAATTATCTTTATTTCAAATGATAATTTTATTAATAAATGATTAAAAATTAACAAAAATAATATTAATATGTCAAATAATGTTTTTCTTTATTTTTTTTTATTTTATGTAGATACTTGTTAATTAATAAAATAATCTCCAAAAATTTTTATATAATATTAAATTTTATTTATTTATTAATTTATTAAATAATAATTTATTATTTATTAGTCTATTTATTTTTTAGTTTAATATAGTGAAATTTATTTATTATATTAAATTAAATAATAATAAATTTATTTCATAAATTTAAACAAAAAATCAAAATAAAAAATAAAAAGAAGCAACCTTCTAATTACAAAAGTCTTCCAATCTTTACGGGCTTACATGCTTAAATAAAAAAATTATTTAATGAATTAGGACCAATGACCCTTATAAGCTTCACATGGTTAAGGGTAAAAATTAAAAAAAAAAATCAACTTCAATTAGCCACCGTTGAATTGCCCTTTTGGTCGATCACTGAGCCTTGGTATGGTGAAAATGCAGCTACCGCGCTAAATGGGCCAATTTAGTTGGTTTCAATGTGAGGATTAAATTTCATCATACGATCAAATCAAATTGGCTCTTAGTCTATATCCCAAAGTCAATGATCCTCGGACGTCAATAGAAAAAAATTGAGTTTGCCAGATATTCAAGTAATTTTATGCGGAATAGTTTAGTTAATTATTTTGATATTGTTACATTTTTTAATATAAAAGTCATAATTTGAGAATAATAAAAGTAAAAGATAAATTTTAAATTTTTTTTAAACAGTAAAAGATATTTATTATTTATAGACAAAAATTACAACCATACTGCAAAATCATTTTTTCTAAAAACACTTAATTTGACCAACAAATCTGCAAAGTGATTGGCCTCTCTGTAGATATGGACAAAAGAAACTTTTCCCACTCTAGAATAGAGATTATACAACTTGTTGTGAAGATCATTGTAATTCCTGAGATTGATGCTTACTTTGTTAATCCATGCTGTGACTACTTGAGAGTCGCTTTCGATTATCAATTCTGGAATAGAGTCAATGTTCGAACTTACCACTATTGAAAGAACTTCTATTACTGCCATCAGTTAGAGTCTTTAATGCCTATGCCTTTTGAGAACATAAGCAGAACTTCTCCTTTGCTATTACGAATTACTCCACCAATACCTGCAGGACCTGGTTTTCCAGCAGCAGATCCATCAAAATTAATTTTCCAGACACCAGATGTTGGCGGAGACCAATGAATGTTCTTCCTTGGATATCTTCGGTGCAACGGAATGGTTAAGTCTTGAATGTTGTACATGAAATTCAAGTCTGAAAATTTCAGATTAGGATATTTTGCCTTCACCCACCAACCAAGTCTAGCCCTTATTAAACTGATAACTTGATCAATTAAAACTATTTTTTGCTTGAAGATTTTCTCATTTCGAGCCAGCCAAATCGACCATAGAATTGCATAGAACAGTGTATCCCAAAGAACTTTCTGGTTACTACTTGCAACAAGACTATAGCAAGACAGAAAAAGGGATTTGGTCGAACCTGGAATAGACCTGCTAATATTCCATTGAAGACAGCTTTTGTACCAGATCTGACGTGTAAAAAAGCAGAGCTGAAAGAGATGATCAATAGTTTCTGGCTCCTCGTAGAATGAGCATTTGTTCATCACGTTAACCATGTATCTTCCTTTATGAAGTAGATCAATGACAGGGATACCGCCTTTTAGAGTCTTCCAGCAGAAAATGTCTACTTTGGGTTGGGCGACACCCTTCCAAATGTATTTTAATAGGTTGAATTAGAAACTGTTGTGGAGTTCAGAACTTCTCTGAAAGATTTGGTGCTGAAAACACCATTTGCTGTGTGCTGCCATATGATCCTATCGTGAACCGTGGGGCAGAGAGTCACAGAGTTTAACGGGTTCATTAGCTTGATCCACGATTCCAGTTCCCAATTGAACAGGTTTCTACGTAGCTGAATTCTTCAACTCCAGTTTGAACCGATCCAATTTCCAAATTCTTTAATTGGGCCTCTTTGTTGATAGCAAGAGAATAAATCATTTGAAACTCAATTTTTAAAATGTATCTCTCAATAATGCACTTGTTGTGCCAGAAATTGATTCTATCTCCATTACTTGCACAAAAGAGCAAACTAGAGTTTATAAAATTAAATTTTAAATTTTAAAATCTACATTTCACTTTTATTAACTATTTTGACATTATTATTTTATTTATAATAAAGGAAGTCACAATTTAAAAATAATAAAAGTGAAATGTAGATTTTAAATTTTAAATTTTTTAAAAAATTATATGAGTCAATTAAGTTAAATATCAAATTAAACATTATTATATTTTTGTAAACTAACAACATGTTTGAATATGAAAGTAGACTTTATAGTTAAACTATTAGTAAGTTTAATTTTTTAATATCACTTTAATTAGTAAATTATATTTAATTCAAGTATTATAATACTTAGACATAGTTTGATTGCAAATTTAATTGCATTTATTTTTCTTTTCTATATCCTTTATTTGTATGATATAATTTTGCGCTAATTGCTTATAAGAAATAAAGTTGAACTAATACTCAATCTAACTTAAAGTAAATTTTTTTTACTTCAAGTTGAACTCAAATTTCATATCGCAAACTTTTTGACTCAATTATATCTCGAGATGAACTAGTAATTAATGTATTTGGTATGTACTCTGTAGTGTTCATGCTAATAGAAAGTTTGATAGAAGTGATTAAGATTAATTTATCAATTATCCATATGGCAATTTCTATATTCATATCATCTACAACACTTTGTGTATTAGTGTTATGTTTTACATAAAAATTGGATATTACATTTCATATCAACATGAAAAATGTGAAAACTATTTTTTTTTTGGTTTTTATTAAACCCATATATGAATTTTATTAAAATTTTAACTCATGTTACTTTTGTAATTTTCTTTTTATTTTCATATCGTATTACTATATCGTGTTTTAAATAGTTAAATCTATCCAATACCTTAAAAGATTTGGGTTGTAATATCGTCAATTGTTATAAGATATATTCTTCACAATTAATTATCAATAACTGCAATTTCATATTAGATTATTTAATTTAATAATAAATATATAATATTATGGGATAAATGGATAGAACGTTTGACTAACTCTTCATGAATATATTCGAATTATATTTATTTATTAATTTTAACAAACGATCATAAACAATATTTTAAAGTTTTTAAATTAAACAAACATATCACAAAGATAACAAAAGTTATTCATATTTGATTCGTTTATAAAAACTAATATAATGTTCCATGAATAGTTCATGAATATGATTTTTTTTTTTCGTTTATTAAGTTTAACAAATGATTATGAAGAATATTTCATAATCCATTAATTACATTACCAAAAAAATACTAATTACTGATAGAATTTTACCAACAAATTTTTTTCATCAGTAATTACAAATAAAATATCAACGAATTATCAATGAAATTGAAAATGAAACTATTAATTTATTATCATCGAACTACCAATGTATTATTGACAGAAAATATAGACGTTGATAAATTTTCTGCATGTCTATAAAATTTTGATGTCATGCTTACAGATGAAAAATTATGTAGATAATAATACAGACACATTTTATCGATGGAATATCAAATGTTGAGAAATAATTTAGGTAAAAAAATTATATGTAAAAAATTTTTTAAATTAATAATAAAATTTTATATTTTTAATTTTTTAAATCGATATTGAAAGTACCGACGAAATTTTTGTCGGTATTCATTTAGGAAAAAAATCCGTAACTCTTCTCTTAAACATTTATCTCCCTCACTCACAGTTTTCCTTTCCCGCCTCTTCTACTAGACTCTCATCCCTCTTCTCTATCCTCAATTCCTCCTTCGACGGCCTTTCTCCTCCACCGTTCACCACTACAACATCATTTGTGACAGAAAACATCTCAAAAACCAGTAATCGAGGAAGCTTCAGGTGAAACTATATATATTTTCAAACTGATGCTTCTATTAATCTTTTTTAAAGCCACACAAGCAGTAAAGGAGAAGAAATGAGATGCATAGGTGATCGAAGATGGGCATAATGGGTTGACAGTCGCGCTTACTTGGCTCGTGGCAGCATGTCCGTTCCCGTGCTCGAGCAATACCTGTCCATAGAAGCTTCAGGTGAAATTTTTTATTTTTTGTTTTTTTTTTAAATTTTTGTTAAGAATATGAGTTTTTGTATGGCATTTAAACTGAAAAAAGGAAGAATTGAAGAGACATGTTTGAATTTGTCGAAGCTAACAATGATGGTATTTACTGATTGGCTGAACAATTTAAAGAAAAGTAAAATTTCGAGGAAAATGAAATCTCTAATTTCTTTGATACTATGTGTGATGAATCATGCTCTATTTAGAATGTCCAGCATGTCTCAAATTTATATTTTATTTTTATAGTCTCCTTCCAATTTTCAACAAATCAGACAGAACTTTGATGTTTTTTCTAGGTTTTGATGTAAAGGTAAAGTTGAAATTCATTTTAGCTTTTTCAATTTTTCATCAACTATATTTTCTATACAATTTTAAACTTTGATTTGTGATGAACTAGAGTCAGTTAGAAAGTCAATTCAATTTGTTGAAACATCAAATCATCTGATTTGAGATACAGTATGGTACAAAGGAAGTGAAAATGCTTGCTTATTATAAGCCAATATATAACATATTTAAATTTACTATGTTCTTATTGAGGTTTGTTTGTAATAAATGAGTTGAGAATCTTTTGTTCTGTTTCTAATTAAGGTCATGGCTATTTGAATTAATATATTTAACATCATTTAGTGTTAGCAATAAGCCATTTTACTATTTTATGAACCATTGTCAAATGTGAGTTGGTGTTTTGTTGTCTATGGTTTTTATTGAATTTAACTTTTATTTCTAGTACTTAACTAATTCATCTATTGGTTCTTTGTCTTCACTTTTCCTGCAATTCATCTATTAACTAATGGCTTCTAAGGGACCAAGGTCCAAGCTTGAGCATATGACAAGAGGTAGGTGTCAAAAGGTAATGGTGTCTGAGGTTTTTATAGCTCTTTTTTCTGGTCTGTTATATTGTTATTATTGTTGTTAGTGTCACCATGCATGAACGTACATGCACATGCTTAACTGTAAAGAAGTTTAAAGATGAAATCTTTGTGGAAACTTAACCTTTTTAAAATTGAATTTTTATTGAGTGTTTGCTTAACTGTCATGAACTTTTTGTTGTACCTTAGTTTCTAAGTTGCTTTTGGCTGTAAGCAATTAGTTGTTATTTTCTAATATAAGTGAGTTTTTCTTTTGGCTTGTGCTTTTTAAGTTTCATTAACAATTATTGTTTGAATCCATCTCCTAATTGTAAATAAAAATCAGTTTTATAAATGTTCTTCAAGAATATCTACCTACACATAAATGAATAAATCTTCCAGCAATGTGAAAAGAAGAATTCCATATCTTAAACACTCGGTGATGTGTGACAATTTGCTTGGCATTAGTGTTAACATGGTGCTTGTCTAAGATGAATTTTGTTTTGTTTTGCATATTCTGATTGGCATCATTTGTTTTGTTTCCAAGGCTATCATTTATCTTGGGCTTTTGTTTGCTTAATATGGTTTTGCATGATATCTTGTATGCATCCAACAATTATGATGTTTTAGTTCATTTCTCATGACTTTACTTTAATATTATTTTTAAAAAAGCTTCCAAATCTGTTAGGGAAATAGATTGCTCTAGTAATTGAGCCCAAGAATATGGAAGCAAGTACCACGTACAGACAAGTTTAGGAGGTGTGGCCAACGGCCAATGTCAAGTTCAATTGCTTTGGTTGGAATTTTGTGCGACAAATTTTTTATTAGCTTGATTTAGAGTTTGTATGTTCTCTTGGTGATGCGGCTAAAAAATAGTTAATTGTCTTGTTTTCTGATAAGGAAGTTAATGATTGAATATGATGGACGAGCCAAAGTTAGAAGGTAGTCCTTGAAGTGAGCAGAGTGTGGTTGCCACTTCAATGAGACCAGAATCCAACAAGTCCTTCTAGTCAATCTTGTTCTACACTTATTTTAATCAGTTGTTGATATATTTGCTTTAGTAACTATATTTAAGAACTTGAACCGGTGAATATTGGTTCTCGTAGTCTGCAAGAAAATGGTACTTCAGGATTGTAAAATATTATTATTCATGTAATTACTTAAAAAATAAATTGAAAAACTATAATATAATGAGAGAATTTATAAGTAGAATTATATATGATTAAAAACCAAGTATTACCGATGAAAATATTAACTATTACCAATGGAATTTTAACTATTAAAGATGAAGTTTTTTTTTACAAAATTGAAAAAAATTATTAAAATAATATACAAACTGAAAATTTTGTAGGTAAAACAAAAAATTTCATGGTAAATTATAGGTGAACTTATATTATCGATTTTGTTTATATTGAAGAAATTTTTGTCGGTAAATTTATTGATAATATTATTACAAACAAAAAATAAAATATTATCAACAGAAATTTTTATCAATTAATACTTTATTTTTTGATAATATTAAACGAATAAATCACAAATATAACAAAAATTATTTATGTTTAACATGGTTGAATCTCTAATAATATATTTAAAAAATTAAGTTAAAATTCTTCCGAAAAAAAAAATTTTGAATGTGTTTATGCACTCGGAATTATACACCAGCTTGACAATCAATTAGATAATTAATTTTATTCAACAAATAAATGAAGTATCAAGATCACACCGTCAGGACTCTCAACAATTATTTCAAACAACTTGTTAGATTCTGTTTAGAGTCTTGTAAATGTTAAGACCACATGAAAAGTGGCAGGAAGTACCACCACAGTGGCAAGTTTTTCTTAAATGTCAAGATTAAACTTATAATTTCACAATTTATCTCATTTTCTTATTAAAAAAGGTGAGATATTATTTAAAAGTTTCTGATAGCATTCTTTCTAATATTTTTCAGTCCAATTTAAACAAGTTACACAATTAACAAGAATTACTACTGGATCTTGATGCAAACTTGAAAAAAGTAACAGATAAGGATAACAAAATAGAACCTGAATTTTAATAATCTATTAAGTATCAAGCTTAAAATTAATTGATAATAGGTGAATGGAGCTCAACTCAAATTTAAAACCACAAAAATTCAATATTTAATGAAAATGGGATAACATTACTTTAACAATGGAGTACTTGAGAAGGTTATGGGAGACTTAAGAGAGAAAACTTGACCAAGTAGAATCTTTCTTTTCCCCGCTTCTCTGATCCAGCTTGACTAATTCAGGTTTTTTACTTTTTCTTTTGATCCATTTGATGGAATACAATATGGATTGCAACATTCCTTCTTTGAATCAAATATATATACAATGGAAGATAAACTCAAAGTTTGATCAATCAAATTAAAAAAAAATCAAATTTGATTTAAAAATTAAATCATTAATGATGAATGAGAATGTAAGACTACATAAGCTTGATTGGATATCAAGAAGAGATCTTTGTTAGCCATCTTATTCTGATCCTTCCCTTTTTCCATAAATTATTGCTTGCATTCCTCTCTAGTTTCTCAAACAAATTAAAGGAGAGCAAAATTTAATTCGAACAGCACCATTAAGCACACAACACTAAAAATTATCTTCAACATAATTAAGCAAAAAAAGACGACATGAGAGATTAGCTCAGGCTGATGATCAAGAAAAAAATCTCATACAAAAATTTCAAGTTCTATTCTCTTTTAAAATAAAAATAAAATTTCAAAACATATACTTTGGTTTTCTAAATAAATTTAAAATTTTTTCCAAATTTTTATAAATTCAAAATTTTTTACTAAAAATCAAATTGTCCTATTTATTTTTTCCAAATTTATATTATCGTAAGTGAAATTTTTAAAAATAAAATATAATTATTTTTCATATCAACAACATATGACAAAAAAATAAATTTTGGATGGAATATTCTATTTTAATCCATAGATAATTAAAATTACATAAAAAAATAATAAAGTGATAAAGTTTAACCAAAAAAAGTAAAATACATATATGAGATTCTACATTTTGACTTCTAATATCAAGATTAATTCTCCTTTTGCAAGAAATGACTTGGACTGCTAAGCTGAACATATATGCACATACCATTTCAGTCCAACATTTTCCATCAACTTAGTTGTTTTCATTTATTTGTATTCTAGTAGGTATTTAACTCAGTAAGATCCCTTCTTTAAGATCATCAACTGGAGAAACTTAGTTTTGACTTGCTGTTTTGGAAAAAAAAATTAATCAAATTGAATTGAATTAAGATGCTTGGAATTCTTATAGCAATTCTTATGCCACAAAATAATATGTGATTGTCAATGTCTGGAGGGAGGAAGAAATGCTATTGAACTGATATTCAGAATTGATAAATTTTCTAGCGACTTCTTACAGAAACAAAAAGATAATTAAAATGTGCGCATCGATGTTTTAAAAGATCCTTGTTTTCAAGTCTGCTAGTGGAAAGGACAACAAACTATAAACTTTTAGCTGATAAAAACAAGACATAAATAAACAGGAATGCAGTCTTATGTACCCTCATAGAACTGCTTCATTCACTGGCATCTTCTGAAACTGACATTCATTTCTTCATCTCCCTCTGAAAAAAGTGTGTTTTCAACTTCCTTGTCTAGACCACCACTCTATATCGCTACCAATTGGCCATGTTGTTTGTTGAGCTCTCGTACACTCTTCCACTATATTTTCATCAATTGATCGGATTGCCTGCAAAACAAATTAAAGCATTGCATGTGACGACCAAGAAGGATGTATAATTCAGTAAATTGAAAAAATAACGCAACAAGGACCATTGAATGAACCCAATAAGAAAGATTGCTACCCAATAGCACTGGGAATTAATATTGCCAGCCAATTACATTTTCAATTTCATCAGGAATTAAAACAAACACATGGATGACAAATTTCAATTGAAACCCATAACAAGTTCCCTTGAACAGACGAGATTAATATTGCATAATCAATAAAGCTGAAAGAGGAAATAAAAGCATGAAAAATGTAAAACAGATGAACCTCTATGTTCATAAGCTTATCCAAGTTCAGCTATACAAAAGGCAGGGCAGCTTTTGATACTTTTATATTGAGAGTTAGGGAGCGTAGCGTACCTCTGTTTTGGCATGCCCAGATTGCTCTGAATCAAAACTAAAGCATGTGGTTATGTTGGGACAACCTCTTACAGAAAAAAAAATTGCAAAGATGGGAATACAAAATGATAACCCTCCGGGCAGAAGCTAACAAGGTTTGGTAGCATTACAAGATATAAGTTGCCCAATTGAGGTAGCTGTATCACTTTCTCTTTTTCCTCGCTGCCATTTGCCTCATCTCCTGAGTGTTCAAATACTTGTTCTATTTTAGAGACGTTCTCAACACGTAGATTTTGTAGTTTTGGAAGGTCATGAGCAACACTTACCGGAAAGAGACATTTCAAGTTTTCACATGAAGAAATGAGTATTTCAGTCAGATTAGGGAAGCGTATAGGTTGGAGATGATGACCTTGTGATGAAGTTTGAGCATCCTTTTCAATAATTTGCTCCAAGTCCTCACACTCATTTATCCATAAAAAGCTCAATTGTGGCAAATTCCGAGCGATGGTAGGTGATAAGATGTATCTTAACCTTCTGCATCCAACGACATTCAAACAAGTGAGGTTTTGAAAGTTGACAACTTGGATGGGATCTTTCCATGCCACCCGCGAGTCAAGTAGATCTTTCAATTCTAGTACCCTCAAACTTGAAAGATTATATCCACCATCAAATAACTCTTCAAAATTAGTGATGGTTAAATATGCCATATTCAATGATTTTTGCCCCAATTCAGGAACTATCATATCGCATAATTGCTTCCTTTCTCTCGTACCCCCAAATTTTAACCCCTGTAATCATATCATTTAACTATTAATTCAAAAAATATAAAAAGTAACTAAAAACTTATTTATTCTTTATTTTTAAATTTTATATAAAATTTTGATTTTAACAATCTTATCATTAAATTTAACATATTGCTTTAAAGGTCCATTTAAACCATGATTAAATGAAACGACCAATACAAGTAAATCTAATGTAAATTAAGTTTAAAATTTAACTTATTTCCACTAATGGAATTAGGTATAACAATTTTTTTTACTTTCCCCCAATATTCATAGATTGTTTTCTAATCACTATTACTTTTGTTATAAGTTTAATTTCCATTTAAATCTTTTCTGTTTTATTGCCAATATTGTGTGTCTACCCATCAATCAATGTTGATTACTTCATACTATTATAATTCTTATTTATATGTTTACATCTTTTAAATTATTTATTCTAATCAATTAAAATTTAGAAAAGTCCTTAATTCAAGATCATATCCCTTACAGTTACTATAGTACAACTAACCAATTATAATTTAGTATTATGTAGGGTCCACCCAAAATTATTTAAAAGCCATATTTTTAAGTAATGGCTACATAATTTCGGATTGTGATTGATTAATTGTAGTATTGTAGCGAAGTGAATTATAAATGAAACACTCTATTCATTAATTCAAGTCAAAGACAAATAATTAAATTAAAATATAAAACAACAGTTTGAAAGGATTAGTACTATATTATGAATAAAATATTGTGTGTGTATAACTATGTGAACTTGCACCGGTAAAAAGGTGAGAGTTTTTTAAAGAATTGAGTTTTATAAGATCAGGGATGAAAGTAAAATAATATTACACAAATCTTATGGATAGCTGATGCATTTTAATAATGACAATTGTCTTAAAAGTCCACAATTGAGATTTTAATGATCACTACTTAAGTAAGAAGAAGTAGATTCACATTAGTTTTATGCAAAGTGATACAAAGTCTATCTTTTAAATATTGTAGCACTTGAAAACTTTTTGCTCACCAATTTACCAAGAAAAAAAATTTAGTCAACGACATTAACACTATGTATTTTACTTTCTTAGTATTTGTTTCCAAAGATAAAAAATAGGAAAAAAATTATTAGAAGAAAATTTATAAAAAAGGTTTTATTTAAGAAAAAAATGAAAAATTTTTTTCCAATTTAAATGGATTAAGTTTCCATTTTTTTTTCTCTCTTCCTATTCTTCCACTCTTTCTATTCCTCCTACCAAACATGGTTGAAAAAGTAAAAACACAAATAAATAGGCTTACTTATATTTTAGCCGAAATGATAAAAGGAGTCAATTTTGGACACTTTCTCATTTCCAACTCTTGTAAAGATGTTAGCGTGAGTACAATGTCGTTTCCATCCCTTCCTTTTAATTTAGGTAAACCTTCCAATGTAACGTCTTTCAGTTGTGGAAGACCTTTAGCCATTGAGATTGGAAAAGTATATTCCAACCGAGAGCAATTCCGAATGTGAAGTTCTGTTAAATTCTCCTAACTCAGACCTTGCGACAATGAGGAAAGAGATGTCAAGTTATTGCAGCGACTTACATATACTTCACTTAGACTTTGGAGATTGATGTTTGGCACTTCCGTTTTGGGAATTATTTCTTCCAATTCAAAGCAGTCGTATATGTTCAGTGTTTCTAGTTGTCCAAGACTTTTGGCAACATACGTTGGGAAGAGATATCTCAATTTATTGTAGTTGCCTATGGTTACAACCTTCAAACTTTGTAAGCTTACATAATAACTGGGTCCTTCTTGTATGCTCCTCAATCCAGCAATCTGAAATAGCACTTGCATCTCATCATAAATTCCATAAACAGTGATTAAAATTTGACAAACTATATCATCTCCGAATCATGTGTATGTATGTCCATGTGAACTATCATGTGGTAAGATGGTGTTCTTTGACTTTTAAGTTAAAATTCATGTCATATGCACCATCTATTAAATTTTTAACAATGATTGGAATAATAGATGAACTTAAAACATTTTTAAAAGTCGTAAATGAAAAAAATTTAGTTTTATAATAACGTAAATGAAAGTAAAATAATATTGCATAAAACTTATAAGTGAAAGTAAAATAAAGAAAGCTATCTTAAAATTCCACAACTCAGCTTTAAATGATCACTATTTAAGTAGTGAAGAAGCAAGTTTACCCAAAGTGATACAAAGTCTATCTTTTAAAGATTGTAGCACTTGGACTTGAACCTTTCGGACACCAATTTATCAAGAAAAAAAATTCAATCAACAACATTAGCACTATGTTTAATTGTTAGGAAGAAAATAAAGGAAGGAAAGAAGGGGGAGGAAAGCAAAAATAAATGATAGAAAAGAAAATTAATTTTCTTAGTGTTTGGTACCAAAGACAAAAAAAAAAAAAAAAAAAGAGAGAAAAAAGGATTAGAAGAAAATTTATTAAAAAAAAGGTTTTATTAAGTATAAAAGAATGTTTTTCTCCCAATCTAAAAGGATTAAATTTTGATCAATTTTTTTTTCTTTCCACTCTCTTTCAATTCTTCCACTCTTTTCCACTCCGTCCTACCAAGCATAGTTGCAAGAGTAAAAGAAAAAAACACAAATAAATAGGATTACCTGTATTTTAGCCGAAATGATAAAAGGAGTCAATTGTGGACACTCTCTCATTTCCAACTCTTGTAAAGAAGGCAGCGCGAGTATAATGTCATGTCCATCCCTTCCTTTTAATTCAGGCAAACCTTCCAATGTAATGTCATTTAGCTGTGGAAGACCTTCAGCCATTGAGATTGGAAAAGTATATTCCATTCGATCGAGAGTAATCCCGAATCGTAAGTGTTATCAAATTCTCCAAAATTCGACCATGCGACAATGAGGAAAGAGATGTCAAGTTATTGCAGCCACTTACATATACTTCCCTTGGACTTTGGAGATTGATGTTTGACACTTCCGTTTCAGGAATTATTTCTTCCAATTCCAAGCAGCTGGGTATTTCCAGTGTTTCCAGTTGTCCAAGACTTTGAGCAACAGACATAGGGAACAGATATCGCAATTTATTGCAGTTGTGTATTGTTACAACCTTCAAACTTTGTAAGCTTACATGATGACTGGGTCCTCGTTGTATGCTCCCCAATTCAGCAATCTGAAATAGCACTTGCATCTCATCACAATATTTAACTTCCAACCTTTCAAGACATTGTAGAATTGGAATTGCACATGTCATGTCCCTGCATTTATCTATCATCAAAGTTTTTAATTTTACCAAAAACCCATGCGGTTGATGACCGCTGCACAGCTCTTCCAAACCACGCATATTTTTTAAAGATAATTTTAACAAATTAGAGAATGCATTGGGTAGCAACTGCTGCTTTGTAGTATCAATGAGACATTTCATATGCTCGCAACTCTCAAGATCCAGAGTAGTCAGCTTACTGAATACCACTCGGCCCGACTCGAAGCTTGGAACAAAATTTTGGCAACCCACCACATTTTTCAGATTAAGAGATTCTGTATCCCCAAATAACTGCTCGCATGCCTCAATTACAGACCCCTCAATTTGTAAGGATCTCGATAATGGGCAGATCTAAAAGTCTGTCCTCCTCCATCCATAAAAATAAGAAGTGCCAACGCATACATAAAACCTTTGTAATTTACAAAACAAAAAGTCTTTCGGAACATGTGCAGGGGAAACCACTAAAGACAATACGATCAAGTTTGACAAGGAATTCAACTCTGATAGGCTGGCATAGCTTTCTTCTTGAACTGTGTTCTCAGTGGCCCATTTTATTCTTTCACAACCATGCAAGTATAGTTCTTCTAATTGGGACAATCTTCGTATTAACTGAGGAGGGATTCTCTGTAGTTTTCCACAATATGATAAATCCAACAATTTAAGATTATCCAAACCTATTTCTTCTTGCAATTCTTTGATATCAGACCAACTAAATGAAAGAACCTCAAGTTTCTTCAACTTCTCAAGCACTGAGATGTCCAAGAGTTTGCAATGTTCCAAATATAGAGTTCTAAGGTTTGTTTGAAACTGAAATGCATCCGGAGATATCAATCTAGAATTCAAAGCGAAAACTTTTAATGCTTTCATTCCTTCAAAGAATTCACTTGAAGTTGTCATCTTCCCTTCTCCACCAAGTAAAAGAATTTTGAGATTTGGGCATACTAGTCCTTTAGGAAGTTGAACAATCCGACTAGTCTTGAAGGAGACTGCTTCATAAGGCTCACAACTTTCATCCTTTGGCCACAATTCAACAACCTCAGATTTTATCATAAAAGAAAACTCCTTTCTGTTTGACGCTATCCACAAAGCAATGTCACGAACCAAGTCATGCATTTTAACATGCCTTTCTCCACAATTTAACAACAAACAAGAATCCTTGAGGATGTCCATCGCCGCAAGCACTTCACTCCTCACTACTTTAATTGAGCCCATACCTTTATACAACTCTAGTCCCCATGCATATCTCACCAGCTCCTCCACATAAATCTCATAATCTTCGGGAAATAAAGAGCATAACGAGAAACACATCTTGGTCTTCTTATTCTTCAGATAATCAAAACTTACCTCAAGACATACGTAAGCATTTTGTTGATCAATGTCTTCTATGTCAACCAATGTACGGTTTTCGAGTCCCCCGATATGCTGCTTCCCACCCATGACGACTTTTACCTTTCAGAGCACTTGCCAATGTAACTATAGCTATGGGCAGACCTTCACATTTTTTGATAACTTTAGTTGCCACATCTTTAATAGAAGCATCAGAAGAGTCGTTTAAACCAGCTTTGGTGTTAAATAAAGTCCGAGCTTCATTGTCTTCTAAACAACCAAGTGGCATTGTCCTTTGACATTCCATAGCATCACATACTTGTTGACGGCTAGTTGTTAAAAGAATTTTGCAGCCTTTATGATCCTCAGCAAATGGAATTCCTATCTCCTCCTTCAAGTCAATTTTTGCCCAAACATCATCAAAGATTATTAGAATCCTTTTCTCCTTCTGCAGTTTCAACCAGAGCTCTTGGATTGATCTTCTTCCTTGGGCATTCTTCATATCGAAATCCAAGTATTTTGCAATTTCATCTTGAATTGTTTCAAAGTTTGGCTTTTGAGACACAGTAGCAATCGCAACTTTGTCAAACAGATTTAATTTTTTGGAATGAATTCCAACTTCATGGACTAAGGTCGTCTTGCCCACCCTTGGCATCCCCCACAATGCAATCATGCTGACCTTGTCATTCTGTAAGGCTTCAATTATCTGATCGAAAGCTTTTTTTGAAGATTCAAAAACCATAAAACCCTTAGATGAGAGAAATTCTATGGTCGGATTTGTACTAGGTGAACGGTAGCCCACTCGTCCAGGTTGACCAAATTTGGCGATCTTCTCAATAAGCTCACCAATAACAAGAGTGTTCTTCATTGCTTTCTTGCTTAATTGGTACCGCCAACTCCAATTAGGACACCAATTGAAACATCTCATATTTTGTTGGATTTCATTTTCCAGAGTTTTCATATCTGATAGGATTTTGTTTGCCTTTGATAGGAAGTCTCTGACATCATCTTCAATTCCTTGAAGTTGCCTTTCAGCATCCTCAATCTCATGTTGCAGCCGAGCTCGTGCCATTGTCAGTTCTTCTTTTCTTTCCTTGAACTTGTCAACATTTTGGTGAAAACCGAAAATGTAATTAAATTGACGTTCTACTGGCTTCACCAACCAATCCGCGAGCAGTGTTCCCACGCAGTTAGAAAGAGCGGACTCGCAAAACCCATAAGCCATTCTTGACAAGCTCAAGTTGAAGAAACTCTACCAAGAGTAAAAATATTGGCTATGAGATAAATCATGGTGATGATACCGAAAAGAAAATTAAAGAATAATGAAGGTGAACTCCCTAAACATACCAAACAAGATCTAAGATAGTCCAAAGTGTGAAAACCAACTTCTTTTTCTTCAGTTTTCTGCCAAGTAACACTTTCTAAGTATGTACCAAAGCAAGGTGAAGACAATTCAAAGTATGAGAACCAAAAATCGTTTCTTCAGCACTCTGCCAAGCTGAAAACACGAGATAAAAAATAATATTTTTAGATAACTTATAAGAAAATATTACTTAGAAAATAGGAAATAAAAAAATTACTAATGATATGATAGAAAACCAAAAATCATATCATAATGAAAAATTAAGCAACAATTTTAAAAAATGATTAATTATAGGTTTGGTCAATCAATTTTAGTTTTTTTTTTTTTTTTTTGCACACCAAACTATGAAAAGTAACGATTTAGTCACCAACATTACAAAGATTTGTTTCTTTGATCATCCAACCATTTAGGGTTAAATGTTGGATGCCGTTACCATAAGAACATATCACCTACAATCATATTATCTACAATAATTGTAGTATAACTAACTAATCATAATACATAATTGTGTGAGGTACATCAAAATTTTATATGAAATTCGGACTTACTTAAGTGGACCATAGAAAATTCTTTGTTGGGAACATATCACTTGTAATTACTATAGTATAATTAACATATTTTGTAGATTTCACAAAAACTAATGTATAACCCACATTTTTAAGTAATTGAACCATATGTAATTCTTTGTTATAATTGGCTAATTGTAAAATTGTAGCAAAAAAAATTGTAGATGATTAGGGATGGTAACAAAGTGGATATCCGTTATTTTTAAGTTATTAGTATTCAAATCCATTTAATATTTATAATATCCGAATCCATTTAAAGATCCGTTTAAGTTTAGTATCAATATCCAAATCTAAATCCATTTAAATAAATCTAAATCCGTCTAAATATGTACTATCCATTTCAACATCAAAATCCATTAAAATATCCTTTTTTAAAATTTTTTATCAAAATATAAAATAAATAAAATTTTAATTCAAAATTCAAATTCACTCGTAATTAATAAGAAATAAAGATTATTTGTTAAGGTTAGGAACCTTCCACAAATATAGAATTTTATATATTTTTTATTTGTTAAAGTTAGGAACTTTCCACAAGTATAAAATTTTATATATTTTATATATATAATCAGATAACAGATTCGGATATCCGTTATCATTCATTGAAACTTGAACATATTTGAATATTAAGAAAATACTATATGTATTCTATTCAAATCCATCACGAATAATAAATCTCCTATCTGAATCCGTTAATTATTTGTTTATAATTATTCAAATCTGATATAACAGATTGGACAATAACAAAGAGTTTATATTCGATATACTGTTAGTATATTAATTTTATACATTGTAAGTAAATCAAATGATATCACCTCATTAATTAGAACATATAAGCTCTAAAAATAAACATATATAAAAATTAATTTTTTAAAAAATTTACATATTAATGAGGTAATATAATCTGATTCACTTTATTAATAAAATTGCATCATCCAATTAATAGACAATGTATAAAATTTATAAAGGTAAAATACATCCAAACCAAGTCTTTAAGTTTTAAGTATAATTTAGGTCAAGTACATTAGTTTGCAAAATAACATTCCGCCCCAAAACTTTTCAATTAATAGGATACTAAGATCCTTCTATCAATTAACTCCATTAAAAGGCTCATTAAAAGACCATTTTATCCTTAAAAAATTAATATCCTCAAATACTATCCTTTTCATCAACCTCATCACCCTGTCATAGACAACATCTCTTAAAACACATATCTTTGCCAACCAAGCTAGCATTTAAGCTTTCCAGCAAATTTTCATCCTTAAATGACCATTCATGATCTTGTCCCTACACTTGAACCTACCACCCAACCAACAAAGAATCGAAAGAGACCAAGGAATGATCAAGAGAAATTGTCAATCCCTATTTCTCATCTTTTACCTTTGTTAATAGAAGGTCAGTATCTCACTCATGTGCCTCTAAAAACAACACTAAATCCATTGGCAAAGAATTATGATCCCAATGGCAAATGTAATTATCATATGGGAGCAATTGACCACTCAACTGAAAAATACAAACAATTGAAATAAAAGGTTGAAGATCTTATCAATAAAGGTATTCTAACTCTAGAGGTGATAGAATAATGAAAGTTGACTACATCTAATTGCCAACTATGAGGAGTTGAAATGAAAAGAGAGGTCTCAAGTTTTGAAAAATCAAGATAGGATGATTTTCTTTTAAATATTTTCACTATTGATGTATGACATATGCATGGTGTCCCTAAGAGTTATCTAACTTATTTTGAAAAAATTAAATGTTTTGGATCTTTTTTTATGAAATTTTTCTTTATGCATTTGTTTGAATAAAAAGTTCAACATAAGTAACTTTCAAGATTATAAAAACAAAAAAAAAAAAGAAAAAAAAGTTTTCTTCTGTAATAAAGATGGAAGGATTCTTGGAAAATGGTGATTACTATTAGGAAAAAGTTTATCAAATACCTCCACAACTTTTCAAATACTTTTATGCCCGCTAATCACTCAAATGATTGGACTCATCAACTATAACCCTTTAGGGAATGTGAGTTTGAATTCATATTTTAAAGGGCCGATAATCTTTTCTTGGGCAAAGAACAAAAAAGGTTAATTTTGAAAGTTTGTTTTGAATTTCAAAAATTAGATACTTTTTCAAATTTTCAATTGGTAATTCAATGTGTGTCAAAATTTTACTATGACCATGGACACAAAAATGCCTTGACTTTTTCTCTTAAGTAACCTTTGTTTCATGTCTTAAGGCATATTGATTAAAAAAAAAAAATAGAATCCTTTTTTGCCTAAGACAATTTGTTTCATACCTCTATACTTTTTCTCTTTCGTTCACCAAGAAAATAAAATAAAAATTTGAGCCCAAAGAGTTTTTTTGAACTATGCGATCGATCCTATACAACTTGATCATCATTAGAAGCTTGAGTGGAAAACAAGATGGGGCATCATTAAAAACAAAAAAAAGGCAAAAAAAAAAAAAAGCAAAAAGACAAAAAAATAAAAAAAAACATCTTCAATAATTTGCTCTTTTAACCAAGTGATCATGTTTGAAATGATGAATGGCCATCTTTCTCTATCATTATCGTATATAAAAATTATTCACTTACTACCTATTTGACCTATTAAATTTTTGTTCCAAAATAAACCCTGGCTAAGGATCGTCTTTTATACTATAGGACAAAATAAAGATATTTTCAAGAGATCAATTTTAAGGAAAGTGTTCAACATTGAAAGCATCTAACATGCCCCTTGAGAGATGAGAGTATAAGGCAAAAAGTGAATAAGGCTTCAATTGAAATTCTAAGAATTTAAGAGAGTAAACAACTAATGATGAAGTTAGGTGTTTCCAAGGAAGGGCAAAGAAATCGTAGTGATAAAAATCTAAAGCTTCAATTAGAATTAAAAATAGTAATAAAAAAAGAGAAAATATGTATCTTCAAAATAAGAATTCAGGGCACAAAAAAAAGGGTGAATAAAGTTGTTGAAATTAAAGCCAAATGTTTTGGAAAAAAAAAAAGAAAAGCAAAGAAAGAAAGCTAGAGAATGTTTATCAAGATCCTTGATCTAATCACCTTGAATAATACATTTTGAGCCTATTTATCCATTTCTTTTAGAACCCCTAACCTCAACCTACATTACATACCTTGAAAAGTTCATTTTAATCAAATATTGATACTTAGATTGAAGAGCAATATCCTTGAAAATTTATATATACTTACTGGTATTTGGAAAGATTTCACCAAGTTCTTCATTGATAAAAAATATAGCTTTAAGGTGAAAATCCCAAAATGGTAGTTTAGAGCTAAAGTCATTCTTGAAGCCCTAAAAAAATTTTTAAAGTTCCAAGGTTCTATCCAGAATAAAAACCTTGATGCAAAACCTTTTAAAAGATCAATATCCATTAAAGACTTTGCATTTCATCAAAAAAAAAAAAAAAAGCCCACCTTTCTTCTTCCCAAACCTTACTAAAAAAAAAATAATGGCTAGTTTTGACACATATTGAAGGATCACATTTTCAATAAAAAAAAAAAGCATTTTAAAAAAATTATCTCTTTCGTAAGGCCAAAAGAAATCCTTGCAACCCTCATCGAGCTTTCCATGAGATATGCCCATTAGTGAAAAGAATTGAATTGTCATTTGCCCCATCCACAAGTATTCCAAATAGTTATCATCAATTTCCAAGAGATTCGGAAGTCTTAAGTTCTAGATTTTCTTCATTTATTACAAAGATACTTTATGTGAGGCAATTTTTTGATCACTTGTGAAAATTTTAGATATTATTTGAGCATTTTGTACATAATACTGAAATCATTTTTGGTGAAAATGAAACATTAAAAGTTTGAACAGAGATCTTTTAAAAAAAAAATAAGGGGCAAAAAGAGTCTTTGCATTTGCATCGCTTACATCATTGGAAAGACATTTGACCTATAAATGAAAAAATAAAAAAGAGACATTCATAGTTGCATCACTTCCTGTGCATCATTAAAGGGACATTTGCATTTGCATTGCTTGCATCTACATCATAAGAAAGACATTCGCATTTGCATCATTGTATTTACACTTGTATAAGACATTTGCATTCACACTGTAAGAAAAATTTGCATATGCATCATGGCATTTGCATCCTAAGAAAGGATATTTGCAGGGGCATTTACATGAAAAGAAAATTATCATTGTCAAATGTATTTGCATCAAGCATTCGCATTCTTACATTTGCATTGACATTTGCATTCATATCGACATTTTCATTAGCATCATTTGATAAGAATAGACATTTGTATCATGATTGCATTTATCAACTTTGTGAATATTAAAAACAAAAAAATATTAAAAAAAGAGAAAAAAAAGTAAGTTTTTAAAGTTTTAAAACCTCTGTTTAAGAGGAACCATTTTGAATCAAGATTTCAAAGCCTCTGTTTAAAAGGAACCTTTTTCAAACAAGACCTTTAGAGTCTTAAAAATCTTTGACATGAGAAAGCCATTTTCAAAAAGATTTTTAAATTTTCAAAGTTTTATTGCCTCTGATTGGGAGGACGTTCAAAGATTTTGAAATTTCTAAGACCTCCGGGTAAAAGATTTTTAAATTTTCAAAGTTTTATTACCTTTGATTGGGAGAAGCATTGAAAAATTTTGAGATTTATAAGACCTCCAAACATAATCTTTAAAACCTTCGGGTATAATTTCGATTCATGGTGTTATCTTAATTGATTCTTTATTTTTTGACTTGCAATGTTGTCTCGATCGATTTTGTAAGACCTTGGGGCATAATTTATAAGACCTTCAGGCATAATATTTAAGACCTCCAGGCATAATTTTAATTTACGGTGTTATCCCTATCGATTCTTTATTTTTTGACTTACGGTGTTGTCTCAGTCAATTTTGTAATACTTCCAAGTATGATTTTTAAGACCTCCAGGCATAATCTTTAAAACCTTCAAGCACAATTTCGATTCGTGGTGTTATCCTAATTGATTCTTTATTTTTTGACTTATGGTGTTATTTTGGTCGATTCTGTAAGACCTCCGGCATGATTTTTAAAACCTCCAGGCATAATCTTTAAGACCTTCGGGCATAATTTTGATTCGCGATGTTATCCTAATCAATTCTTTATTTTTTAACTTACGATTTTATCCCGGTTGATTCTGTAAAACCTCTAGGTATGATTATTAAGACCTTCGCGTATAATCTTTAAGACTTTTGGCATAATCTTTAAGACCTTTTGGTATAATTTCAATTCACGGTATTGTCCCGATCGATTCTTTATTTCTCAGCTTGCGATGTTATCCCAGTTGATTCTTTAATTTTGACTCGCGATGTTATCCCAGTCGATTCTTTATTTCTCAACCTATGGTGTTGTCTCAATCGATTCTTTACTTTTTGACTCGCAGTGTTGCCCTAGTCATTTCTTATTTTTTGACTTACAATGTTGTCCCGATCGATTCTTTAAGAGCTTCGGGCATAATTCTCTAAGACCTCCAGACATAATCTCTAAGATCTTTAGGTATAATTTCCAAGACTTCTAGGCATAATTTTGACTTGCTATGTTGTTTCGATCAATTCTTTCCTTCTCGACTTGCAGTGTTGTCTCGGTCGATTCTATAATTTTGACTTGCGTTATTGTCTTGATCATTTTCTTTACTATTAGACTTGTGGTGTTGTCTTGATCAATTTTTTATTTCTTAACTTGTGGTGTTATCCCGATCGTTTTTGTTTTTTGACTCGCAGCGTCGTCCCAGTCGTTATTTTTATCACTTGACTTGAGGTTCAATTACAAAAACAAAAAAAAACTTTTGAAAAATCCTTGATTTCCTTTCAGATAAAATTGTTGTCTTTGTCTTTGTCATATTTTTTATTCTCAGCAACGTGCAAAGAGGGGCAGCTGTAGACACCAATTTTGTTTAAGTGTCAATTTAAATTTTTTAGTTTTATTGAATTCACGGGCTGAAGCCCGATTTTTTCTTCGGGCCCGAGCCCACTGTTGTTGTTTCTCATTTTTTTGTTATTTATTAGATATTAATAATAATATATTAAAAATTAATTAATTAATTAAAAAATAAAATAAAACAAAAAATAAATACAAAAAAAGAAAAAAATAATAGAAAGTAGGGGGCTGATGCCTGGCACCAACCACCTTACAGCCTCTTGGCACTACCCTATCGCTACCCTACAGCCACATTTACAACCTAACCTAGCCACATTTGCAGTCACCCAGATCTTTAACTCCTTAAAGCACCAAGCTTTATCCCCTCTGATCTCTCTCGGACGCCTAGAACCCTTATTCAACCACTACCAAGAGACAAAAACCCAGAAACCCTAAAGTATTGATCCTTCTCACCCCCATTCGACCCTTACTAGGCCTTCAAACATCCACATTCCATGAACCCAAGCTTTCCCAGTGCCATACACCCACTCCCTACACCCGAAACCACCACACCAGTACCCTCGAGATACCTATTCAGAGACCTAGTTCTACCCCTAACCCAGTTCCTTTCAAATAAACACAACCATAAAAAAAAAATCAAAACAAAACAAACAGTCCTCCTCGTAGGGAGGAACCCAGCGTCAAGCCACCTACAAAAAAAAAAAATCACATCAATTTTAGTTTTTTAAAAAAAAAGAAAAAAACGATCAAAAACTTTAAGCCCTAATCTACGTTGATTGGGGCTATTCTAGCAAAAAGGAAGGTGGATTTGAGTTCAGAAGATCAAAAGGAGTTTTTTGGTGACATTTGGCATTTTTTAGCTATCGACAATCACCGATAACTATTGTAGACAGTGATCTCATATGGCGAACGATGTGACGGTAAGGGCGCCAATGATTAGACGCTAGCAGAGCCCTTAAGCTGTCCCTAAAGCTCTAAAATTTTTTGGCTGAAAAGTTTGAAATGAAGTAAAAAAATTTTTGGTTTTATATAAAGAGATAAAGCCCAAAACGATGTCGTTTAAGCCAAGGAGGATCCGTGCATGCCCGTGACTCGACTTGAGATCCGTTCAAACTGACCCGCTGACCCACCTCCTTCAACTGCCTTTGAACTGGTCCAGTTGAATCATCCTAGACTGAACCGAATTACTGACCAACCATCGAACTGGTTTGAATCGGTCTAAATTGCCGAACAAACGTTGACCAGACCATTGATCGGTCCAGTTCAAGTAAAAAAAAAAATTTATATTTTTTAATTTTTTTATATATATTATTTATATCATTTTAACTTTATTATTATTGTTATTATGCATGTTCTAAAACTTTTAGAATTTGTTAGAATAAATATTCGTTGTTTTATAAAAATTAATAATAATAACAATAATAATAATAATAATATTATTATTATTATTATTGTTATTATTATTATTATTATTATATGTAAGATAATTATAAAATGAACTAGTAATGACAAAATTTCCTTGTCTAGATATTGGAGGGAATGTAATCGTGTTTTAAATAATGATAATTCCGCCTAGATGTTAAACAATTATTATTATTAAAAAATTAAATAAATAAATTAACAATAACAATGATAAATTTTTGTAAAAAGAAATGAAAAATTAATTTTCAAAAATAAAAATGGAACTTACTCCGAAAATCTGCCTAGATATTGGAGATTTTTAGAGATGTTCATGTTTTTTAAAATTCAAATTTCTAAACCTTCCAAATCCTAAAACTAAATTGTAAATCCTCTAAACTCTAAAATCAAAACCCCAAATCTCAAACCCTAAAATCAAAACCTCAAACCTTAAATCCTAAAATCAAAATTGTAAATCCTCCAAACCCTAAAATCAAATCCTTAAATCTCAAACCCTAAAATCAAAACCCTGATCATCCAAACCCTAAACCCTAAAACCAAAACCCTAAATCCTCTAAACCTTAAACTTTGAAATCAAGAACCTAAACCCCAAAATCTGAAACTCGAAACCCTAACCCTGAAATCCAAAATCCCAAACCTTAAAATCTAAAAGTCTAAGGACCCAAATTTGATACGCATTCCTGAATCATCACCCGAAAGTCACAAAATCTTTAAAACCTCAACCTAAGTTTTAACCAAAACCATCCCAAAATCCTAAGGATACATGTGAAAATCTCACTTAAAATAATTTGTTCTCTAATGCCACCTAGATGATGGGGTATTTAAGAAATGTTATTTCATTAAGTTTTTATGCCAATCCTTAATTCACTTTAACCATGAGATTAAAATCAATTAATAAAAAGGGTATAATAATAAAATGGGATCTTTAGTGTGAATTGTCGCACCTAAGCTCCGCTTAGATGTTGGGCAGTCAAAGTGGTCTCTTATACTTAAGAATCCAATTTCTAATTTGTATCTCATCATCATACACAACACCTATTGATTTACATGCATTTATTTGTTATTGTTTACACTCGTTTGCATTTCTTTATCTTTAATTTTTACTTGCTATATGATAATACCGTCATTTACTTTCTCGCACAATATTTTTTTTAATTTACTTACTTTTAAAATTGTGATGTTATAAAATAAAAAAAAATAACATCCTAAGGAAACAATTCATGATACTCTGCCTAGATGTTAGAGAGTTATCAATAATTATCCTTCCCAAAGAATGTTATTTTCATTTTCAAGGGATGTCATGGTAAATATCAGTTATAGGCATTATCTTTAAAGTTCTGCCTAGATATTGAAGAATTTTAAGGTAATTATTTAACTTAAAAATTTTCTCAATACTTTTAAATAAATAATTTTAATAAAATTAATTTTTTTTAAAATAATAAAAAGGGATTATTATTAAATTTCAAACCAAAACCATTCTATCCGACATCAAAAATAGTGCATGATTAAATGATACCAATTTATAAGCACTGTGGGAGTGCTAATCCTTCCCCACTCGTAACTAATTCTCGAACTCAACCTGATTTTCGTAGACTAAAATTTATCTTTTTAGTAAAGTTTAAACCCGTTTTTATAGTTTTATTAAAAAGATAAACTTTTGGGTGGCCAATCACATCCTACAAAAGATTGGTGATGACTCCTCCCATTTTTTCTTAATTGTTAAAATTATTTTTATCTGGCGGTCCTAAAATCGTTCCGACAATTTTCATTTAGGAATAAAATCCCTAACTCTTCTCTTAAACATTTATCTCTCTCACTCACAATTCTCTTTTCTCACCCCGTCCATTAGACCCTCAATCCTTTTCTCTATGCTCAATTCCTCCTCCGACGGCCTTTCTCATCAATTGTTCACTGCTACAACATCCTTTGTGACTAAGAACATCTCAAAAACCAGTAATTGAGAAAGCTTTAGGTGAAACTGAAGAATTGAAATGGGTAGTGACAAGGATAAAAAGCAAGGCACTGATATTAGTAGCATTGCGCATTGCTTGGAATGCTTATATATATATATATATATTATATATGGAGAGAAAGGAATTGCAGATTATTCAAGAATAAAGAATGAATAGAAGAACAAGTGTATAAGCAAATTAAGGAAGCTGTTAAGACTCGATTACATGGATTGTATTCAATTGCTGTTGACCCAGTCAACAAGATTTTTTGTGATGCTTGGACTATAAATAAAGTTATATTGCATAATAGTTAAAATATGATTTGATTGTATATATGGAGTGTACGTACTGTAGCAATTTTATTGCTTCCTTGGATAAATAAAATACAACTTATCCCAAAAAAAAAAAAAAAGCTTTAGGTGAAACTATATATATTTTCAAATTGATGCTTCTATTAATCTTTTTTAATGCCACACAAGCACTAAAGGAGAAGAAATGAGATGTATAGGTGATCGAGGATGGGCATAATGGGTTGACAGCCATGGCTTACTTGGCTCGTGGCAGCCTGTCCGTTTTCATGCTCGAGCAGTACCTGTCCATAGAAGCTTCAGGTGAAATTTTTGATTTTTTGTTTTTTTTTTTTTAAGTTTTGTTAAGAATATGAGTTTTTGTATGGCATTTAAATTGAAAAAATGAATAATTAAAGAGACATGTTTGAATTTTTCGAAGCTAACAATGAAGACATTTACTGATTGGCTGAACAATTTAAAGAAAAGTAAAATTTCGAGGAAAATGAAGTCTCTAATTTCTTTGATAGTATGTGTGATGAATCATGCTCTCTTTAGAATGTCCACCATGTCTCAAATTTGTATTTTATTTTTACAGTCTCCTCCAATTTTCAACAAATCAGACAGCACTTTGATGTTTTTTCTAGGTTTTGATGTAAAGGTAAAGTTGAAATTAATTCATTTTAGTTTTTTAAATTAATTTCAAAAGAAATTAATAGTATGAAAAATTGTAAATATATTTTCTATGCAATTTTAAACTTTGATTTGTGATGAACGTTTGATTTATGATGAACTAGAGCCAGTTAGAAAGTCGATTCAATTTGTTGAAACACCAAATCATCTTATTTGAGATATAGTATGGTACAAAGGAAGTGCAAATACTTGCTTATTATAAGCCAATAAGTAACGTATTTAAATTTACTGTGTTCTTATTGAGGTTTGTTTGTAATATATGAGTTGAGAATCTTTTGTTTTGTTTCTAATTAAGGTCATGGCTATTTGAATTAATATATTTAACATCATTTTGTGTTAGCAATAAGCCATTATACAATTTTATGAACCATTGTCAAATGTGAGTTTTAGTTTTTCATTGTCTATGGTTTTTATTGAATTTAACTTTTATTTCTAGTACTTAACTAATTCATCTATTGGTCTTTGTCTTCACTTTTCCTGCAATTCATCTATTAACTAATGGCTTCTAAGGGACCAAGGTCCAAGCTTGAGCATAAGACAAGAGTTATGTGTCTAAAGGTTACAGTGTCTGAGCCTCTGAGGTTTTTATAGCTCTCTTTTCTGGTCTTTTATATTGTTATTATTGTTATTAGTATCATCATACATGAACACACATGCACATGCTTAAATGTAAAGAAGTTTAAAGATGAAATCTTTGTGGAGACTTAATGTTTTTAAGGGTGAATTTATATTGAGTATATCCTTAACTGTCATGAACTTTTTGTAATACCTTAGTTTCTAAATTGCTTTTGGCTGGAAGCAATTAGTTGTTATTTTCTAATACAAATGAGGTTTTCTTTTAATTGTGCTTTTTAGTTCCATTAACAATTAAGGTTTGAATCCATCTCCTAATTGTAAGTAAAAATCAGTTTTATAAATGTTCTTTAAAAATATCTATCTACACATAAATGAGTAAATCTTCCAGGAATGTGGAAAGAAGAATTCCATATCCTAAACACTTGGTGATGTGTAACAATTTGCTTAGCATTAGTACTAACATGATGCTTTTCCAAGATGAATTTAAGAAAATTAGTGCAAATTCCACTTGGCATCATTTTATTTTGTTTCCAAGGCTATCATTTATCTTGGCCTTTTGTTTGCTTAATATGGTTTTGCAATATATCTTGTATGCATCCAAAAATTATGATTTTTTAGTTCGTTTCACGTGATTTTAATATTATTTTAATAAAGCTTCCAAATTTGTTATGGAAATAGATTACTTTAGTAATTGAGCCCAAGGATAAGGAAGCAAGTACTTTGTACAAACAAGTTTTGGAGGTATGACCAACGGCAAACGTCAAGTTCAATTGCTTTGGTTGGAATTTTGTATTGATAAATTTTTTATTAGTTGATTTAGAGTTTGTATGCTCCCTTGGTGATGCGGCTAAAAAAAGTTAATTGTTTTGTTTTCTGATAAGGAAGTTAATGATTGAATATGATGGAAGAGCCACATTTAGGAGGTAGTCCTTGAAGTGAGCAGAGTGTGGTTGCCACTCCCAAAATTGCTTCAACTCCAACAAGTCCTTCTAGTCAATTGGTTATTGCAAGTGGGAGAGCAATTATTCTATGTAAACAGAGCTAATTGGTCCCTGATGATGTTGGGTGTAATTAGGAGGTGGGCTAACACGAAGACTAAGCTGTTCTCAAGGAATCCTGGACTCATGTTTGAACGTTGGATTCATTGCATAGAAGAAGATGAAACCTAGTCAAATTGAAAAAGCTTAAATATGAAGTTATGCTTAAGCTGTTATAAATATTACTTGTATATTGTAGAAATATAGTTTAAAGAACATGGAGAAATGTAGGATGGAATAAGCAGGTAGAGATAATATTCATTAATATTATCTATTTACTTTTCTTCATGTACTTTTATCACTAGTTCAATTTTTTATACAATTCTAGTCACTTATGAATGGAAATAGAATATTTTATCCAAAAATATTTTCTTCTGTCATGTTGACATTAAAATATTTATATTTTTATTCTTTAAAAAATTTCATGTACGGTAACATAAATCCAAAAGAATAGGACAATTTAGTTTTTAGTTAAAAAGATTTTAAACTCAGAAATTTTGAAAAATGTATAAACTTATTTAGAAAATTAAAGTTTGATCAACCAAATTAAAATGACAAAAAAAATTTAAACTTATATTTAAATTTTTATAAGTTTAAAAATATGATTATTCAAATATATATGTTGTGCAAGCTAAACTCAAAATTTGATAAATCAAATTAAAAAAATCAAATTTGATTTAAAAATTAAATCATCAATGATAAAGGAAAATATAAGACTACATACACTTAATTAGATGTCAAAAAAATGACTTTTTATTAATCATCTTATTCTAATCCTTTCATCTAATTAATTTTCCCATTGCTTGCGTTCCTCCCTAGTTTTTCAAATAAATTAAAAGAGACCAAATTCTGATGTCAACAACACCACTAAGCATACAATACTAAAAACTATTTTTAATATAATTAAGCATAAGAAGCTGCTATTAGAGCTTTGCTCAGGCTGATAATCAAGAATAAAAACTCATATAAAAATTTCAAGTTATGTTCTCTTATAAAATTAAAATAAAATTTCAAACATATACTTTGGTTTTCTAAATAAATTTAAAAGTTTGCCAAGTTTTTATAAATTCATTTTTTTTTTTACAAAAAATAAACAGTCCTATTTATCTTTTTTCCAGGTTTATATTATCCTATGTGAAATTTTTTTACAATAAAATATAAATATTTTCCATATCAACAACATAGAAAAAAAATAAATTTTGGATGAAATATTCTATTTTAATCCATAGATGATTAAAATTACATAAAGATATAATAAAGTGATAAAATTACACCAAAAAAAGTAATAAATATGTATATGGGATTCTAAGTTTTGACTTCTAATATCAAGATTAATTCTCACTTAGACTGCTTATAAGCTTAACATATATAGACATACCATTTCAGTCCAACATTTTCCATCAACTTAGTTGTTTTTATTTGTTAGTATTCCAATAAGTATTTAACTCGGTAAGATCCGCCATCTTTAAATAAAAGCAACCTCTAGAACATCAACTAGGGAAACTTAGTTTTGACTAGCTGTTTTGCAAAAAAAAAAAAAGATGCCGATTTAATTGAATGAAATTACGATGCATGGAATTCTTATAGCAATTCTTATGCCAGAAAATAATATGTGATTTGTCTAATGTCTAGAGGGAGGAAGAAATGCTACTCAACTGATATTCAGAATTGACAAATTTTCACGTGACTTACAGAAACACTAAGATAATTAAAATGTGCGCATTGATGTTTTAAAAGATCCTTGTTTTCAGGTCTGCTAGTGGAAAGGACAACAAACTATAAACTTTTAGCTGATAAAAAAAAAAGCATAAATAAACAGGAATGCAGTCTTATGTACCCTCATAGAAATTTGCATTCTAATATGATCGCAATATTTGGCTGCAAGTCTGTGAAGTTGGGACAAAGGTTTGTGATATGCTGCAGCAAATTAGCAACTGCTTCATTCACTGGCATCTTCTCATACTGACATTCTTTTCTTCATCTCGGTCCTCTGAAACCATATATCACTACCAATTGGCCATGTTGTTTGTTGAGCTCTAGTAGACTCTTCCACTATATTTTCATCAATTGATCGGATTGCCTGCAAAACAAATTAAAGCATGGCATGTGAAAACCAAGAAGGATGTATAATTCAGTAAATTGAAATAATAACGCAGCAAGGACCATTGAATGAACCCAATAAGAAAGATTGCCACCCAATAGAACTGGGAATTAATATTGCCAGCCAATTACATTTTCAATTTCATTAGGAATTAAAACAAACACATGGATGACAAATTTCAATTGAAATCCACAACAAGTTCCCTTGAACTGACGAGATTAATATTGCATAATCAATAAAGCTGAAAGAGGAAATAAAAGTATGAAAAAGTATACAACAGATGAACCTCTCTGTTCATAAGCTTATCCAAGTTCATCTATACAAAAGGCAGGGCAGCTTTTGATACTTTTATATTGAGAGTTGGGGAGCGTAGCGTACCTCTGTTTTGGCATGCCCAGATTGCTCTGAATCAACACTAAAGCTTGTGGTTATATTGGGACAACCTCTTATAGTTAAAATTTCCAAAGATGAGAATACAAAATGATAACCCACAGGGCTGAAGCTCACAAGGTTCGGTAGCTTTTCAAGACGTAAGGTGCCCAATTGAGGTAGCTGTATCACTTTCTCTTTTTCCTCGCTACCATTTGCCTCATCTCCTGATTGTTCAAATACTAGTTCTAATTTGAAGACGTTCAGAACAGTTAAGGATTGCACTTTTGGAAGGCCATGAGCAACACTCAACGGAAAGAAACTTTTCAAGTTTTTGCATGAGTCAATCCATATACGAGTCAGATTAGGGAAGCATATAGGTTGGAGATGATGATCTTGTGGTGAAGTTTGACCATCTTTTTCAATAATTTGCTCCAATTCCTCACACTCATATATCCATAAAAAGCTTAATTGTAGCAAATTCCGAACGATGGTAGGTGATAAGATATATCTTAACCTTCCACATCTAAAGACACTCAAACCAGTGAGGTTTTGAAAGTTGACAACTTGGATGGGATCTTTCCATGTCACCCGCAATTTAGGTAGATCATGGAATCTTAGGTCCCTCAAACTTGAAAGATTATATCCACCATCAAATAACTCTTCAAAATTAGTGATAGTTAAATATTTCATATTCGGTGATTTTTGTCCCAATTCAGGAACTATCATATCGCACCACTACAAGAAAATAGAATATTAGTGGCCAGTTTTGTAACGGCATTTCACTTACAGACACCATTAGCTTCCATGTTTTTATAAAACTTAAGGCGTTTATTATCAAAACGCCACTAAATATTTCAAATAACGGCGTTGTTACTTGTAAACGCCACCCAAGACTTGATATTAGCAACATTTATCGACTAAACGCCATGAATAATCCTGTATTAAAAATTTAAGTGAATACTAGAGGCGTTTTTGGTAGAAAATTGCTTGAATAATCCATTAAAAAAATTGATAGGAATTACTGAAGGCATTTTGGCAGACAACACCTTCAATAATCCCCTCATAAAAGATGTATGTGATTATTGAAGATGTTTTCTACAAGAAACACCTTTAATAATTCCACGAAAAAATTTCACAGGCTTATTGAAGGCGTTTTTTTTTTTTATCAAAACGCCTTCAAGAAATATCTAACCAAAATTTTAGGATCGCATGGATGTTAACCATAATGTGGTAGATTCGATTCGTACCTTTAGTTTTTTTTTAGTTTTTGTAGAGATTGTGATTATTCTAAACATTTTCTGGGTTAAAAACAATTCACCAATTCATTTAAAAAATTTTGGAGAGAATATTGAAGGCATTTTTTTACAGAAAAAATGCCCATAGGAAAGTATAAAACCAATTCTTGAAGGCATTTTTGATCCAAACTCACCTTAAACAATCCAATCAATAATTTTTAGTTTGGATTATTAAAGACAATTTTTTTTCAAAAATGCTTATATAATCCATACACAAAAGTTGAAACGGATTCTACAAGGCATTTTTGGCTCAAACACAGCTAATATGCTAATATAGCGGCATTTTCTAGATACAAACGCCTCTAATATAGTAGCGTTTTTTATAAAATGCCACTATTTTCTGTGAAGCGTGTATAATCGGTACTCTGATTGGCTTTTTTTGCAGACATCGCAAATCTTTTAATGGCATTTATAAATGCCGCTAAATGTTAAAAAAAAACGTCACTAAAAACCAAAACCCTTGTAGTGTCAACAACTACTTGAATGTGTTCAAGCTCAAAATTCAACCACCCTCCATCCAATTTAATCTATTACAATTATGAATTGCCCAACCTTGAGTCATTAGCTTACTAACTGTGCTTAAACAACAAATTACACCAATCTCCATTGTCATGATGATTTGTTCTTCAATTGCTCATATATTATTTTGTTCTGTGGTAAAGGCAAGCTTTGAAGATTCGATTATCCGGTAAAGAGCTAGAAGGTTAAATATGCACCATCGACCTTAATATAGCTTCTTTCCACCAGCAATGGTGCAAATTGACTTAGCAACTGCAATAACCATGGCTAATTTTAAAGGTGGTGAAGCACAAGGACATTTTGATCTCAATTTGAAGCTACAAAATACTAAAAAAGAGATATCAAATCTCTTGTGCCCATTTCTTTTATATCTTTAAAATTCCCTCTGTATGATTGAGCATTGAAAACAAACAAAAAACAAAAAATTCACATCTTAGACTTTGAGTTATTGAATCATTGGTTCAAAAGTCATGTACTCTCAACAAGAATTGAATTTCCCATTTCTTATAGTATTCCTTATTGGCATGCTTGTAATGATCATTTTATATATAGATTATAGAATTTTTCATCATAAACTGTTTATATATACACGCCACTAGCTTATTACCTATGCAATATACAAATTATTTTAAATGTATTTAGATATATAAATTAATATTGTTTAATCACTTAGATGTTTAATATATAATTTAATATATATATATACGTAAATTACAAATAATATAATTAAAATATCAAAACATAATAAAATAAAAATTTTTAATTAAAAAATTCAAAATTCAAAACATATAATATATATATATGTAAATTACAAATAATATAATTAAAATATTAAACATAATAAAATAAAAAAATTTAATTCAAAAATTCAAAATTCAAAACATATAATAATATTTGAGAAAAAAATAAAATATCCAAAAGATTTATATACAAACAATATTATTTAGTTTACCAATAAAATATTGGATTGGAAACTAAAAGTTTCATCACTTCAAATTAACTTTCTTCAATTTGTGCCATTTCCATCTTGTGTAATCATTTTTATACACCTACAAGTTTATATAATTGTAAGATAAATTTTATTTATTTGAAAAAAAAAATAATGATTTTAAATATTTAAATAATATGCGTAATGGCTTACTCAAATGTATATTCTTTGCATGAATTTTAGTAATATCTTGATCTTCAACATTTATAAGATTTAACAAATTAATTTTTATATTTGTTTTAAGCTTTACATTTGATGCAAAATTGTATTACTTAAAAGCTAAAATAAAATAATTTTAAATTTTAAATAATTATTTTAAAAATTTGTTATAAAAAGATTTTAATGGGAATGTGTCAATTTCCATTCATAGGATTTTATAATCAATTCCAAAGGTAAAAAAATTTCCTTTTTGCTTTTACTACTTTTGTCTCGCTTCTAGGAAAAGGACCAATAATATTATAAAAGAATTAAATTATAAAAACTTAATTTCAAATAAATAAACTTGATTTTATTTTTATATAAAACAATTATGTTAGAATTGGTATTGTATTTAGTCATTTGCCTTTATATATAATTTTAAAAAAAAATAAATAAAAGAAAAGCCAACAAAATCAATAATTAAATAAATAAAACTAACAAACAATTCTTAAACAATTAAATCAATATTTTTTACCTTCAATTATTAAAATACCTTAGAAGAGTTATTAATGTGTTAAACCAATCTTCTTTCTTCACTCTAACATCAAGAATTGACAAAGAATTTCTATAAGATCCATGCATATACTCAGGAATAAACAAAATACTCAAAATTTTGATAAAAATTTCAAAAACAAAAAAAAAAAACATTGATTTTAAATTTTTAACACGTGGATGTACAGATAACTAGTTAAAAACCATTTCCTTGCAAGCATATAGGTTGAAAAAAAAAAGCAAAGAAATAGAATTAACATTGAGAGTATCATTAAAGAATAAATTATCTTTTAATGTATGTGATATTTAGTCCTTTTAAATTTAAAAATAATCAAATAATAAAGGATTATTATGAAATCTCTAAAAGTAAAAATTATATTTTAAAATTTTAAGTTTAAGATGACATATATTTAAATTATTAAAAAATCTTTTTAAAATATAATTACATTTGAGATTTTTAGATTTAAAAACATATATATTTATATTATTAGAAAACCTATTTTAAAAAAATAATATATCACTGTATTTGAAAATTTTAAATTGAAAAAAATATATATTTAGATTAATGCATTTTTTAAAAAATAATATATTTAAATTAGATTTTGTTACTAGCAATTTAAAATAATTGAATTGGTCTTTCACTTAAATTTTAAAGTTTTGGATAATTAAATAATCTTAAAATATATATCTTTTGATAAATTGTTTGAAAGTAGGAAATATCTTACATATCATTGTAAAGAGAAATTTTAGGGATTTTGCTTTGTGTCAAAAGAAAAAAATTCAACTAAACGTCTACATAAGCAAACTTTATCAGAATTCTATGTATGTTATAATATAATATTATATATAATATATCCATGTAATTGTAAATTAAAAAAAGTATTACATTGACATGTATAGTTAACATGAACACTCGTATACATCTAAACACGTTTTTAGAAATATAACACATCTTATATAATTATGTAAATTCAATTGCATAAATATAAAAATGTATCATCCATCTATAGAAAAATAATCCAATAAAATTATACATGATCGAAAATACTTTTATATAATCTTTAAAACATAAAAATGTCAACCAAGGTTTTATATCATTAATAAGAGAATAAAAATCTAAAACAATTTCAGCCTAAATCTTGGCCAAGTTGTACATGTTACTTTTGGTGTTGATGTGCTAGTTGCTTGATAGTTTGCTTATGGACTTTTGAAGGAATTCCTTCTTTTTTTTCTTCATTTTATTTGTTGGTTTGGGTGGTGAATGGGTCAGGTAGAGGCAGGCACTGGCAACAAACTTCTGCATGTGTGATTTGTGGGGATCTGATTATGCTTCGTCCTGTCTTTGTAAGATGGGTCCCCAAAATCTGACCCTTCATTATGTAAGTTGCAGACGGTGACGTCTAGAAGGGTCCACACTGGATTATAGAGAAAAAGAAGGGAATAAAATATTGCTCAAAATGTAAGAATCAATTTCAAAGGCCTAAGGCAGATTTTGAAATGGACCCAATTTTGTTTTATATCCCAAAGTCAATTATTCTTGGGTGTCAATGGCCAAAAAAAAAAAAAAGTTTGCCAGATATTCAAGTAATTTTAGGAGGAAAAGTTAAGCAACAATTACCAAAACTATGTTAATTCTAATGTGTCAATGTAAATTCAAACTAAGAGTTAGTTAATTATTTTGATATTGTAAGGGAGGTTTTAATTTGAGAATAATAAAAGTGGAATGTAAGTGTTGAAAATTAAATTTAAATTTTTTTAAAAATATTATTTGTTAAAAAAGTTACATGAATTAATTGAATTAAATATCAAATTAAACATTATTATATTTTTACAAATTAACAACATGTTTGAATATGAAAGTAAATTTTATAATTAAACTATTATTAGGTTTAATTTATTACTATCACTTCAATTAGTAAATTATATTTAATTTGAGTATTATAATACTTAGACGTAGTTTGATTGGAAATTTAATTGAATTTATTTTTTCCATATCCTATATTTGTATGGTATACTTATAATTTTTTACTAATTACTTATAAGAAATAAAGTTGAAGTAAAACTCAAACTAACTTAAAAGTAATTTTTATTTTTTTTTACTTCAAGTTGAACTCAAATTTCATATTGCAAACTCTTTGACTCAATTATTTCTCAATCTGAATTAATAATTAATGTATTTGATACGTATTTTATAATGTTCATGCTAATTGAAAGTTTTATAAAAGTGATATAAGATAATTTATCAATTATCCAACTTGATCTGATAATCCGTATATTTATATCATCTAAAACATTTTGTGTATTAATGTCATGTTTTATAAAAAAAATTAAGTATTACATTTTATATCAACAAGAAAAATATGAAAAATATTTTTTAGTTTTTGTTAAACCCATATATGATTTTTATTAAAATTTTAACCCATATTATTTTCATATTATTTTTATTATTTTCATATCATATCATTATATCAAGTTTTAAATTGTCAAATCTATCCAACACCTTAAAAGATTTGGGTGTAATACCTTCAATTTTTATAAGAAAAATTCTTCACAATAAATTATCAATAATCGTAGTTTCATATTAGATTATTTAATGTAATAATAAATATATAAAATATTATAAGATAAATAGATATAACTTTTAACTAACCATTCATGAATATGATCAAATTATGTTTGTTTATTAAATTTAACATATGATTATAAACAAAATTTCAAGTTTCATTAATTAAATGAATATATCACGAACATAATAGAATTTATTCATATTCGATTCGTTTGTGAAAACTAATATAATGTTTTACAAACAATTTATGAACGTACTCAATTTTTGTTCATTTATGTTTGTTTATTAAATTTAACAAACGATTATGAAAAATATTTCATGGTTCATTAATTAAACTACCATAAATACACTTATTACCAACATAATTGTTATCTTTCTAAATTTTTAATGAAACAATCATATGGCAAGAGAAGTGATTTCAGAAATAAAGGAATAAGATGTAGATGTAAATCAACTTTCGAGGATGAAACTTTTATAAGGAGGGGAGAATGTGATACTCTCGCCCAAATAAGTATTGTGCTAGATTAATACCAAAGCCCATCAGTTTATTAAGAGATTAATTGTAAAAAAAAAAAGGGTTGAGGTATTAAATGAAAGAAAAGCTAGCTATCGAGAAACAAAAATGTGAGTATATGCCCTCTTTTTATTTAAGAAAAAATATCATGTTGATTGCTATTATTTGGGATTGAAGTTCTAAAAGAAAAATCAAGAAAAATTATGAAATCTTTCATTAATCTTCATGATCTATTTGAGTAAATTGCTGGGCTTTGTTTATTTCATGTCCTTAAGATTTATTGATGATTATTGAATGGAGTTTAAAGGCTGAAAGGGAGGATTTGAATTTTTAAAGATTGAAGGAGAATTCTATTTTTATATGAGATGTTATGATCTGCAATAGTGAATTAAAATAGGATTCTATACTAATGGATAAATTATTGCTATGATTATTATATATCATTGGAAAACATGTTGAATCTACTTTCTAATAAAATAAATAGGAGTCGAATTCGAGTTTTCTATGAAGAGTTATCCAATTTTTACTTAAGAATGTGCAGGCTGCCTAGTAGCAGCAGCAGGGAGGAATTTTGAAATTCGTCTTAATTTTTATGCAAGGATTTACAGATTAAGCCATATATGTTTGGAAAGCTTATTGAGTCTACTTTCCAATGAAACAAGCATAATTGAATTTGGAGTTTCTTATGAATAAATACGTAATTTTTATGAGAAGGTATATAGAGTGTCTGGCAGCAGCATATAACATGGATTGCAAAAATTGTTATAATTAATCCACAAGGAATAATGAGATGGGCCATATATGGTTAGAAAGCTTGTCGAGTCTAGCTTCTAACGCATTAAAAAGATTTTAATTCCGAATTGGATATCTTGAGATATGGTCATTTTAGTGAAAATAGTGCAGATTGTCAGAATTAGTTACTCAAGTTATTTCTTGCTTAACTTAATTGTTTGGTATAAGTGGTCTCAAATAGGTTGATTAATTACTATTATGTTGAAATTATCTTGAATAGGTCATTAATTATTTGGGGAGAAAAAATAGGTGGTGGAATTGAAAGGAGGTAAGTAAAATCTCATACACTTTACTTGTTTTCAAATCTATGTATATATGTATGTTTCTAAATAAATGAATATTTTATTTCATTATTTTTTGATGTATAAAAATAGGATCAAACATTTGATTATTTTGTGTTTATGCTATATAAATGATGGATCATGCATTTTAATGAAATGAGAAAATGATTTATGTTTAAAAAATGATTTTATGATAGCTACGTTTTTACATCCCTGAGAAGTGGGATCAATGACACTAGAACTAGTTTTATGACCCTGGCTAATACGTAATAGTAGTTAGTAAAGATATGATCATATAACCCTAGCTAACAGATAATATTAGTTAATATAAGGCCCTGACTAGCATGTTATAATAATTAGCAATAACCATGAGAATGAAATTATTGATACGGCCAATGTCACGGGTTATAACAGTGATCGTAGCTAACGATAAATGAATGATAATTGTATACACCCATTTTTATTTATTTTATTTATTTGTTGATTTAGTTTTTTTCTTCTTTCTGTTTTTCAAGCTGTTTTACGGATAAGCTAATAAGAAACTAAATAAATAAATAAATAGATAAAAGCAAAGTTTGAATCCTGGTAAAATGATAGGATTAAAGCTTTAAATTTTAAAATAGGATCAAGGATTTGACTTTTGAATGGGGATAAACAAATCAGATGAGAGGGAATTTGATTTTCAAAACCCTCGTCTAACATGGTACCTAGCCTTATATAAGCCCTAGTAATCACAAAATAAGGGCAAAAAAGAAAATAGAGAAAGATCAGTGAAAAAAATAAGAGGCAATCAGAATTAAAAACTTTGGAGTGAGTTATAGGTCGCAGTAGAAAATTGTTGGGAAGTCAGTGTTTCGATTGGGAAATTTTTTTTTTGGATTTTTCTGCATTTTTTTGAAAATTCCATAATTAGATTGAATTTTTCAATAAAAATTCAAGTTTTTCGGTGACCTTCCGGTTGAAAAATCTAGTTTTTGACGATATTACCCAGAAATCGACTATTTTCTTGGTGAATTCAATGAGAAACGACGACCAAAAATCTCTTAGAGAGAGAAAGAGCAGGGGTAGAGAGAGAGAGGGGAAGCGTTTGAGGAAAAGAACTGATTTTACCTTTTATATTAGCTGAAAACGATGCTGTTTTGAATTAAAAGAAAGCAGGATCCGTTTGTTTCCTTTGGTCTGACCGGACCTGTGCCGTTGATACAAGAGCCCTACCCTATCATCCAAGCCATCGAGTCAAGTCGTACTTCAAGCCGTTTAAGCTGCTTCTATCTCTAGAGACGCATTTCTATCGAGTCACTCAGTCGAGTCGCGCTAGAGGTTTTATTCCTTTAATTTTATTATTTATTTGTTTATTTATTATTAATAGACTAAAATTACAACCATAATACAAAATCATTTCTTCAAAAAACACCCAATTTGGCCAACAAATCTGCAAAGTGATTGGCCTCTCTGTAGTTATGGACAAAAAAAACTTTTCTCACTCTAGAATAGAGATTACACGACTTGTTCCTAAGAATATTGTAATTCCAGAGATTGATGCTTACTTTGTTAATCCATGCTGTTACTACTTGAGAGTCGCTTTCGATGATCAATTCTGGAATAGAGTCAAGGTTCGAACTTACCACTATTGAAAGAGCTTCTATTACCGCCATCAGCTCTGCAAGATTAGAGTCTTTAACGCCAATGCTTTTTGAGAACATAAGCAGAACTTCGCCTTTGCTATTACGAATTACTCCACCAATACTTGCAGGACTTGGTTTACCTGCAGCAGATCCACAACATTAATTTTCCAGACACCAGATGTTGGCGGAGACCAATGAATGTTCTTCCTTGGATATCTTCGGTGCAGCGGAATGGTTAAGTCTTGAATGTTGCACATGAAATTCAAGTCTGAAAATTCAGATTAGGATATTTTGCCTTCATCCACCAACCAAGTCTAGCCCATATTAAACTGATAACTTGATCAATTGAAACTGTTTTTTGCTTAAAGATTTTCTCATTTCGAGCCAGCCAAATCGACCATGGAATTGCATAGAACAGTGTATCCCAAATAACTTTCTGGTTACTACTTGCAACAAGACTATTCCAAGACAGAAAAAGGGATTTGATCGGACCTGGAATAGACCTGCTAATATTCCATTGAAGACAGCATTTGTACCAGATTTGACGTGCAAAAGAGCAAAGCAGAAAGAGATGATCAATACTTTCCAGTTCCTCGCAGAAAGAGCATTTGTTCATCAAGTTAACCATGCATCTTGTTTTATGAAGTAGATCAATGACAAGGATACCGCCTTTTAGAGTCTTCCAGCAAAAAATTTCTACGTTGGGTGGGGCGACACCCTTCCAAATGTATTTTCATAGGTTGAATTAGAAACTGTTGTGGAGTTCAGAACTTCTCTGAAAGATTTGGTGCTGAAAACACCATTTGCTGTGTGCTGCCATATGATCCTATCGTGATCTGTGGGGCAGAGAGTCACAGAGTTTAACAGGTTCATTAGCTTGATCCGTGATTCCAGTTCCCAATTGAACAGGTTTCTACGTAGCTGAATTCTCCAACTCCAAGTTTGAACCGATCCAATGTCTAAATTCTTTAATTGGGCCCTCTTTGTTGACAGCAAGAGAATAAATCCTTTGAAATTCAATTTTCAAAATATATCCACACTTGTCATGCCAGAAATGGATTTTATCTCCATTCCTTGTAAAAAAGAGAAAATTAGAGTTTATAAAGTTAAATTTTAAATTTTAAAATCTACATTTCACTTTTATTATTCTCAAATTGTGACCTTCTTTATATTAAAAAATGTAACAATGTCAAAATAATTACCTAACTCTTAATTTGGATTTACATTGACATATTAAAATTAAGAATTAGTTAATTATTTTGACATTATTTTATTATTTAATATAAAGAAAGTTGTAATTTAAAAATAATAAAAGTGAAATATAGATTTTAAATTTTAAAATTTTTAAAAAATTATATGAGTCAATTAAATTAAATATAAAATTAAACATTATTATATTTTTGTAAACGAACAACACGTTTGAATATGAAAGTACACTTTATAATTAAACTATTAGTAAGTTTAATTTTTTAATCACTTTAATTAGCAAATTATATTTAATTTGAGTATTATAATACTTAGACATAGTTTGATTGCAAATTTAACTGAAATTATTTCTTCTATATCCTATACACAATAAAAAAAAAAATTTATTGGCACTTATAAGTGCCAGTAAAAGATTAAAAAATGCTGCTATTACTTTTGTCGACAGTATTTTGACCGCTGGCAAAGTAAGTATTGGTGAAAATTTTTTGACGGTCAAGTCATTGGTGTTAGAGTTACACATGTATTTGTCAGCATGAATTTTTTCAACACTTTAAACTATCATTATAAGTAAAAAAAAAAAAATTGAAAACATTTTAAAGTTTCAATAAAAATCACATTTTATTCAAATTTTTTATATTTATTAAGTAAACTATATTGACACTTAAAACTGACCTAAAAATATTATTTTATTTTTTAAAAATAATTTTCACATTTATAATTGTTGTACCAATAAAATAAAAAAACAATTCATTTTTGTTTATTTTCAATATCTCTTAAACTACAACTTATAAATGTTCCAGAAAACTTTTGATACCATGGTAATTTGATAATTTCATTATAAATGGACTTAAATTGTCATCCTCAAGTTTCTGTTCATTGAAGGATACATGATCTAAGACCGATTATTTGAATCGGCAAAACATTTATATGGCGATCATGGCTTGAGGTCATAAGCATGCAGAAGAGACAGGAAAAAGTCACATGGATTAACCAAACGATACAAACTGAAACGTCTAACCAAACATTTTCTTGTAACTACTCAGACCTTAGTGAAAGCATAGTTAATTACTTTCTCGATCTATCTAAAATCCCAGCTAGCTAGCCTATCAGCTGTTCTCGGAGAGAATCTATGGCCTGGTCAAAGACTATTTCATACATTTTTTCTGTTGGATGAACAGTATCCCAGAATTCATATTTTGATGCATCAGCGCATGTGCTCATGCCTTTGCATGTATCTCCATATTCTACTGTCCCCGTTCCACGACATCCTTTGGAAGTTTCAGCCAAACCTGTCAATTTATTTGGGGGTTTCAGGAATATATATATCATTCTTTTGCATTTTAAAACCAAATAAAGAAGAAGAAATAAGAAGGATTGATCAAAGCCAATTACCTTATTTTTCGGGGTTGTTCACAGCATCCTAACAACATATTTCCGTTAGAGTCTTGAAAAAGGGCATGCAGCCCAAGGGAGGGATCCCAACAACGACTAATCGTGTAATTCCAAGCCTATGCATCTTCTGCAATAATCAAACAACGTGGAAAATTAAACGTAAAACCAACAGAAGGTAGCTAGGAAAATAATTATTGAGATTTGTAAAAACTTGTCAATTAATATTTCATGCTCCTGATGTAAATATTGAAATTTGAATCGCACACATCTTAAATGTTATCTTTTAAAGATAATTACATGAATTAACTAAATTAAATTTCAGATTAATGAAATTTTCTTTTTTCTAGGCTCATTCCCTGTCTTGGGTTATCAATTACAAAACCATTAATTATCCTAAAAGCAATAATTTAGGGCTATAAGCAAAAAATTGTTAGAATAAACGCATGGCTCAAATGTGATTGATCATTTAAACCTATATATGTAAAGAACATCTTGTAGAAGACTACACTATTAAAGTGAAGCATAACATCAAACTTTTAGTCATAATAGACAGCAAATTCTGCGCTGACCGCTTTTCTTCTTTGCATAAAATTTCATATAACACCAGCCTGGCACTTATACATGTTGCCTCAAGCGTTGACATTCAACTTACCACTTCAAGTAGAGAAGCCCCCTCTCTAAGTCCCACTTTCTGTCCTGGATCTTTAGCAAAAGGTGGTGCTGCTGCTGGATCAAGATTTTTCCCCTCTTTAGTAACAAGACCCTTAACAAGTAATAAACAACAGAAAATTAAGTATTTATCCACCATGTGGAGGATGAAATTAAAATTACCAGATGGTCAATTGACACATAATTAAAGTCCGAGTATTTAGATTCCCAGAGTTAAACCATAATCATTTTCTAATAAGAAATAAGAAATTAAAAAAGAAAAAGATCATTTTTCTAGTAAACCTTTTTCCACTTGTTCTGTTCATGCAAGCCTCATCTTTATTACACAAGAGAACGGGCATGTTACGTATCTAAAAGAAGGAAAGGCTTTGCACAAATAGGATGAAGAGTAGTAGAGTAGTGGAAGTATAAAACCATACATTTTATCAAGTAGGAAAAAGTTGTGTGCAGCTATTTTGGGTTTTCCTGTCATCCTCGCAACAGCTTGCACAGCCATGCTAAGAACACCAAGCCCTGCACTGGAAGACAGAAAGGTGGACATGAGAAATACAGCCAAGAGAGAATCGGCGCAGAGAAACAGCTGAAAAAGTTTGGTGAAAGGCTGAAAGCCAAAGCCTTATCTATAAGTTAGTCAAGTACCTTCCAGCTCCCACCACAACTATCTTTTGGTTTGGAAAGTCAGCCAATGATCAACCTTGTGCTCTTACAGTTTCTAACAATCCAGCAAGTGTAACTCCAGAAGTTCTCTAAGAGACATTAAGCACAACTTTATAATAATGGTGGCATTCATAGTAATTTCAGAGCAATCTGCATTACACTAGACACTAATCTAGTCCATAAAAGTAGAAAGTTCTTGCACCAAGAGTTTACCCTTTTATCATCATTAAACATGCAAAACCTTTTCCGATTGTGTTCCAGAGTTTCAAAGGTCCCTTTCATTTGAAAATCCTCAAACTGAATGGTGTAACCATCAAATAAACAACATGATATAAACCAAGCATAACACAAAATTCTCACTTGTGAAAGAAATAAACCTGTACAATAGCCTTAGGCCAACCTGTGAAAACTGCTTCCATGAACTCATCAACAATTGATAGATATTCTTCCACTTCTAACCTAGGTTGTCTTAATCCTAAATCTGTCAAGCTAAAAGAACTTGTCAAAGAAATCCTAACAACCTATCACAGTCACAGCAATCATATCATATGGTCGACTCTGCAAAGGTAACAACTTCTTAAGAACAAAGTAATTGAGTACACATTTTAGTCACAAAGCCGGTTTTCAAGTAGCCTTTGATTGTTAGTACCAACATCTAGCATAACTGGGAGTATCTGTCGGAGACAGATACTGATTGAATAATTAAAGTTATAACGCATGACAAGAGTCACCATAGCAAGAAAAAATTGAAATTTATGGAAACAAACTTTCAAAGCAAGATATAAATAAACTCGACAGCTCTAAGACAGCAGTGAACAACTTTGCGATTTTTCTGGGAAATTATTTGCTAAAGAGTTTCAATGACAATAGAATAAGAATTTATATCCTTTCTCTTTGATTCACATAAAGCTCTAAAGGAGGCAGGTTCTGCAAATGAATGGAAGACAACCACATTGCAAAGTTGAACTACAATCAGTGCAACCACATTCCAAAGATTTTTTTGAGGCAAGATTCATTTTGCTTTCTTTGTCCTTGTGCAAGATACTAGCATTTACATAGTTTTTCCCCATAATCATTCCCATACAACAACTTACCTATATGCCCTCACTGAAACTCTATAACAATAAGTTATTAAAACTATACACTCTTTTACTTATTTTACACAAAACACGGAATGAGTACACAAAAAGCAACTAGCTCATGCTTATGCTCATGCAAGATAGCCTATTTGGATCAAGATTCTTTATGAGCAATTCTCACTCAAATTGGAAATTAAATTGATAGTTACACTAAACAGCACAAACTACAACTATTTATCAACAATATTCAAGTCAAATTGTTTTGTATGCATTTTCCTACCTGTGCTTAGCATAGTGAGAAGCAACTATGGCTCAGTCTTCACAGGGTCTTCAACAGAGCTTCTATACTTGGCTATCAGATCCCTAAAATTGGAAGAAAAAAAATGCACACATTCATCAAGTAGAAACATTCAATTGCAAAAAACACAAATCAGGACCAACTACTTGCCTCCTTTGATTTAGCAATTGCTCACTGTCCTCCAGCTTTCGCTGTTCTCCTTCAATAGTCTACATCCAACATCCACAAATTCCCCAAGTTATAGAAAGAAATACTAATACTAACACAGTACCACATTTTAAGAATCTATCATCACAAACCCTAAAACAAAAATGCCATTAAAATTATATATTTTTGTTGTGATATTTGTAATATATACTTATAATTTTGTGCTAATTACTTATAAGAAATCAAGTTGAACTAAAACTCAATCTAACCTAAAGTAAATTTTTTAAATTTAAGTTGAACTCAAATTTTATATCACAAACTTTTTAACTCAATTATACCTCGAGCTGAACTAGTAATTAATGTATTTGATATGTAATCAATCGTATTTATGCCAATCGAAAGTTTGATAAAAGTGATATAAGATTAATTTATCAATTATCTATCCGATAATTTTTATATTCATATAGTCTAAAACACTTAGTGTATTACTATTATGTTTCATGCAAAAATTGAATATTACATTTCATATCAACATGAAAAATACGAAAAATAATTTTTTAGTTTTTGTTAAACCCATATATAAATTTTATTAAAATTTTAACTCATGTTACTTGCTTGTCTTTTTTTTATTATTTTCATATCATATTACTATATTATATTTTAAATTATCAAATCTATCCAACTTTTTAAAAGATTTGGATTGTAATACCTTCAATTGTTATAAGGTATATTTTTCACAATAAATTATCAATAATCGTAATTTCATATTAGATTATTTAATTTAGTAATAAATATATATATATAATATTACGGAATAAATGGACAGATCGTTTGACTTACTATTTGTAAATATGTTCAAATTATATTTATTTTTTTATTTTAATAAACAATTATAAACAACATTTTAAGATTTTTTAATTAAACGAACATATTACAAACATAACAAAATTTATTCATATTCTATTCATTTGTAAAAATTAATATAATGTTTTACAAATAATTCGTGAATATTCTTGATTTTTGTTTATTTATTAAATTTAACAAATGATTATAAAGAATATTTCATGGTTCATTAATTACATTACCAGAACTATATTTAATACCAATAGAATTTTTTGATAAATTTTTTTCATAAATAATTACAAATAGAATACCAACGAATTATCAATGAAGTTGAAAAGTGAAATTATCAATTTATTACCATTGAAATACTGATAATTTCCATCAATAAATACAAATGAAAATTTTTTGCATAAAAAAAATACAAATGAAATAATTTCCATCAATAAATTTTTTACATGTCTATCAAATTTTGACGCTGTACTTACCAATGAAAAATTATATAAATAACAATGTAGACACATTTTACCGATGGAATATCAAGAAAAAATTTGTTGATTAATAATTTAGGTGTGAAAATTTTTTTTAATTAATAAATAAAATTTTATATTTTGAAATTTTTAAATCCATTTTCATCGGTATTTCTTTGGTGATTTTCATTTAGGAATAAAATCCCTAACTCTTCTCTTAAACATTTATCTCCCTCACTCATAGTTCTCTTTTCCCACCCCCTCCACTAGACCGTCATCCCTCTTTTCTATCCTCAATTCCTCCTCCGACGGCCTTTCTCCTCCACCGTTCACTGCTATAACATCATTTGTGATTGAGAACATCTCAAAAACGGGTAATCGAGGAAGCTTCAGGTGAAACTATATATATTTTTAAATTGATGCTCCTTTTAATCATTTTTAGAGCCACACAAGCATTAAAGCAGAAGAAATGAGATGCATAGGTGATGGGAGATGGGCATAATGGGTTGACGGCCGCGGCTTACTTGGCTCGTGGCAGCATGTCCGTAGCCGTGCTCGAGCAATACCTGTCCATAGAAGCTTCAGGTGAAATTTTTTATTTTTTTTATTTTTTTTAAATTTTTTGTTAATAATATGAGTTTTTATATGGCATTTAATTTGAAAAAAAGGAAAAATTAAAGAGACATGTTTGAATTTGTCGAAGCTAATAAGGACGACGTTTACTAATTGGCTGAACAACTTAAAGAAAAGTAAAATTTCGAGGAAAATGAAATCTCTAATTTCTTTGATACTATGTGTGATGAATCATGCTCTCTTTTGAATGTCCACCATGTCTCAAATTTGTATTTTATTTTTATAGTCTCCTTCCAATTTTCAACAAATCAGACAGAACTTTGATGTTTTTTCCTAGGTTTTGATGTAACGGTAAAGTTGAAATTCATTTTAGCTTTTTAAATTTTCCATCAAGTATATTTTCTATGCAATTTTAAACTTTGATTTGTGATGAACTAGAGCTAGTTAGAAAGTCGATTCAATTTGTTGAATCACCAAATCATCTTATTTGAGATATAGTATGGTAAAAAGGAAGTGAAAATGCTTGCTTATTATAAGCCAATAAATAACATATTTAAATTTACTATGTTCTTATTGAGGTTTGTTTGTAATGAATGAGTTGAGAATCTTTTGTTCTATTTCTAATTAAGGTCATGGCTATTTGAATTAATATACTTAACATCACTTAGTGTTAGCAATAAGCCATTTTACAATTTTATGAACCATTGTCAAATGTGAGTTGGTGTTTTTCATTGTCTATGCTTTTTATTGAATTTAACTTTTATTTCTAGTACTTAACTAATTCATCTGTAGGTTCTTTGTCTTCACTTTTCCTGCAATTCATCTATTAACTAATGCCTTCTAAGGGACCAAGGCCAACCTTTAGCATATAACAAGAGCTAGGTGTCAAAAGGTAATAGTTTCTGAGGTTTTTATAGCTCTCTTTTGTGGTCTCTTATATTGTTATTATTGTTGTTAGTGTCATCATGCATGAGCATACATGCACATGCTTAACCGTAAAGAAGTTTAAAGATGAAATCTTTGTGGAAACTTAACCTTTTTAAGAGTGAATTTATATTGAGTATTGGCTTAACTGTCATGAACTTTTTGTTGTACCTTAGTTTCTAAATTGCTTTTGGCTGGAAGCAATTAGTTGTTATTTTCTAATACAAGTGAGGTTTTCTTTTGACTTGTGCTTTTTAAGTTTCATTAGCAATTATAGTTTGAATCCATCTCCTAATTGTAAATAAAATCCAGTTTTATAAATGTTCTTCAAGAATATCTACCTACACATAAATGAGTAAATCTTTCAAGAATGTGAAAAGAAGAATTCCATACTCTAAACACTTGGTGATGTGTGTCAATTTGCTTGGCATTAGTGCTAACATGGTGCTTGTCCAAGATGAATTTTGTTTTGTTCTGCATATTCTGCTTGGCATCATTTTGTTTTGTTTCCAAGCCTATCATTTATCTTGGCCTTTTGTTTGCTTAATATGGTTTTGCGTTATATCTTGTATGCATCCAAAAATTATGATTTTTAGTTCATTTCACATGATTTTACTTTAATATTATTTTTAATAAAGCTTCCAAATTTGTTATGGAAATAGATTGCTCTAGTAATTGAGCCCAAGAATACGGAAGCAAGTCCTATGTACAGACAAGTTTAGGAGGTGTGGCCAACGGCCAATGTCAAGTTCAATTGCTTTGGTGGAATTTTGTATTGATAAATTTTTTATTAGCTTGATTTAGAGTTTGTATGTTCTCTTGGTGATGCTGCTAAAAAATGTTAATTGTTTTGTTTTGTGATAAGGAAGTTAATGATTGAATATGATGGACGAGCCAAAGTTAGAAGGTAGTCCTTGAAGTGAGCAGAGTGTGGTTGCCACTCCAACGAGACCAGAATCCAACAAGTCCTTCTAGTCAATCTTGTTCTACACTTATTTTAGTCAGTTGTTGATATATTTGCTTTAGTAACTATATTTAAGAACTTGAACCGGTGAATATTGGTTCTCGTAGACTGCAAGTAAATGGTACTTCAGGATTGTAAAATATTATTATTCATTTAATTACTTAAAAAATAAATTAAAAAACTAGAATAAAATGAGAGAATTTATATAAAAACCAAGTATTATCAGACGGAAATATTAACTATTACCAATGAAATTTTAACTATTAAAGACGGAGTTTTTTTTTTTTACAAAATTGAAAAGAAAAATTATTAAAATAATATACAAAAGGAAAATTTGGTCGGTAAAACAAAAAATTTCATGGTAAATTACAGATGAACTTATATTATTGATTTTGATTATATTGAAGAAATTTTTGTCGGTAAATTTATTGATAATATTATTACAAACAAAAAATAAAATATTATCAGCAAAATTTTTTATCGATAATATTTCATTTTTTGATAGTATTAAACGAACAAATCACAAATATAACAAAAATTATTTATGTTTATTTGTTTACATCTCTAATAATATATTTAAAAAAATAAGTTAAAATTCTTCAAAAATAAAAAATTTTTGAATGTGTTTATGCACTTGGAACTATACACTAGCTTGATAATCAACAATATGATTAACTTTACTCAAAAAATAAAAGGAGTATCAAGATCACCATTACCATTCTCATCAATTCTCTCAAATAACTTATCAGATTCTGTTTAGAGAGCTTTGTAAATGTTAAGACTACATGAAAAGTAACAGGAAGCGCCAGCAAAGTGGCAAGTTTTTCTTAAATGTTAGGATTAAACTTATAATTTCACAATTTATCTCATTTTCTTATAAAAAAAAAGGAGAGATTATTTTTTAATTAAAAGTTTCTGATAGCATTCTTTTCTAATATTTTTTAGTCTAATTTAAACAAGTTACACAATTAACAAGAATTATCACTGGATCTTGATACAAACTTGAAAAAGTAACAGATAAGAATAACAAAATAGGACTGAGTTTTAATAATCTATTAAGTATCAAATTTAAAATTAATTGATAATATATGAAGAGAGTTCAACTTGAATTTAAAACCACAAAAAATTCAATATTTAACGAAAATGGGATAACATTACTTCAACAATGGAGTGCTTGGGAAGGTTACAGGAGACTTAAGAGAGAAAACTTGACCAACTAGACTCTTTTCTTTTCCCCACTTTTCTGATCCAGCTTGACTCATTCAGGTTTTTTTCCTTTTCTTTTGATCCATTTGAGGGAATACAATATGGATTGCAACCTTCTTCTTTGAATACAATATGGAGGGTAAACTCAAAGTTTGATCAATCAAATTAAGAAAAAAATCAAATTTGATTTAAAAATTAAATCATTAATGATGAATGAAAATGTAAGATTACATATAGTTGATTGGACGGCGAAAAAGGATCTTTATTAGCCATCTTATTCTGATCCTTCTCTTTTTCCATAAATTATTGATTCCTCAGTTTCTCAAACAAATTAAAAGAGAGCAAATTTTGATTCCAACAATACCACTAAGCACACAACGCAAAAAATTATCTTTAATATAATTAAGTAGAAAAAGGCGACATGAGAGGTTAGCTCTAGCTGATGATTAAGAAGAAAAATTCATACAAACATTTCAAATTCTGTTCTCTTTTAAAATAAAAATAAATTTTCAAAACATATATTTTAGTTTTCTAAATAAATTTAAAAATTTTTCCAAATTTTTATAAATTCAAAATTTTTTTACTAAAAATCAAATTGTCCTATTTATTTTTTCCAAATTTATATTATCCTACGTGAAATTTTTTAAAAATAAAATATAAATATTTTCCATTTCAACAATATGACAAAAATAAATTTTGGATGGAATATTCTATTTTAATCCATGGATGATTAAAATTACATAAAAATATTATAAAGTGATAAAATTATACCAAAAAAAGTAAAATATATATGGGATTCTAAGTTTTGACTTCTAATGTCAAGATTAATTCTTCTTTTGCAAGAAATGACTAAGACTGCTAAGCTGAACATATACACATACCATTTCAATCCAACATTTTCCATCAACTTGGTTGTTTTCATTTATTTGTATTCCAGTAAGTATTTAACTCAGTAAGATCCCTTCTTTAACTAAAGAACATCAACTAGGGAAACTTAAAAAAAATCAATCTAATTGAATGAAATTAAGATGCATGGAATTCTTACAGCAATTCTTATGCCACAAATAATATGTGATTTCTCTAATGTCTTGAGGGAGGAGGAAATGCTATTCAACTGATATTCAGAATTGATGAATTTTCAAGTGACTTCCTTACAGAAACACAATGATAATTAAAATGTGCGCATTGATGTTTTAAAAGATCCTTGTTTTCAGTCTGCCAGCGGAAAGGACAACAAACCATGAACTTTTAGCTGATAAAAACAAGACATAAATAAACAGGAATGCAGTCTCATGTACCCTCATAGAAATTTGCATTCTAATATGATCGCAATACTTGTCTTCAAGTCTATGAAGTTGGGTGAATGGTTTGTGAAATGCTGCAGCAAATTGGCAGCTGCTTCATTCACTTGCATCTTCTGAAACTCACATTCATTTCCTCATCTCTTGAACTCAATTGTCTACGCCACCATATATCACTACCAATTGCCCATGTTTTTTGTTGAGCAGTAGTAGACTCTTCCACTATATTTTCATCAATTGATCGGATTGCCTGCATAGCAAATTAAAGCATGGCATGTGAAGAACAAGAAGCATGTATAATTCAGTAAATTGAAATAATAACGCAACAAGGACCATTGAATGAACCCAACAAGAAAGATTGCCACCCAATAGAATTGGGAATTAATATTGCCAGCCAATTACATTTTCAATTTCATTAGGAATTAAAACAAACACATGGATGACATATTTCAATTGAAATCCATAACAAGTTCCCTTGAACAGACGAGATTAATATTGCATAATCAGTAAAGCTGAAAGAGGAAATGAAAGCATGAAAAATGTAAAACAGATGAACCTCTCTGTTCATAAGTTTATCCAGTCCAGCTATACAAAAGGCAGGGCAGCTTTTGATACTTTTATATTGAGAGTTAGGGAGCGTAGCGTACCTCTGTTTTGGCATGCCCAGATTCCTCTGAATCAACACTAAAGTTTGTGGATATATTGGGACAACCTTGTACAATTAAATCATTCAAAGATGGGAATACGAAATGATAACCCACAGGGCTGAACCTCACAAGGTTTGGTAAAGTTTCAAGATGTAAGGTGCCCAATAGAGGTAGCTGTATCACTTTCTCTTTTTCCTCGCTACCATTTGCCTCATCTCCTGATTGTTCAAATACTTGTTCTAATTTGGAGACGTTCCAAACAGTTAAATCTTGCAGTTTTGAAAGGCCATGAGCAACACTCATCGGAAAGAGACTTCTCAAGTTTTCGCATTTATAAATATCTATTTCAGTCAGGTTAGGGAGGCATATAGGTTGGAGATGATGACCTTGCGATGTAGTTTGACCATCCTTTTCAATAATTTGCTCCAATTCCTCACACTCACATATCTTTAAACAGCTCAATTGTGGCAAATTCCGAGCGATGGTAGGTGATAAGATATATCTTAACCTTCTGCAACTATCAACACGCAATAGAGTGAGGTTTTGAAAGTTGACAACTTCGACGGGATCTTTCCATGCCACCGGCAATTCAGGTAGATCATACAATCTTAGTAGCCTCAAACTCTGAAAAATTATGTTCTGTAGCCCCTGTTATGCCAGCAATAGGGAATTCTTAGAAAACCGGAATCCAATAGGGAATACTTAGAAAATCTCGCAGATCTTTTTTTGGATATTTCATTTGAGTGACTTGAAAAATAATGCATTAAGATAAGTGGGTTAATCAGACAGAAAATCATCATTAAGATATGCAATTTCATTAGTACAAATGCAATTTAATAATTATTTATTAAATTATTTTTTATTGATTTAAATAATAAAAGATTGATTTAGTGGTAAAATTTTTTTTCAGAAATTTGATGTTTTAAATTTAAATCTTATTATTTATTAAATTAATTTAATTTTATGTTAAATTTATCTTATATATAATTTATTTACTTTTTAAGTGAAACATTTAAATATAATTATAATTTTTTTATTAATATTTTCATAAAAAATTATATACTTGCGAAAATCAAAACTAATTTTATATTAAAAAAAGTAGATAAATAATGCTAAATAGTACGAACATTTTGTTTTTATGCGAAGAAATAACCAATTTGTGATATTAATTATTTGAGGCTTTCTTTTATGAGAAGAAATGACTATTTAGCATTTTATGCAATAATTAATTGAACTTAAAATGAAATCTCCTAGCTACATATTTCCTATAAACTCAATCTCCTAAAACATTAAAATAACTAAATGAGATAGATAGATAGATAACTCAAGAAACTAATTATAGTAAATTCCTAAAAATTGAAAACAAAAAGTAATAGCATATTTAGAATGGACAATTCCTACTTCAAATATAAAGAAAAAGACAACTAGCAAAGAAAATGTCAATGATAATTAAAGTAAATTACACCATACATCTATGACTTTTGTACAATATTTCATTTTCATTCATGGTTTTAATTAAAACTCAAAATTTTCATTCACGAGTTTTTTTAAAATATTTTAAATTCATTAATTTCAACAATCAATCATTAGAATTTAAATAAAGAGAGGGAAAAAGGATGAGGAAAGCAAAAATAAATGATAGAAAAGAAAATTAATTTTCTTTTTTATTGTTTGGTACCAAAGATAAAACAAAAAAAGAAAAAAGAAAAAGGATTAGAAGAAAAATTATTTAAAAAAAGGTTTTATTAAGTATAAAAGAATGTTTTTCTCCCAATTTAAAAGGATTAAATTTTGATCAATTTTTTTTTTCTTTCCACTATTTAAAAGTGTTGTCAATTTCTCCAAACTTTGACCGTGCGACAATGAGGAAAGAGATGTCAAGTTACTGCAGCCACTTACAAAACCTTCCCTTGGACTTGGGAGATTGATGTTTGACACTTCCGTTTTGGGAATTATTTCTTCCAATTCCAAGCATTCGGATATGCGCAGTTCTTCCAGTTGTCCAAGACTTTGAGCAACAGAAGTGGGGAACAGATATCTCAATTTATTGCAGTTGTGTATTGCTACAACCTTCAAACTTTGTAAGCTTACATGATGACTGGGTCCTTGTATGCTCCTCAATTCAGCAATCTGAAATAGCACTTGCATCTCATCATAAATTCAATAATGCTAAATGGTGATATTAAGGGTTTTTTAGTTCATAGTATTAATTATTTAAGGCTTTTTTATGAGAAGAAATGAGCATTTAGCATTGTATGTAATAATTAATTGAACTTAAAATGAAATCACCTAGCTAGATATTTCCTAAAAACTCAATCTCCTATAACATTAAAATAACTAAATGAAATCAATTTAGAAACTAATTATAGTAATCTCCTAAAAATTGAAAACAAGTAGTAATAACATATTTGGAATGGACAATACCTTCTTCAAATATAAAGAGAAAGACAACTAGCAAAGAAAATGTCAATGAAAATTAGAGTAAATTACATCACGTATTTATGATTTTTGTAAAATATTTCATTTCATTCACGGGGTTATTTAAAACTCAAAATTTTTATTCACGAGTTTTTAAATTCAAATTCATCAATTTGAACAATCAATCATTAAATTTTGACTAAATTTATCATCTCAAAACATTTTTCAATGATTTTCATTAGTACAAATGCAATTTAATAATTATTTATTAAATTATTTTTTATTGATTTAAATAATAAAAGATTGATTTAGTGGTAAAAATTTTTTTCAGAAATTTGATGTTTTAAATTTAAATCTTATTATTTATTAAATTAATTTAATTTTATGTTAAATTTATCTTATATATAATTTATTTACTTTTTAAGTGAAACATTTAAATATAATTATAATTTTTTTATTAATATTTTCATAAAAAATTATATACTTGCAAAAATCAAAACTAATTTTATATTAAAAAAAGTAGATAAATAATGCTAAATAATACGAACATTTTGTTTTTATGAGAAGAAATAACCAATTTGTGATATTAATTATTTGAGGCTTTCTTTTATGAGAAGAAATGACTATTTAGCATTTTATGCAATAATTAATTGAACTTAAAATGAAATCTCCTAGCTACATATTTCCTATAAACTCAATCTCCTAAAACATTAAAATAACTAAATGAGATAGATAGATAGATAACTCAAGAAACTAATTATAGTAAATTCCTAAAAATTGAAAACAAAAAGTAATAGCATATTTAGAATGGACAATTCCTACTTCAAATATAAAGAAAAAGACAACTAGCAAAGAAAATGTCGATGAAAATTAAAGTAAATTACACCATACATCTATGACTTTTGTACAATATTTCATTTTCATTCATGGTTTTAATTAAAATTCAAAATTTTCATTCACAAGTTTTTTAAAATATTTCAAATTCATCAATTTCAACAATTAATCATTAAATTTTGACTAAATTTGTCATCTCAAAATATTGTGTATGTGTATAACCATGTAAACATGCATGTGATGAAAAGGTGAGAGTTTTTTTAACTTTTTAAGTTGAAATTCTTGTTATATGCACATCCATGTGACATTAAAAAAGATTTGTTCTGTTAATTCTTTAATAATGATTGTTGTAATAGATGAATTTAAAATATTTTAAAAGGTGTAAATGAAAAAATTGAGTTTCATAAGATTGTAAATGAAAGTAAAATAATATTGCACAAAGCTTATCGATGCCTGATGCATTTTAATAGTGACAACTATCTTAAAAGTCCACAATTGGGATTTTAATTATCACTACTTAAATAGGGAGAAGTTGATTCACATTAATTTTACCCAAAGTAATACAAAGTCTATCTTTTAAATATTGTAGCACTTGAAAACTTTTTAGTCACCAACTTATCAGGAAAATAAATTTTGTCAACGACATTAACACTATGTAGTCAAATTATTTTACTTTCTAAGTGTTTGTTTCCAAAGATAAAAAATTATAAAAAAGGTTTTATTTAAGAAAAAAAGTATTTTCTCTCCCAATTTAAATGGATTAAGTTCCCATTTTATTTCTTTCAGCTCTCTTATCTATTCTTCCATTCTCTATATTCCTCCTACAAAGTATAGTTGAAAGTGTAAAACCACAAATAAATAGGATTACCTGTATTTTAGCCGAAATGATAAAAGGAGTCAATTGTGGACAATCATCCACACACAACTCTTGTAAAGATGGCAGCGTGAGTACAATGTCATTTCCATCCCTTCCTTTTAATTCAGGCAAACCTTCCAATGTAACCTTATTCAGCTGTGGAAGACCTTCAGCCATTGAGATTGGAAAAGTATATTCCAATCGAGAGCAATCCCGAATCCTAAGTGTTGACAATTTCTCCAAAATTTGACCATGCGACAATGAGGAAAGAGATGTCAAGTTATTGCAGCCACTTACACGTACTTCCCTTAGACTTTGGAGATTAATGTTTGACACTTCTGTTTTGGGAATTATTTCTTCCAATTCCAAGCATTTGGATATGTCCAGCACTTCCAGTTGCCCAAGACTTTCAGCAACAGACGTTGGGAAGAGATATCTCAATTTATTGCACTTGTCTATTCTTACAACCTTCAAACTTTGTAAGCTTACATGATGACTGGTTCCTTCTTGTATGCTCCTCACTTCAGCAATCTGAAATAGCACTTGCATCTCATCATAAATTCCATAAACAGTGATTAAAATTTGACAAACTATATCATTTCCGAATCATGTGTATGTATGTCCATGTGAACTATCATGTGGTAAGATGGTGTTCGACTTTTTAAGTTAAAATTCATGTCATATGCACATCCATTAAATTTTTAACAATGATTGGAATAATAGATGAATTTAAAATATTTTAAAAGGTTTCATTCTATTAAATTTTTAACAAGATTGGAATAATAGATGAACTTAAAACATTTTAAAAAGTCGTACACGAAAAAAAATTGAGTTTTATAATATCGCAGATGAAAGTAAAATAATATTGCACAAAACTTATAAAGGAAAGTAAAATAAAACAAGCTATCTTAAAATTCCACAACTGATCTTTAAATGATCATTGTTTAAGTAGTGAAGAAGTAGATTTACGTTAGTTTTACGCAAAGTGATATAATGTCTATCTTTTAAATATTGTAGCTCTTAGACTTGAACTTTTCGAACACCAATTTATCAATAAAAAAAAATTCTGTCACAATATTAACAATATGTATAATGGTTGGAAGAAAAATAAAGGGAGGGAAAAAGGGTGAGGAAAGCAAAAATAAATGATAGAAAAGAAAATTAATTTTCTTTTTTAATTGTTTGGTACCAAGGATAAACAAAAAAAAAAAAAGAAAAAGGATTAGAAGAAAAATTATTTAAAAAAAGGTTTTATTAACTATAAAAGAATGTTTTTCTCCCAATTGAAAAGGATTAAATTTTGATCCATTTTTTTTTTGTTTCCACTCTCTATTCTTCCACTCTTTTCCACTCCGTCCAACCAAGCATA
>NW_019167871.1:9780605-9949294 GCF_002303985.1 Durio zibethinus | reverse complement strand
TGAAAGCTTGATGGCATTCCAGGACATGTGTGGATATGCAAAAGTTTGTGGTGGGGACCTCTTGGGCAGACTGAGCTTGAGATGGGCCAAAACTTGGAAGGTACAATGGGTCAGCCACTTTTTGCTGGTTTGTACTTCCTTCAACTCCTTTTCCTTTATTCATATTATTGAGAGCCTCCAGAATTTTGTTAAGTTCATTTTCAATCTTCTCCTGAGCTTTTTCTAGCTTTTCAAATCTATGAGAACTTTCCTCCTCTATTTGCCTTGCTCTGGATCTTGTGTTGTATGGATGAGCAGGGTTTTCGCTAGATGGAGCTATCTTGGGACCTTGAGTACCATACTTATGATTAGAAATGTTATGTTATGCTTTATGTATGGTGCTCAAATGAAATGCACATTTTTCTAAATGAAATCTAGTATGAAATGGATGCAAATGATTGTGTTAAAACATGGTCATGAAAAGAATACATATGCATACAATCAGACAAACAACATAGTTAGTTTCGTGGATGAAACGTAAGTGATGTTGATGCATAATGTTACATATGATAAAAATAATACACAAAGTTAAGCAATTAAAATGATTAGATAAACACCCTTTTTGTGTCCTAATTTTAGGGCATATCTATCATTGGGTAGAAAGGGCTCTATCTTAGGTGTAGGCACTTCTAAGGTTCACTATATGTGGTTTAAGGTCAAAGTCTAAAGGTCCTCAAATTGCTCCTTACATCCCTGTCCATCACAGACTAGTAAGGCACCCTAATCCTCACCCATTACAGGCTACAAGTGGAAAGGGTTCAATTTGAGTGGGAGTATTTCGCTAGCCACTGCAGAGGCATTAGACCTCACGAAAGCAATAGGTACTTTACTCCCTCCTAGAGGGACGAAGCTCGGGTGTAGAGCTCATGTTATGCACATGCATATGAATGACATTAATCAACAAAGTGAATAAACATGAATGGAATAATAACACATATATACAAAAAGTTCCAATTTTATTAGGCTTTTTGGATAACACAAATTAATTTGCTGGCCTGACTCTCAAATTCCCCAGTGGAGTCGCCAAGCTGTCGTAACGTCTAGATCCGGGGATCTATCGCTAGACATTGACTTTTGGGAGTCGCCACCAATCTTTTTTATCTAGGTGCGATTGGCCACCTAAAGAATCTATCCTTTCAGGGAACACCTAAGTTTAAGGGTCCCTAAAAGAATAGGTTCAGGTCTACAAACCAGAACAGGGTTCGAGAGTTCGGTTACGTGTGAGGAAGGTTATAGCACCCTCACAACGCCCATCAAAAGATGGTACCAGCTTAAATTTGTGTTATCCAAAAGCTTTAAAATTTTACCAAGTAATTAATTATTGAAAATTTTTCTCAATTGACTCTAATACTTTTAGCAGAAAATTGAGAAAATTTCCTTACCTCAAGAGTATGCAAGAAAAACTACTGTTTCACTTGCAGAGGCTCCGTCTTTGGATTATTTAAAGAAAAAAACAAAATCAAAATTAAGATAGAAAGGGAGGAAAGAATGATTTTTTTTTGTAGGGAAAATTGATACTTTCAACTTTTCCCCAAAAATATTTTTTGAAAATTTCGATTTTCAAGGAAAATTGATACTTTCAACTTTTCCTCAAAAACCTTTTTTTTTGAAAATTTATTTCTAAGGAAAATTGATACTTTCAACTTTTCCCCAAAAATATTTTTTGAAAACTTTTATTTTCGAGGAAAATTGATACTTTCAACTTTTCCTCAAAAACCCCTTTTTTGAAAATTTATTTCTAAGGAAAATTGATACTTTCAACTTCTCCCTAAAAATATTTTTTTTTTTGAAATTTATTTCTGAGGAAAATTGATACTTTCAACTTTTCCCCAAAAATATTTTTTGGAAATTTATTTCTAAGGAAAATTGATACTTTCAACTTTTCCCTAAAAATATTTTTTTTGGAAATTTATTTTTCTTTTAAGGAAAATTGATACTTTCAACTTTTCTCTAAAAATATTTTTTGAAAATTTATTCTTAAGAAAAATTGATACTTTCAACTTTTCCCTAAAAATATTTTTTTTTGAAATTTATTTATGAGGAAAATTAATACTTTCAACTTTTCCCCAAAAATATTTTTTGGAAATTTATTTCTAAGGAAAATTGATACTTTCAACTTTTCCCTAAAAATATTTTTTGGAAATTTATTCTTAAGGAAAATTGACACTTTCAACTTTTCCCTAAAAATATATTTTTTTGAAATTTATTTCTGAGAAAAATTGATACTTTCAACTTTTCCCCAAAAATATTTTTTTTGGAAATTTATTTTTCTTTTAAGGAAAATTGATACTTTCAATTTTTCCCTAAAAATATTTTTTGGAAATTTATTCTTAAGGAAAATTGATACTTTCAACTTTTCCCTAAAAATATTTTTTTGGAAATTTATTTTTCTTTTAAGGAAAATTGATACTTTCAACTTTTCCTAAAAATATTTTTTTTTTGGAAAATTTGATTTTTATTTGAAGAAAATAGAATAATAAAAAATATAAATAAATAATAAAAAATAAAGAAAAGTAAAAAAATAAAAATAAAAATAAAACTAAGATAAAAAGAATATTAAATAAACCTAATATAAAAAAATAAATAAACAAATAAAAAACATTCAAAGAAAAGAAAAGAAAAAAAAAAAAACTTGGAGCGGCTCGAATCGCGGCTCGGCTCAGCTCGACTCAAGGAAGAGAAAATGGCTCGGGGGGAGTGGCTTGGCGTGGCTCGGCTCGGCTCGGAGGGGGCAGGCACGCGCGGGTCAGAATCGGGTCGACGCTCGGATCGGGTCGGGTTTCGGCAAAACGCGCGGATCTTCTGATTAATTTAAAGCCAAAACGACGTCGTTTTGGGAGGGTATAAAAGGCAATCCCCTTCGTTTTTTCGACAGAACGCTTCTCCCTCTCTCTCTCTTCTTCCCTTTTCCTCTCCCTTCTCTCTAAAAACTGAAGAACATCGGTGCCGGATTCTGGAAAATGTCACCGAAATCTGGAAATTTCACCGGAAGTTGGTTGGAAGATCATCGATTTCTGGGATTCTTCGTCGGAAACTGGGCAGGTCACCGAAAACTTCAAGGTTGGCCGGAATTTTTGCCAGAAAATTCAAACTTCGTCGGAATTTTCGTCGGAATCTGGAAATTTCCCAAAAATTTCCAAAAAAAATTTTCGCCAAAAATTTCTAAAAAATTTTTCTCACTCCCAGAACACTCCTAAACTTTTCCTAACTTCCTATACGCCTCCTTTTCTCTCAAATCAGTAGCTTTGCTTACTATTTTCTGTGTGTTTCATTCTGTTCCAGGAGGTGCTTTATATAGGGATTGATCAGGAGTTTCTGATCAATCCCAATTCCCCTTTGGACGGGAATTCAATCTTTGAATCCAGTCTGGACTTTTCTGATTGAATTCCCACTCTTAGTGGGATTCTTCAACTTTCAATCCTAGCCCTCCAAAATAAAAATCAAAATAAAAAAAAAACTAGATAATTAGAAAAGATAAATCAAAGATATTATAGGATAAAAATAATAATAAAAAAATATCAGATATATAATTAGATAAGTAAAATACAAAAATAAATAAAATAAAAAAGATAAAAAAAATATTATATATATATATATATAGAATAATACATAAATAATAAAATACACATAAATATTAACAAAAAATAACTAAATAAATATATACATATATTAAATTAATTAAGATTAATAATAATAACAATACATAAAATACAAAAGAAGCAAAAGAAAAAAAAAATACAAGATAAAATTGATATGGCTTACCTATTGGCCAGCCCTTGATCTTGGCTCACCCATTGGGTGTCTACAAATGTACCAATTAACTACATGTTAATCCTTGATATTTGATAAAATAGTTCAATTAACGGTTTCAAAAAATAATTCTTGATTTTTTTATTCATAGAAAGAGAATTATTCTCGAGAATTAAATTCCTCTTTTGAATAATTCATAAATTTCCAAGTACGTCTGTAACATTAAAGAACTTTTTCTCACTAAAGATATTCTTAGCATCGCTTCGAATACCTTAAATCTTGCATTTCTCAGAGCTCGAATTTATTTTTCGTAAGGAAATTATCAGCATCATGCAAATGTTACCATGTTTATACACACATTTTATTTTCCTTTGCTAGAAATTTTATTAATTATTTTATTTTTAATTGAAATTTTGAAGAAAAAAAGAATTTAATCATATTGAAGATTTTCTATAAATATTCTAATACGCTGGTAATATTTTATAAAAAATCTTCTCACCTAGAGATTTCTTAAAGCATCTCTACTCGAAATACTTTTAGAATCCCATCATTGGATTAAATTTCTTTTCTTCTTATTTTTATTACTTATATTTTAATATATTAGCCAATTTTTATTTATTACTCTTAAAAAAAGAAAATTTTTATTTTATTGAAAATTTTTTATAAATACTCTAATACACTAGTAGTATTTAAAAAAAATCTTCTCACCTAGAGATTTCGTAGGCATCACTACTCGGAATACCTTTGAATCTCATCTTCGGATAAAAATTTCCTTTTCTTCCATTTTTTATTAGTTTAGAATTATTATTAAATTTATTTTTATATAATTGTTTTTAAAGTTTATTTTAAAAATTAACATAATTACAAAAAAAAAATTTAACCACAATTTCATCAATTAGTCTAACAAATATAGATATTTTAATATGGATAAATATTAATAAAATAATATATAAAAAATAAGAAAAATTCAAAAAAAATTTTTTTTTTACCTAAATCGAACCGGTCAATGGTCCGATCAACGTCCGGTTCGATTCGGCGGTTCGATCCGGTGGTTCAACTCGATCTGGTTGGTTCAGCGATTCGGTACCGGTTCTGTTCGATCTGGGCGGTTCGGTTCCGATCCAGTCAGATCGATCAGAGCTGATGAAGGAAGCGGGTCGCGGGTCGGGTGCACGGACCCGGGGTCAGGTCGTGAGTTGATGGGCGGATCCTCTGCGGTTAAAACGGCATCATTTTGGCCCTATGCCCAAAACGACGTCGTTTTGCTTTTAATTTTTTCTATAAATAACTTGAAAATTTTTTTTGTTCATTTGGTCCTGTTTCCAAAAAAAAAATGAGAGAGAGAGAGAGGGCTCTGGGGGAGGGTTTCGACCGGTCGCCATCTGGTCGTCGGACCATTGCGCCGGCCGCTGCCTGGGTCACCACCGACGGTGGTCGTCGATGATCGAAAATTTTAAAAAATGACCAGAAAGCTACTTTTGACGCGATCTTTTCAAATCCGAAGTCCGTTTTACCAGAAACAGCCCTGATCGACATAGATCGGGGCTTGAAGCTTTCGATTTCTTTTCCTTTTCTTTTTTTTTTTGGCGAAACTGATGATTTCTTTGCTTTTGCAGGGAGCTTGACGCTGAGGTTCCTCTCTGCGGAGAGGACTGTGTTTGTTTTTTTGTTTCTGTTTTTCTTCTTTTTTTTTCGGTTGGTGTGGTTTCTATTTGGCTTTTTTATGGGTAGGAGTTTGAGGGAGAGGTTTCAGAAAAGGGGGTTTCGAGAGAAGGGATTCGAGAGAGAGATTCAAGGGGATTCCAGCCAGCTTTTTCCTCTCTTAAAGGGGAAATGGCTGTAGATTTTTAAAGGCTTCAATTAGAGGAATCTAGGTGGCTGTAGGGTAGCTGGTTGGTGGCTGGTCGGGGGCTGGCGACAGCGGTGCCGTACCAACTCCTTGATTTCTGTCTTTTTCTGTTTCTTTGGTTTGTTTACTTTTTTATTATTTTTATTTATTAATAATTTTTTATTAAAAATATTATTATTAAAATTAAAACAATAGACCCGGACAAAACTGGTGTCTACAGAAGGTATCCAAGGAAGAACATTCATTAGTCTCCGCCAACATCTGGTGTCTGGAAAACTAATGTTGATGCTGTTAGAAAAATGAGGTCCAGCCTCATGTAAGTGGTTTTGGACCAAGTGAAGGCCATGGGCCTTGATCTTTCATTTTACTCAGAGCCCTAGCTACTTAATAAAAAAGAAGTGGGGTTGTTTTAAGTGTGTGTCGAAAACCAAGTAGAGAAAGAATAAAAGCCAGAAAAAGCAGAGAGAAAAAAGAGAAGGGAGAGTTGGTTGAACGGAGTCGATTCATGTTTCAATTGAGTTGAAACCTTGTCAGGAGGTTTATGATTCAGAGTTCTACATTCTGAATGGTGAAGATCGAGTTTGAAGCTCTCTAGGAACAAATCCAAGGTGTATTTGTTGAGTCACTTATTTGGTGAGATTTCTCCAATTATTTTTCTAGTTGTTGTTTAGCTCTAGTTTTAGCTAGAGAAGAACTTTGTATACCTATTATTTGATAGTGAAGATTTTTCTGGTGGTCCGTAGTTTTTTCCCTCTACATTGGAGGGTTTTCCACGTAAATCTTGGTGTGCTTTATTTTTTCTGCGTCTTTGATTATTGATTGTTGTCTATTGCTTCTATATTATTGTGAATATTGCTTCAGGCACAACAAGTGGTATCAAAGCGAGGGTTATTTTGAGACATCGATACAGAAGCAACTCAGGATAAAAGTAAATTTTGTTTGAGATCATAGAGGATGATACAAGTTTTATGATAAAATTGACAGCATCGAATTATTCAATTTGAAAGCCTATGATGGAGGATCATCTATACTGTAAAGATTTGTATAAGCCAGTATTGGGTGATTCGACTAAACTAGTAGATATGAAAGATGAAAGCTGGAAGAAGCTAGGTAGAAAGACGCTGGCTACAATAAAAAAATGGGTTGATATCAGCGTGTTCCATCATGTAACGTAGGAGTTAGATGCTCACATTGTTTGAGAAAAATTGGCAGCATTGTATGAGAGAAAAATAGGTATAAATAAAGTTATGCTTGTTAAAAAGCTTGTAACTTTATAGTACATGGATGGACGATCTGTTACAGAGTACTTGAGTGATTTTCAAGATATATTTAATCGGATGACTACTATGGAGCTTAAGATGGATGATGAAATGAAGGTGTTATTTCTTTTGGGTTTATTGCCAGACAGTTGGAATACTCTAGTTGTGACTATTCTTAATTCAGCTCCTGATTATAAGATGACATTGGAGATGGTAAAGGACAGTATGCTTAATGAAGAAGTAAGATGAAAAGATGTAAACCTTGGGAATCAAGCTCTGGTCACAGAGAACAGGAGTAGAAATATCGACAGAGGTCAGGACTCAAAAGGTCGTGGTAAGTCTAAACATAGATCCAAGTCTAGAGGTAAAGTGAAGTATTTCTATTGTGGTAAGGTGGGTCATATAAAACGAAACTGTAAAATCTTGAAGCAAGAGCGAAAAGATGAGAAAGGTAAAAGTTTAGATGATAGCAATGTTGCAGCAGTGAATTCAAATAGTGATTCAGTTACTTTGATTTGTACACATGGTGATTGTAATCATGTTAGTGATCCCGGCATTGAGTGGATAGTTGACACAGGAGCAGCATATCATTGTGTTCCTAAGAGAGAGTTGTTTACAATTTACAAAGCAGAAGACTTTAGTGGTACCAAGATAGGAAACAAAAGTGTGTCGCAGATTATTGGGATTGGTGATATTGTTGTACAAACTAGTATAGGCTGCATGTTATCTTTGAGGGATGTCAGACACATTTCAGATATGAGAATGAACTTGCTTGCTATTAATGTCCTTGATAATGAGGGATATGAAAGCCGACAAAAGAATGGACAGTGGAAGCTTTTCAAAGGATCTATGGTAGTTACAAGGGGAAAACTATGCTGCACAATGTATAAGACATGGATGCAATTGAACGGTAACCAGGTAAATGCCATTGAAAATGATGCTTCAGCAAACTTGTGGCACAGGAGGCTGGCACACATGAGTGAAATGGGGTTACAGATTTTGGCAAGACAGTCTCTCATTCCCTTGACGAAAGGTATGTCTCTCAATTCATGTGATTATTATTTGTTTGGTAAGCATCATAGAGTTTCTTTTCGTAAAAGTTCTCAAAGAAAAAAAATAGATTGGAATTAATTTATTCTGATGTATGTGGTCCCATTGAGGTTGAGTCATTAGGTGGCAACAGATATTTTGTTACTTTTATTGATGATGCTTCACGTAAGACTTGGGTGTATATGTTGAAATACAAAAGTCAGGTACTGCAGTATTTTCAAAAATTTCATGCCATGGTTGAAAGGATGATGGGGTTACCCTTGAATTGTATTTGAACTGATAATGGTAAGGAATACACATCTAAAGGCTTTAAAGAGTATTGTTCAAAGCATGTAATCAGGCATGAAACGACAGAACCTGGAACACTGCAGCATAATGGTATAGTTGAAAGAATGAATCGTACCATTGTGGAAAAAGTTAGATGTATGTTGAAGATGGTAAAATTACCAAAGCCATTCTGGGGTGAAGCAGTCAACATAGCTTGTTACTTACTTAACAGGTCACCATCAGTTCTTTTGGGCTTTGACATTCCAAAAAGAGTGTGGACAGGAAAAGATACTTCATACTCTCACTTGAAAGTTTTTAGTTGTAAAGCATTCATGCATGTGCCGAAAGAGCAAAGATCAAAGTTTGACAGTAAAGCTACATAGTGTGTGTTTGTAGGATATGGTGATGAGAAATTTGGCTATAGGGTATGGGATCCAGTAAAGAGAAAGACAGTAAGAAGTAAGGATGTGGTCTTTCATGAGAAAAAAACCATAACAGATCTTGAGAAAAATAAGAAGACTACACGGATTACTGTTGAGTGTGATGTTTCAACACCGACAGGAATTCCACAGGAAAGAGCCACAGATGGTGAAAATGAGCAAGAAATAGAACTTGAGGATATGAATGAGCCAGCCACAATTGGTGATGAGCCAGATGCTATTAGTTCTGAGCAGAGGAAGCAATCCTCTCTACCTGAGAGTGTTTAGTAGGGGAAGCTACCTTAGACATCAAATGATGTAGAGTTTCAGCCCAAGAGATCTACTAGAGAGTGCAGGTCATCTACCAGGTATCCAAGTTCAGATTTTATTTTAGTTACCAGTGAAGGGGAGCTAGAAAGCTTTCAAGATGTGCAAGTTACTCCGGATAGAGAGCACTGGTTAAAAGTAATGAAAAAAGAGATAGAGTCATTACGAAAGAATGGTACTTATGATCTTGTTAAACTTCCAACAAGGAAGAGGCCATTAAAGAATAAATGGGTGTTCAAGTTGAAAAAAAATGGTGACAAACTAGTGAGGTACAAGCTCAATTGGTAGTAAAAGGTTTTTCTCAGAAACCAGGCATCGATTTTGATGAGATCTTTGCTCCAGTTGTAAAGATGAGTTCTATTCTAGTGGTACTAGGATTAACAGCTAGTTTAAATCTTAAGCTTGAGCAACTTGATGTTAAAACTACATTTTTGCATGGTGATTTACAAGAGGACATTTATATGAATTAGCCTGAGGGTTTTGAAGTGAAAGGGAAAGAGCACTTAGTTTGCAAATTGAAGAAAAACTTGTATGGCTTGAAACAAGCTCCGCGACAGTGGTACAAGAAGTTTGATTCTTTTATGGTGAGTTATAGCTATAAAAAAATAGCAACAGATTCTTGTATATATGTTAAACAATTCCCTAATGGTAACTTCATTATCCTATTATTATGTGTTGATGATATGTTGATTGTAGGACAAGATACTAGTATAGTTTGTAGGTTGAAAGAACAATTATCTAAGTCCTTTGATATGAAGGATTTAGGCCCAGCAAAGTAGATTCTTGGTATGGACATTATCCAATATAGAAGAGTTGGAAAGCTATGGTTGTCACAGGAAAAGTATGTTGAACGAGTGCTTGGTAGATTCAACATGCAACATGCTAAATCAGTTAGCAGTTCACTTGCCAACCATTTTCATCTAAGTAAGAAATCTTGTCCAGTGTCTAAGAAAAAGTAACTAGCTATGTCTAGTATTCCTTATTCTTCTGCAGTCAGTTTTTTTAATGTATCTTATGGTTTGTACAAGGCCTGACATTGCTCATGCAGTTGGTGTGGTGAGCAGATTTCTTTCTAATCCAGGGAAGGTTCATTGGGAAGCAATGAAATAAATTTTTATATATTTGAGGGGTACCTCAAAAATGTGCTTGACTTATGGAGTTTCACAACCAATTCTAGAAGGGTTTACGGATGCTGACATGGCAAGCGATCTTGATGGTAGGAAATCTACTTCAGAGTATTTGTTCACTTTTGCAGGAGGAGCTGTATCTTGGCAATCTAAGTTGCAGAAGTGTGTTGCTTTGTCAACTACAGAGGCTGAGTATATTGCAGCAACTGAAGCATGTAAAGAAATGCTTTGGATGAAACATTTTCTTCTTGAATTGTGGTTGAATCAGAAAAAGTATGTGATATTTTGTGATAGCCAGAGTGCTTTAGATTTGAGTAAGAATACTATGTACCATGCTAGAACAAAACACATTGATGTTAGATATCATTGGTTACATTCAGTGATTAAAGAACAGCAGATGCTGTTGAAAAAAGTCCATACTGATAAAAATGTAGCAGATATATTGATTAAGATACTTCTCAGGGAAAAGCTTGAGCTTTGTAATAACTTGGCCGGAATGAGTGTCCTGGCCAAGGTAAGTTCCAAATGAAACTGCTATGGTGATGAATCTCCTCCTAATGGGTTGGAGGGGGAGATTGTTAGAAAAATAGGGTCCAGCCTCATGTAAGTGGTTTTGGACCAAGTAAAGCCATGTGCCTTGATCTTTCATTTTACACAGAGCCCTAGCTACTTAATAAAAAAGAGGTGGGGTTGTTTTAAGTGTGTCGAAAACTAAGTAGAGAAAGAAGAAAAGCCAAAAAAAGCAAAAAGAAAAAGGAGAAGGGAGAGTTGGTTGAACGTAAGTCGATCTGTGATCCGATTGAGTTGAAACCTTGTCAGAAGGTTTATGATTCAGAGTTCTATATCCTGAACGATGAAGATCGAGTTTGAAGCTCTCTAGGAACAAATCCATGGTGTATTTGTTTGAGTCACTAATTTGGGGGAGATTTCTCCAATTGTTTCTCTAGTTGTTGTTTAGCTCTAGTTTTAGCTAGAGAAGAACTTTGTATATCTATTATTTGATAGTGAAGATTTTTCTGGTGGTCTGTGGTTTTTTTCCTCTACATTGGAGGGTTTTTCACGTAAATCTTGGTGTGCTTTATTTTTTCTGTGTCTTTGATTATTGATTGTTGTCTATTACTTCTGTATTGTTGTGATTATTGCTTCAGGCGCAACAGATGGATCTGCTGTTGGTAAACCAAGTCCTGCAAGTATTGGTGGAGTAATTCGTAATAGCAAATGAGAAGTTCTGCTTATGTTCTCAAAAAGCATTGACGTTAAAGACTCTAATCATGCAGAGCTGATAGCGGTAATAGAAGCTCTTTCAACAGTGGTAAGTTCGAACCTTGACTCTATTCCAGAATTGATCGTCGAAAGCGACTCTCAAGTAGTGACAGCATGGATTAACAAAGTAAGCATCAATCTCTGGAATTACAATGATCTTATGAACAAGTTGTATAATCTCTATTCTAGAATGAGAAAAGTTTTTTTTGTCCATAACTACAGAGAGGCCAATCACTTCGCAGATTTGTTGGCCAATTGGGTAGTTTTAGAAGAAATGATTTTGTAGTATGGTTGCAATTTTTGTCTATTAATAATAAATAATTCAAAAAAATTTTAAAATTTATCTTTCACTTTTATTATTCTCAAATTATGACTTCTTTTACATTAAAAAACGTAAAAATGTCAAAATAATTAATTAAATCTTAATTTGAATCTACACTGACACAATAGAATTAAAATAGTTTTGCTAATTACTGCTTAACTTTTCCCCTTAAAATTACTTAAATATCCGGCAAACTCAATTTTTTTTCCTTTGACACCCAAGGATCATTGACTTTGGGATATAGACTAAGAGCTAATTTAGACTTCATCATATTTTCTGTGCCATGAAATTTAACCCTCAAATTGAAACCAACTAAATTGAACACCCATTTGGAAGTTCTGATTTTAGTGCAGTAGCTGCATTCTCATCGTGCCAAGGCTTAGTGATCCACTGAAGGGGAAATTTACCGATGCCCAACTGATGTTGGTATTTTTCACTTTTACCCTTGAACCATGAGAAGCTTATAAGGGTCATTGGTCCTAATTCATTAATTAATTTTTTTTTTATTTAAGCATGTAAGCTCGTAAAGATTGAAAGACTTTTGTGATTAGAAGGTTCCTTTATTTATTTTTTTTATTTTGATTTTTTGTTTAAAATTATGAAATAATTTTATTATTATTTAATTTAATATAATAAATAAATTTTACTATAATAAACTAATAAATAAAGAGACTAATAAATAATAAATTATTATATAATAAGTAAATAAATTTAAATATTATATAAAAATTTTTGGAGATTATTTTATTAATTAACAAGTGTGTTAATTTATTAACAAGTCCTCTAATTACAATTCAACTTACTATTATTAATGTGTTTACATTCAAATATATATTTTCATCATTATTTTTAATCTCACTTAAACCAATCTTATTACCCATTTAAATGGCCCCTAAAATTGGGTCCAATTCAAAATTTGTCTTAAGCCTTTGAAATTGATTTTTACGTTTTCAGCAGTATTACTCTCTTCTTTCTCTCCATAATCTAGTGTGGACCCTTCTAGACGTCACCATCTGCAACTTACATGATGAAGGGTCTGATTTGGGGGACCCATCTTACATAGACAGGATAAAGCATAATCAGATCCCCACAAATCCCACATGCAAAAGTTTGTTACAACTAACACATCAACACCAAAACTAACATATACAACTTGGCCAAGATTTAGGTTGAGATGCGTTTTAGATTTTTATTCTCTTATTAGTGATACAAAGCCTTAGTTGACATTTTTGTGTTTTAAAGATAATATAAAAACTTAGATCATGTAAAAATTTATTAGATTATTTTTTTATAAATTGACAATAAATTTTTATGTTTATGTAATTGAGTTTATGTAATTATATAAAATTTTACATTTATTAAATAATGATTATATTTTTAATAATGAATGATGTTATAGATCTCTAAAAAACAAGTTTAGATGCCTGCAACTGTTCATGTTAATTATACATGTCAATGTAATACTTTTTTTTTTATTTAACATAGACATATGACTTGTATGTATAAAACTGTTTATGATGAAAAATTTTATAATCTATATATAAAATAGTTATTACAAGAATACCGATAAGGAAAACTATAAGAAATGGGGAATTCAATTCTTTTTTATAGTACATAACTTTTGAACCAATGATTCAATAACTCAAAGTCTAAGATTTGAATTTTTTGTTTTTTGTTTGTTTTCATGCTTAATCATACAGGAGTATTTTAATGATACAAAAGAAATGAGTACAAGAGATTTGATATCTCTTTTCAAGTATTTTACAGTTTCAAATTAAGATCAACATGTTCGCCCACTTCACCACCTTTACAACTGGCAATATTGCAGTTGCTCGGTCAATTTGCACCATTGCTGGTGGAAAGAAGCTATAGTAAGGTCGATAGTACATATTTAATCCACTAGCTCCTCGCCGGATAATTGAATCTTCAAAGCTTGCCTTTGACAAATAACAAAATTATATATGAGCAACTGAAGAACAAATGATCATACAAAAGCATAAAATTTATGAAAATGGAGATGGTGTAATTTGTTGTTTAAGCTCACTTGATAAGCGAATAACTCGAGCTTGGGCAATTCATAATTGTAATAATTTAAATTGGATGAAGGATGCTTGAATTTTGAGCTTGAACACATTGAAGTAGTTATTGGAACGGCTAATGTGAGAAAATCTCCATCAAAGACCCCATTTTGTTTGATGCCCTTCTTGGACTTTGAATCCAAATTTGATGTTGAACATGAAGGTCCTTCCTTGAAAATTATACAAAGAAAACATAAATGGGGAAAAACTTATACAGAATCTATTATGATAAATTTTCTTTTTAGTACATATGAGAAAGTATAAAGAGACGCCGTGATTTGAATATTAAACCTCAATACTCGTTACGTTTGAGAGATGAAAATTAAAATCAAACCTAAAAATCGAGGTGCCAGTTTTAAAATCGAATATTCTACCATTGCTACTTGAAGCTGCTTTAACTTGTTCATGATGGAATGAGCAATGGGAGGATATTTGTTGTGAATAGAGCATTGTCTAGAGAGAAGGGATATGATCTCTTCAAGCCAACTACCTACAATTTATGGTAACCAAATTCGCACATAAAAAAAGCAAACCTGTTAGGCTGTTACCATTACATAATATCAAGGTCTAAAACAGAAAGAAGCTGCATTCTTAAGACTTCTATAAAAGATGAAAAAGAAAGGAAACCTAATTCTTTATAAAACTTTTGTATAAATCTAGTTTTTTTTTTAGGGTAATTCAGCAGGCAATTTTCCCACTGTGAAAGGTAATGTTTAGGGGCATCTATAATTTAAAAACAGAAAAAAAAAAAAAAAAAGGCAAAATGATGTGAAATTCAGACCATAAACCTCATGAATTTCACAAGTAACATCATATTAATTAGTAAATGGAAAGAGATATTAAAAACTAGAATTTATCATTGGATCAATAATAAGCTATACATGATTGAAGACAAATACCTTCTCTTCGGGCAATAAAAGCGTAAAATTTCCATAATAGCTTTGGTTTGAAGGGGGCTTCATCTGAAAACTCAGTACAGATGTTGATGAAGTTCTTGATGACAAATTCACCAACATAAAAAATAGAATTCCATTAATTCGCCTAATTCTTTGTACATCAACGTTGCCAGAAATGAAAATATTTTTTAAAAAATAAATGAAAGATTCCAACTACTACAAGTTACAACACAAAATCAATTTTCTTAGCACTGAAGAAGAAGGTTGTTGAAATGGTTGTAACCTTTTTATCAAACTAGGCAAAGCCAAATGGATTCAGATTCATAAGGCAAACTCAAATTTGTCCTGAAAGCCAATCCAGGGTCCAACCAAGAACACTCTTTTTCAATGTTATACTCACAAGAACAAAATTTTATGACCATTATTAACACTGTCATTCCCTGAAAGTACTGCTGCACCAGGATGCCACCCTGGAGAACCACTGCAGGTCAATGGAACAATGTTTGCTGTACTGACTATATCAATATTTTGAACAAATAAAGGTGTTCTAAAGATTGAATTTGGTGGTGAAATAAGTTCAGTGGGGAATAGAATTGAAGAAGCAGAAGAAGAAGAAGAAGAAGAAGAAGAAGAAGAAGAAGAAGATTGATTTGAAGGATGGAACTTTGGGATTGGCAAAGAAAGATGTGATGATTTATGATGAATAATTGGTGGTGAAATAACAGATTATGGGGAAGGCAAAATTGCAGCAGCAGCAGCAGCTACAGCTGCATCTTTCTGTTGTTTTTCTTCTATTCTTATCTTCTCAAGCTGTGCCACACCAAGTCCTCTTTTGGGGACTTTTTTAAGCCTTTGCTTCTTGGAAGATCTACCAATATTGCTTTCAATTCCACTACCACTGCTAGTATTACTATTGCTACACCTTTGGGTTTGATGTTCTTACGCCATTGTTTTCACTAGCTTCCATATATATGTAAACACAAGCTTCCACAAGAAAAATTGGAAGAAAAATCCAAGAACAATAAACTTGTCAGAAACAAGATGCTAGCAATTCCAACCCTGGTATTCAAGCATTTCACTATTTATATGTGCACTTTTTTTGTATGTTTCCACTCTTTCCAAGAAGAAAAAACTGATGAAAAGAGGAAATCTTTGAAATCAAGAAACAAGGATTCTCGAATAAAAAAAATTGAGGATAACAACAGGAAAATCTAGAGAAAATGTACAAGAAGAAGCAACAAAGTTTAGGAAAAGATGCCCAAAATCTCGCAGATATTGGAGGTCAAGAGAACGAACTCATGAGCCTAGCCAAGTTTTCAGCTAAAATAATGAAAAGAGAGTGGAAAGAGAAGATCACTGTATCTGAGAGGATTCTGATTTTCTCTCAAAGGCCTTGTTTGTCTGAGGGATCAAAAAAATTATATACCAAAGTTGTACATTCATTTTTTGTTTTTTCAAAATTCAAAACCATGCAAATCTTTAGCTTTGCTATGAATATATTTGTCTCTCGTTTCTCGACCAAGTCCTCCCCCACACTTCCTCTGTTCATTCCTAGAGTCTCCAAGACACTCTCTTTAAGCTTTTTATTTTTTCTTTTATTTTTTTCTCTTTCAATTTATGTTTCCAAAGTTCTAAAAGAAGCTGAGTTCCTAAGTCACCTTAGCTTTGTTTTGTTTTCATTTCGGGGTATCGTTTGCTGGATTTGCGACTTTTGGACCTAAATGCGTGACATTCACGTTGTTCCCCAACACATGCATGGAATTCAACAACCTATTTTATGCCTTTCAAGTACACTAGCAGAGACGGATGGTTATGCAAGCCTGAAAGCTCCTTGAACCCTTAAAATTTTAAAAACCCCAGCAACATGAGGCAGAGATGGATGGTTATACAAGTCAAAAGGGGTCTTTGGCTCCTCCCAAATGTCAAGGATAATCAAGTTTGTTAAGGAAATCAAATAATCTATAAGTTCTATTCTTCGTGTGAATGCATTATATCTAGTTCACTCAGTTAAACTAGTTAACAATATTTTGAAACCCGAATAGCTTATTTGCAGAAGACCAATAAAAAGGTACTATAAAAAATTTTTTTGGGCAGTTAAAATCCATGCGTGTTTACGCTTATGGGTGTATACCTATGTTATGCATTATAGTTTAAGAAGGATTAAAATCATATTATTTTTTATTTATTTGTTATACCAATCAATTATTATTTACAAACCCTTAAAATCAAGAGATTTATTATAAGAATTAGGAAATGTATACTTGTTACAATCATAATCATATCCATTTAACAAAAGACAAATCAACTTTCTAGTTTTTTCATAAGACTTCAAATCTATAATCAAGTATCAAACTTTTTTTCTTTTTAATCAACTGCAACTTCTCTCTATATAATTTTCATTTTTAATTTTATTTTAGATTTTTTTCCCGTTATAATGCAATTTTTTATTCAAGACAAAAGTTAGATTTGAATAACTTTTTAAAAGGTTAAAAAATTATTAACTTCTAATCGCAAAGTTTTAATTTTATTCTTTTAATGGTATATTTGATAAGAAAATATGTTATTTAGTAATTGGTTTTTTTTTTTTTTAAATCATTCACAATTTTAAGTAAAATGATTTATTTGATTTATTATGTTTCTTTATATGAATTGATAAAATTTATAATTTTGTAAGTTATGTTTAGTATATTTCTATTTATATTGCTAATATATATATAATAGGTTACTTATGAAGAAAAAAATTAAAATTCAATATAATATTTATGACTAAAAGGTCAAAAAAGGCTCTGAACTAAATTCAATAATCATCTAAGCCTTTTTTTTTTACAATCAATTAAACCCTCAAATGTCTATTTTCATTAATTGAACTCTTATTAGATAAAAATGGTTAACTTTTTCTATCCAATTGAAGCTTTAATTGAGTGAAAATATATGTATAAGGATTCAACTAGGTTTGATTAATTGCAATAAAATATGAGAAGCTTAATTGATGAATGATTTTTTGTTTGAGGGATTTTTTTACCCTTAAGCCAATATTAATGGACTGTATCAAAATTAAATACCAAGATCTGCCACTGTACACAACCAATTGGGTTTCACTTCTTCTTTGAGAGTTTGGTTGTCAACATTTTAGTTATATTCCCAATCAATAATGCATTTCATATTTCAATAATGAATCAAATTTTATTTAATTATATAATTAATTTAAAACTCAACAACTTGATCCGAATTAACCTAAATTTAATGATCCAAACTTAGAAAAGTTAAATATTAAATTTAAAACATTTTGAATTCAAATTAGTCTGATTTTTTTTTAATTTGAAATAACTCAATCTGTCCAATTGTCATCTTCTTAAAGTATTAAGTTTAAGTTGAGAATATAATAAATATATAGAGAGGTTGGATTGTTTTCATCTTCAATTTCCTTTTCCTAATAAGTATGTTGTTGGCATTTGGATTACTAAAAGTAAAGATGGAATTGATTGATTGGGTTTTCTTAAGTTAGGCATAGATTTTCTTAATTTGAATGATGGTTTGTTTTTTATTAGGTCTTTGAAATTACTGTCATTCTTCTACCTTTACTTTTCAATTTGGAGCAAAATGGAAGAATCAACCAGAAATTAATTATAACAAATAAACTTAAGTTTTCGGCAATTCATTTTAATTTGCATATGCTTCCTTTTAGTTACTTATACAAACTTAAAAATTCTTTTTATTTTAACTGCACAATAAGAAAAAAAGTAAATTATTTACTTGGATCAATAGTGTGTTGCCATGGGGCATTCACATGAAAATTTTAATAAAATTATTCAATATTTTAATTTAATATTTGGCATACAAATGGACTGATTGTATTGATGAAATGTCAGGTAGGCAAGCTGAGTTAATGATGTTTACTATTAGATGGATTAAATCGATATCTAATTTGAAAATTTAAGATTGTAAATTGTATATTACTTTATTTAAATATTAATTTTATGTAACATTTATGTAATTATCAATGCAATCTATAATTCCTGATCAAATCAAATCATATGACCTTAATATAAATATTAACCCACCTTGATTAAATCTTTAATTCCTCACGTGAGATTACAAGAACTATATTTTATGTTTTTATTTCTTTTTTCTTTTAAATTTAAAACACTTTAATTTTTTACATGTTGCTAAGCAATTAGCTGTTTGATAACCTGCTTATCTAATCACTAGTGCCATCAAATCATAGAGTTTTGGGATTTTGGTTTCTTTTTTTGGCTAAATAAAATAATTAAATGAAGCTATAAAAAAAAAAAAGGAAAAAACTCTGCAAAAAAAAATCACCAAAAAAACAAAAAAAAATAGTTCAAAAAAAAAACTATGTTAAAAAGCTAGGAAAACCAAAAAAAAAAAAAAAACAACACAAACCCAAAAAAAACACAACCCCTGGTAATGGGGATCTCAGCGCCAAATACACAAAAGAAAATTTTTTTATTCTTTACTCTTTACTCATTTAACTTAAGCAACTTTTTTTTACTCTAAAAAAAAAAACTTAAGCAATTTTTTTTATTCCCAAAATGTCATAGTATGTTTAAAAACTTAAAATATACTATAATTTATAATTGATAAAAAGAGCATGTTTGATTGTATTAACTAATACCAATGATTTGAATTGCTGTAAAATTTTAACCAAATTACTAATTTTTTTTATGTAACATAAATAATAATTTCTTTGATGGCAGGTAAAAGGAAAAAAATAGTAAAAGACAAATATAAGAAAACAAGCACAAAATAGGGTAAATTCAACGGAGTATATGTTTATATGGTACCCTTCAAATTTGGTACAAATTAAACGTATAAAAGAAGACAACAAAAAATGTTAAAGAAAGAAGAGAAAAGGAAGCTGCTTATTGAAGGGTACCCTATGCCCTCTATGGCTCTATCCTTCATTCCGACATTCCCCTCCCAATATTCTCAAAGGCCTATATATCTCTAGTTTTTTTAAGCATCTAATATTATTATTTTTCTTTAGTTTTTACAGCCACCAATCAAGAAAAATATATATATTATTTCACTAATAAAAACATGGGATTTGCCATTAAAGAGATGAGGTGGTGAAATATGATGGGGCGATTCTCTCTTGCCTTAATTTTTTTAATTTGAAAATCCTTGTTTCTTGATTTCAAAGATTTCCTCTTTTCATTAGTTTTTTCTTCTTGAAAAGAGTGGAAACATACAAAAAAAGTGCAACTTCTCTCCATATAATTTAATCAAGTGCAACTTCTCTCCATATAATTTTCATTTTTAATTTTATTTTAGATTTTTTCCCCTTAATAATGCAATTTTTTATTCAGGACAAAAGTTAGATTTGAATAACCTTTTAAAAGGTTAAAAAATTATTAACTTCTAATCTCAAAGTTTTAATCTTATTCTTTTAATGGTATATTTTTATTTTTCTTGTTTTGGTAAGAAAATATGTTATTTAGCAATTGGTTTATTTGTTTTTTTTTTTAAATCATTCACAATTTTAAGTAAAATGATTTATTTGATGTATTATGTTTCTTTATATGAATTGATAAAATTTATAATTTTGTAAGTTATGTTTAGTATATTTCTATTTATATTAATAATATATATAGTAGGTTACTTATGAAGAAAAAAATTAAAATTCAATATAATATTTATGGCAAAAAGGTCAAAAAAGGCTCTGAACTAAATTCAATAATCATCTAAGCCTTTTTTTTTTTTTATAATCAATTAAACCCTCAAATGTCTATTTTCATTAATTGAACTCTAATTAGATAAAAATAGTTAACTTTTTCTATCCAATTGAAGCTTTAATTGAGTGAAAATATATGTATAAGGATTCAACTAGGTTTGATTAATTGCAATAAAATATGAGAAGCTTAATTGATGAATGATTTTTTGTTTGAGGGATTTTTTTACCCTTAAGCCAATATTAATGGACTCTATCAAAATTAAATATCAAGATCTGCCACTGTACACAACCAGTTGGGTTTCACTTCTTCTTTGAGAGTTTGGTTGTCAACATTTTAGTTATATTCCCAATCAATAATGCATTTCATATTTCAATAATGAATCAAATTTTATTTAATTATATAATTAATTTAAAACTCAACAACTTGATCCGAATTAACCTAAATTTAATGATCCAAACTTCGAAAAGTTAAATATTAAATTTAAAACATTTTGAATTCAAATTAGTCTGATTTTTTTTAAATTTGAAATAACTCAATCTGTCCAATTGTCATCTTCTTAAAGTATTAAGTTTAAGTTGAGAATATAATAAATATATAGAGAGGTTGGATTGTTTTCATCTTCAATTTCCTTTTCCTAATAAGTCTGTTGTTGGCATTTGGATTACTAAAAGTAAAGATGGAATTGATTGATTGGGTTTTCTTAAGTTAGGCATAGATTTTCTTAATTTGAATGATGGTTTGTTTTTTATTAGGTCTTTGAAATTACTGTCATTCTTCTACCTTTACTTTTCAATTTGGAGCAAAATGGAAGAATCAACCAGAAATTAATTATAACAAATAAACTTAAGTTTTCGGCAATTCATTTTAATTTGCATATGTTTCCTTTTAGTTACTTATAAAAACTTAAAAATTCTTTTTATTTTAACTGCACAATAAGAAAAAAAGTAAATTATTTACTTGGATCAATAGTGCGTTGCCATGGAGCATTCACATGAAAATTTTAATAAAATTATTCAATATTTTAATTTAATATTTGGCATACAAATGGACTGATTGTATTGATGAGATGTCAGGTAGGCAAGCTGAGTTAATGATGTTTACTATTAGATTGATTAAATCGATATCTAATTTGAAAATTTAAGATGTAAATTGTATATTACTTCATTTAAATATTAATTTTTTATTGTTCTAAGTAACATTTATGTAATTAACTCAATGCAAATCTATAAGTTCCTGATCAAATCAAGTCATATGAAATTTACTGCCTTAATATAAAGTATTAACCCACCTTGATTTTCAAATCTTTAACTCCTCCATCTTGAGTTATAACTGAAGACACCCATTTTGTTTTTTTTTTTTTCTTTTTCTCTTTTTTGGCAACTTTTTTACCAGCCGCCTGACAGCAATCGGCAGCTGTTTTGATAACCGGTGGCTACCTTAATCTTAGGCCATCAAAATCATAAATTTTTGGGATTTTGGTCTTCTCTTTTTTGCTTTATAAATAGATCAATGAAGCTTTAAAAAAAAAGGAAAAAAACTCTGCAAAAAAAATCACCAAAAAAACAAAAAAAATAGTTAAAAAAAAACTATGTTAAAAAGCTAGGAAAACCAAAAATAGAAAAAAAAACAACACAAACCCAAAAAAAACACAACCCCTGGTAATGGGGATCTCAGCGCCAAAAACACAAAAGAAAAATTTTTTATTCGAATCGAAATTTTAGGCCTCAATCTACCTCATTTGAGGTTGTTTCTCGCAAAAAGAGATTGGATTTGAGTTCAAAGGGTCGAAAATAATTTTTTAAGTATTTTTTGAGCATTTTTTCGGCATACTCAACGGCGGTAACAGCATTACCAGAAACTGAGAAGGAGAAAGAAAAATAATTGTGGAAGAGAGAGAGGAAAAAAGAGAAAAGGAGAAGAAAGAAAGAAATGAAGAAGTAGAGTGGTTTTGGGGGCTAGTTATAGTGAAATTAAAACGACATTGTTTTGATTAAGTGGTAGCCAAGCCACCAAGCCGAGCCAAGAACAGAGCTAAGTTATATATCTAAGCCAAGCCAATTAAGCTGTTTACTATAGATTCAAGCTAGTTGACCAAGCATATTGAGCCATTTCGAAACTTTGACCAATGTTGACTAAGGATATTTTAGGTATTTTTACCATAACTTTTTATTTTTTTATTTTTTTCTCAATTTTTTATATATTTCTATTATTTAATTTATGATTTTTATGTTATTTTTATTATTTTGATAAATTTTTCATATAAAATAAATAAATGAGTAGGGAAAGTATAAAATAGTTTTTAATTAATTAATTAAATAATTACTAAACCCAGAACTGTATAGAATTTTAATGACAATGAACAAGAATAAAGAAAAATATACAATAATTCATAAAATTAATTCATAAAAAATAATAATTTAAAATGTAAGAAAAAAAATTTGTTTGACAATGAGATTCAAAGGTACTCCGAGTAGTGACACTTATAAAATCTCTAGGTTAGAATATTTTTTTTAAACACTACCTATATTGGAGTATTTATAAAAATTTTCTTTTTCTATTAATAAAAAACTTAACTAATAATTAAAAATAAGGTGATAAAAATGAGAAAAAAGAAATTTTATCCGATAATGGATTCTAAAAGTATTCCGAGTAGAGATGCTTTAAGAAATCCCTAGGTGAGAAGATTTTTTTTAATATTACTAGTGTATTGGAATATTTATATAAAATCTTCAATATAATAAAAATTTCTCTTTTATTCAAAAACTTAAATAAATAATAAATAATAAAAATCAATAACAAAATGTGTGTATTAATGTATTATCATTTGCATCGCATGCATGGCATAGTTTTTTTTTGTGAAAAGTAAATTTGAGCCTCTGAAGATCAGATTTTAAGGTATTCCGAAAAGCGATGCCTAAGAAATCTCTAGGTGAGAAAATGTTCTTTTAATGTTACTAACGTACTAAAACATTTTAAGAATTATTTCAATAAAAAGGTTCTAATTTATTTTTCTCAAATAAAATTTGAGCACTAAAAAATAAAAATCAAATAAAAAAATAATTTCCAACAAATGAAAAAAATCAAAAAATTATTTTTAAATACCGAAAATAAAACTATTTTCTATCAAAATCAAAGTATAACATGTAGTTAAGTGGTACCATTTTTAAACTGGCGCTGTGGGTGTGCTAATCCTTTCTTACGCGTAACCGACTCCCGAATCCAGACTATTTTGCAGACCATAAAATTATCTTTTCAATAAATTTTAATTAATTTTAAAATGTTATTAAAATGATAAATTTTAATAGCTAGCCAATCGCACATAGCCAAAAAGGATTGGTGATGACTCTATTTTTTTTTCAAATTCGTCGGGCAGACATAAAACCATTACGACAATAACACATGTAATTTTGACCAATATAAAATAAATTATCATTTTATTTTAATTTTTACATACATCAAATATAAAATATGATGATATTATTTAAGCTAATCTTATTTATAATATCAACTTATTCTATATTATCATAATCTTATATACCAAACACATAAGTCTTATAATTTAAATATTATACTAAGAAAAAGATCACTAAAATAAAAGTATAGAACTGAGAAATACTTCTTTATCTGTCTCTCTCTCTCTAAAAGTATGGAATTAATTTTTGGATGAAATAACAATATATAGTCAATATTTCTACCCTAAATGGCAATCCCAAAGCTCAGTTTGTGGGTTTTAGACGGGAGAGAAAAATGGGGACCAATTATACTCTCAGTCTCAGCCTCAACCGTCGGTAGATAGATAGAGACGAGCAAAAGAGCTTTGGGTTTAGGGAAAAGAGAGAGAGGACTTTCCCCAACCAAAGACGACGATTCAAGTAGCACCAGAGGGCTCTTTATTTTTCCTCTTTCTCTTGATTCTCACCTCTCATGTACCTAATCACCCTTCCAATTGGCTATTGTTCCACGTGGCACTATCTATTCGTTGCATTGCATTACTCTGTCGTTATGTCTCTCACTTTTATTCTCTTTATTGGTGGGCGACATCCTTATTGTGACGGTCATGGACATATGGTAGTGTTTCTGATAATTTTAAATACCGCGACATTTAAATTAGAGTAAATTTTATCTTTGGATACTTAATTATGCTTTTATTTTTATTTGAATCACTTAATTTTAATTTGTATCAACAGAATCATTAAAACATATTAAATGTAACAAATATGGCCACTTTAACTTTTTTTATCCAAATTACTAAAAAAACATGATATGACTTCCACATTTTATGCCACATAAGTCTAAATTATTTTTTTTTTCATTTGTTTTCTTTCCTTCCCTTAAATGTCACTCTTGTTAGGAAAATGAGGTCGAGTCCCATGTAAGTGGTTTTGGACCAAGTAAAGGCCATGGGCCTTGATCTTTTATTTTACACAGAGCCCTAACTACTTAATAAAAAAGAGGTGGGGTTGTTTAAGGTGTGTGTCGACAACCAAGCAGAGAAAGAAGAAAAGCCAGGAAAAGCAGAGAGAGAAAAAGGAGAAGGAAGAGTTGGTTAAACGGAAGTCGATCCGTGGTCCGATTGAGTTGGAACCTTGTCAGGAGGTTTATGATTCAGAGTTATACATTCTGAACGGTGAAGATCGGGTTTGAAGCTCTCTAGGAACAAATCCAGGGTGTATTTGTTGAGTCACTTATTTGGTGAGATTTCTCCAATTGTTTCTCTAGTTGTTGATTAGCTCTAGTTTTAGCTAGAAAAGAACTTTGTATAACTATTATTTGATAGTGAAGATTTTTCTGGTGGCCCGTGGTTTTTCCCTCTACACTGGAGGGTTTTCCACGTAAATCTTGGTGTGCTTTATTTTTCCTGCGCATTTGATTATTGATTGTTGTCTATTGCTTCTGTATTGTTGTGATTATTGCTTCAGGCGCAACAAGTGGTATCAGAGCGAGAGTTATTTTGAGACATCGATACAGAAGCAACCCAGGATAGAAGTAAATTCTGTTTGAGATCATGGAGGGTGATACAGGTTCCATGATAAAATTGACAGCATCAAATTATTCAATTTGGAAGCCTATGATGGAGGATCATCTATACTGCAAAGATTTGTATGAGCCAGTATTGGGTGATTCGGCTAAACCAGCAGATATAAAAGATGAAAGCTGAAAGAAGTCAGGTAGAAAGACGCTGGCTACAATCAGAAAATGGGTTGATATCAGCGTGTTTCATTATGTAGCGCAGGAATCGGATGCTCACATTGTTTGGGAAAAATTGGCAGCATTGTATGAGAGAAAAACAGGTATGAATAAAGTTATGCTTGTTAAAAAGATTACAACTTGTAAGTCTAAACATAAATCTAAGTTTAGAGGTAAAGTGAAGTGTTTCCATTGTGGTAAGGCTGGTCATATAAAACGAAATTGTAGAATCTTGAAGCAAGAGCGAAAAGATGAGAAATGCAAGAGTTCAGATGATGGCAATGTTGCAGCAGTGAATTCAGATAGTGATTCAGTTACTTTGATTTGTACACATGGTGATTGTAATCATGTTAGTGATCCCGACATTGAGTGGATAGTTGACACAGGAGCGGCATATCATTGTGTTCCTAAGAGAGAGTTGTTTACAACTTACAAAGCAGGAGACTTTGGTTGTACCAAGATTGGAAACAAGAGTGTGTCGCAGATTGTTGGGATTGGTGATATTAGTGTACAAATTAGTACAGGCTGCATGTTGACTTTAAGGGATGTCAGACACATTCCAGATATGAGAATGAACTTGCTTGCTATTAATGTCCTTGATAAGGAGGGATATGAAAGCCGACAAAAGAATGGACAGTGGAAGCTTCTCAAAGGATCTATGGTAGTTGCAAGGAGAAAACTATGCTGCACAATGTATAAGACATGGATGCAATTGAACGATAATCAGGTAAATACCGTTGAAAATGATGCTTCAGCAAACTTGTGGCACAGGAGGCTGGCACACATGAGTGAAAAAGGGTTACAGGTTTTGGCAAGGCACTCTCTCATTCCCTTGACCAAAGGTATGTCTCTCGATTCATGTGATTATTGTTTGTTTGGTAAGCATCATAGAGTTTCTTTTCGTAAAAGTTCTCAGAGAAAAGAAAATAGATTGGAATTAATTTATTCTGACGTATGTGGTCCCATTGAGGTTGAGTCATTAGGTGGTAATAGATATTTTGTTACTTTTATTGATGGTGCTTCACGTAAGACTTGGGTGTATATGTTGAAATATAAAAGTCAGGTACTGCAGTATTTTCAAAAATTTCATGCCATGGTTGAAAGGATGACAGGGTTACCCTTGAAGTGTATTCGAACTGATAATGGTGGGGAATACACATCTAAAGGCTTTGAAGAGTATTGCTCAAAGCATGGGATCAGGCATGAGAGGACAGAACCTGGAACACCGCAGCATAATGGTATAGCTGAAAGAATAAATCGCACCATTGTGGAAAAAGTCAGATGTATGTTGAGGATGGCAAAATTACCAAAGCCATTCTGGGGTGAAGCAGTCAACACAGCTTGTTATTTACTTAACAGGTCACCATCAGTTCCTTTGGGCTTTGACATTCCAGAAAGAGTGTGGACAGGGAAAGATGCTTCATACTCTCACTTGAAAGTTTTTGGGTGTAAAGCATTCATGCATGTACCAAAAGAGCAGAGGTCAAAGCTTGATAGTAAAGCTACACAGTGTGTGTTTGTAGGATATGGTGATGAAGAATTTGGTTACAGGGTATGAGATCCAGTAAAGAGAAAGACAATCAGAAGCAGGGATGTGGTCTTTCATGAAAAAGAAACCATAGCAGACCTTGAGAAAAATGAGAAGACTACACGAGTTACTGTTGAGTGTGATGTTTCAACACCGACAGGGATTTCACAGGAAAGAGCCACAGATGGTGAAAATGAGCCAGAAACAGAACTTGGGGATATGGATGAGCCAGCTACAGTTGGTGATGAGCCAGATGCTATTAGTTTTGAGCAGGGGGAGCAATCCTCTCTACCTGAGAGTGTTGAGCAGGGGGAGCTACCTTCGGCATCAAGTGATGTAGAGTCTCAGCCTAGGAGATCTACTAGAGAGCGCAGGCCATCTACCAGGTATCCAAGTTCAGATTTTATTTTAGTTACCAGTGAAGGGGAGCCAGAAAGCTTTCAAGATGTGCAGGTTACTCCGAATAGAGAGCACTGGTTAAGAGCAATGAAAGAAGAGATGGAGTCATTGCGAAAGAATGGTACTTATGATCTTGTTAAACTTCCAACAGGGAAGAGGCCATTAAAGAATAAATGGGTGTTCAAGTTGAAAAAGGATGGTGACAAACTAGTGAGGTACAAAGCTCGATTGGTAGTAAAAGGTTTTTCTCAGAAACCAGGCATCGATTTTGATGAGATTTTTGCTCCAGTTGTAAAAATGAGTTCTATTTGAGTGGTACTGGGTTTGGCAGCTAGTTTGAATCTTGAACTTGAGCAACTTGATGTTAAAACTGCATTTTTGCATGGTGATTTGCAGGAGGACATTTATATGAATCAGCCTGAGGGTTTTGAAGTGAAAGGGAAAGAGCACTTAGTTTGCAAATTGAAGAAAAGCTTGTATAGCTTGAAACAAGCTCCACGACAGTGGTACAAGAAGTTTGATTCTTTTATGGTGAGTCATAGCTATAAAAAAATAGCAGCGGATTCTTGTGTGTATGTTAAACAATTCCCTAATGGTAACTTCATTATCCTATTATTATATGTTGATGATATATTGATTGTAGGACAAGATGCTAGTATGGTTTGCAGGTTGAAAGAACAATTGTCTAAGTCCTTTGATATGAAGGATTTAGGTCCAGCAAAGCAGATTCTTGGTATGGACATTATCCGAGATAGGAGAGCTGGAAAGCTGTGGTTGTCACAGGAAAAGTATGTTGAACGAGTGCTTGGTAGATTCAACATGCAACATGCTAAATCAGTTAGCAGTTCACTTGCCAACCATTTTCATCTAAGTAAGAAATCTTGTCCAGTGTCTAAGGAAGAGCAACTAGCTATGTCTAGTATTCCTTATTCTTCTGCAGTCAGTTCTTTAATGTATCTTATGGTTTGTACAAGGCCTGACATTGCTCATGCAGTTGGTGTAGTGAGCAGATTTCTTTCTAATCCAGGGAAGGTTCGCTGGGAAGCAATAAAATGGATTTTTAGATATTTGAGGGGTACCTCAAAAATGTGTTTGACTTATGGAGTTTCACAACCAATTCTAGAAGGGTTTACTGATGCTGACATGGCAGGCGATCTTGATGGTAGGAAATCTACTTCAGGGTATTTGTTCACTTTTGCAGGAGGAGCTGTATCTTGGCAGTCTAAGTTGCAGAAGTGTGTTGCTTTGTCAACTACAGAAGCTGAGTATATTGCAGCAACTGAAGCATGTAAAGAAATGCTTTGGATGAAACGTTTTCTTTTTGAATTGGGGTTGAATCAGAAAGAGTATGTGGTATTTTGTGATAGCCAGAGTGCTTTAGATTTGAGTAAGAATACCATGTACCATGCTAGAACAAAGCACATTGATGTTAGATATCATTGGTTATGTTCAGTGATTGAAGAACAGCAGATGCTATTGAAGAAAGTCCATACTGATAAAAATGTGGCAGATATGTTGACTAAGATACTTCCCAGGGAAAAGCTTGAGCTTTGCAGTAACTTGACCGGAATGAGTTCCCTGGCCAAGGTAAGTTCCAAATGAAATTGCTATGGTGATGAATCTCCTTCTAATGGGACTAGAGGGGGAGATTGTTAGGAAAATGAGGTCCAGTCCCATGTAAGTGGTTTTGGACTAAGTAAAGGCCATGGGCCTTGATCTTTTATTTTACACAGAGCCCTAACTACTTAATAAAAAAGAGGTGGGGTTGTTTAAGGTGTGTGTCGACAACCAAGCAGAGAAAGAAGAAAAGCCAGGAAAAGCAGAGAGAGAAAAAAGAGAAGGGAGAGTTGGTTAAACGGAAGTCGATCCGTGGTCCGATTGAGTTGGAACCTTGTCAGGAGGTTTATGATTCAGAGTTATACATTCTGAACGGTGAAGATCGGGTTTGAAGCTCTCTAGGAACAAATCCAGGGTGTATTTGTTGAGTCACTTATTTGGTGAGATTTCTCCAATTGTTTCTCTAGTTGTTGATTAGCTCTAGTTTTAGCTAGAGAAGAACTTTGTATAACTATTATTTGATAGTGAAGATTTTTCTGGTGGCCCGTGGTTTTTCCCTCTACACTGGAGGGTTTTCCACGTAAATCTTGGTGTGCTTTATTTTTCCTGCGCATTTGATTATTGATTGTTGTCTATTGCTTCTGTATTGTTGTGATTATTGCTTCAGGCGCAACAACTCTTTCTCTTTTTAATTGTTCAGCCTCCATCTGCAGCCACCCAAAACCAACATTCCAACACCTCGTAAACAGGCCTACGGTCGACTTTTGAGCCCAGCAGAGCTATTGTTACCAGGCTAGAGGCAGAAGCACCCCAGGAAAGCCGAAAACAAAAATCTCCTCCTTTGTTTGTCTCCAGTTGCTGCCCCTAAATAGTAGAAAGAATGTTTTAGATTGTTTCTATAAAAGAATGTTTTAAAAATTGTTTCTTTGCTGACTTTATTTCTTGGATTTATCTTTATCAATGATGAAAAGGAAGAAAAGAAAGGTGCGCTTGTTTTAGCTGCTCATAAAATATTACAACACTAATTTTGCTAGATTTTATTTCAAGACTAATGTCTAATTGTATACATTTGTTTGTCGAATGTGGGTGGAATTATGAGTGTTCGTGGTGGATTTCTCCTTTCTAACTTGATAATAATTTCCCTTTTCTGATTTGGAAATGGGAAAATGGAATTATAGTGGTCTAAATGGTGGTAGAAGGCAGAACAGATGGTAGCAGATCTTATTTTCAGGTTAGATCTAGGATAATTTAGAAAGTTTTAGGAGGAAATGAGCCAAAAAAAAAAGAATGAGGAGGCTGAAATTAGCAAACAATTAAATTCTGATGAAGATCACATGCCAACAAGAAACGATTGATGGCAGAGAGAGCAACCATATTCCAAAATTGAGCTTTGAATGGTGGCTGGCCAGTGTTGAAATTCTTTAGAGAGAAAGAGAGAGAGGAAGGGAGAGAAAAGAAATGAAAATAATAATAATAATAATTTAGGCTTAGCTTATGTGACAGTTTATGTGGCATATGACGTGGCAACCACATCATTTTTCTGTTAGTAACTTGGATAAAAAAGTTAGGTGATTATATTTGTCTTATTTAGTAATTTTTAATGATTTTGTTAGTATAAATTAAAGTTGAGTGATTCAGATAAAAGTGAAGATATAGTTTGGTAATTCATCGATATTCCGTTTGTAATCCAGCGATATTTCGTTGATAATCCATCGGTAATTGATTGATAATCAATCAATAAAGGTTGATTTTCATCAGTAAATTCGTCAATATTTCGTTAGTATTCCATCGACATTCCATCAGTATTTTGTAGGCAATTTTTTGTTTTTGTCACTAGAAGTAAAAGTTCTGTCAGTAAAATCAGTCAATAAAATCTAAAATTTATCTATAATTTGATTAATTCCATCATAATTATTTAAGAAATCATTAAATTAAAAAAACATTTGTAATTATTTTAAAAGCTTATTATTTATATATTATTTATTTAATGATCAAATCCACATCATAAAGTTTATATCCACATAAATTCTAGAACAATCCAAATTATAAAGTTAAAATCTATAAAATATAGTACTGAAATCCATAAATTCCATAATACAAGTCCTGAATAATATAGTATTGAATTTCATCAATTACATCATCTGATCTATGAAAGACCTAAGCTCAACCCTCAGCAAAAATTATCATCATCTTCGTGTATGTTGATTTTGCCATTGTTATTGAAGACTTTGATTGCTTGAATACAAATGAAATATTATAGTACTACTTCCCTCTGCCCATCTGCCTTTTAGTATCAATAGCAGTTCAGAACAGACAAGCTAATAACATCTCACCTTTGTGGCATTTTTTGGCTGGTATTTATCAGTCCATAAGCTATTATCAAGCTGGATGCTGCAGTCACGGTGACATGGCGCAAATCTGCAACCAGTAACATAATGAAAGGGATCTTGCTTAGCATAATGGCAAACTTACGTACGCAAAGGCAGAATCCATAGTAGCAATTAGCATTTTTTTTAGTATAAATAAACTAAATTATTATTAGTATGGCTGATGATTGCAGGAGTTAGCAACATTCACCTTGACCAGAAAACCAAGGCTTCAACAAGTTAATGGGTACTAACTGGACTAGTTCGATTTGGTTAGCAAGTTTCGTCATGATTAAGGTGGAAATCCTATTTCTAACATAAATCTATTCTGCAATCTATGAATTAAATAGTTTCAGAAACTACAGTAGCAAACGAGATTCCTTTAGTGCATACATAAAGTATTTGTAATAACAGATATATTAAGATAATCCTAAATCAACATATCAGAAAAGGAAGTTTAAAACAATGGCACAAATGTTTTAATTCACAAAACTCCAACCATTCTTTAAGTAGTCTACTTCGTTGTTCAGACTCTGAATTTTCCACATTATCAGCCTGCATGCAAAGGACAACTACTTAACCGTCATGGCAATAACAAAATTATAGTGACAAATAAATCAAAGAACATTTAAAGTTACAATTAATCTTAAAAATCCTAATAAAAATTAACTATTAATTAAAAAAAAAAAAAACAAAATACACGGAAGCCACAGATTCTGCAAAGCAAAGCAAAATAACAAAGAAGCCGACGGGCTATACCTGTTGAAAGAGCCAACGCCAGACGACGGACGACATCATCGGACGAGGAAAGGAACCAACCGGACTACTGACGACGATCGACAGCACCGTAAAAGACGATCAAAGGCGTGGCGGTGAGGGGAGAATGGCAGAGATAAGTGGGGGAGAGAACGGTGAAAAGGGGGGTTTAGGGATTTCAACGCAGGGTAGAAAATAAGAAGGGATTTAAGGATTTCATTTTTATCCACCTTACCGATAGAAATTCTATCAGTAAATTAATTCCTTTTTTTCGAAATTTGAATTAATTTAATTTTTTTCATAATAATTTATCAATGTAATAATCTGTCTGTATTTACTTTACTGATAGATTATTCTATCAGTGTTTCTCGCACTAAATTTTTTTCTCACCAATAATTTATCAATGAAATACCGATCAAATAATTTTCGTCAATAATTTTTTTTTTATATTCTGACAGTAAATATTGAATTAATTTATAACTATTTTCTGTCAATAATTCATTAGTGATTCATTAAGAATTATTGACAAAATTTTTTTCATGAGCAAATTTTTGATAGTGTTAATCATCTTAATATTCTTGATAAAAAAAATTTGTCAAATGACTGAACGAGACTCATGCAATTTTTTTATCAATCAAAATCGTAATTTCATTGAAAAAAATCTTTTAGATTCTTTGTCAAAAAGATATTAAAATGACAATTAATTTTTTATATATATGTAGAATTTAATATTTTTAACTTTTATGTAAATGATTTTACTATATATAAATAAAATGAAAATCACTAGATTGATCGAAATTTAAAGACCAAATTATGTAAAAAAAATTAAAAATTCATTCTTATGTACAAGCATTGAATTGTTTCCTGATTTGCAATGACTTGCATATACTATGAGAGAAATTGTTGACATGTTTCATGTTGCAAATATTTCACCACCATCCAAATCCATTTCAAAACAGTTCTCAGATGTAAGCCATTGTTCCTAAGGCCATAGCCTCCCACTTTTAGAAAGTTGGCCCAGCGATGGCAAAGTCTTTGCAATATTTTGCTAGAAATAACATGGGCGTAGGCACTTGGAGAAAGCTGCTATTTCATTGTTGCTAAGGCCACTAGCTAGATCTTCGGGAAGGTCTTGGAATGGTTATTATTTTCATAAGTAATGCTTTCAGTGTTAGCAGTTTCATTGGAATGGTTATGATTCAAATTAAAAGAATCAGGTTATAATAGACTGTATAAAACAGGGAATAGATGACATACCACCTTCAAATAAACTACACCATATTTTCCATTGGAAAGAAAGAATCTGTAAGGCAAATAAAATGGCAGATGCTTAACAGCTTCTTTAAAGAGTTCAATTGCCAATCCAGTGAAATAAGTTTCATTTTTCAAATCATATTCTGTTTCCTCTTTCGGTTTAAAACCAAAAGAAATTATATCTTTTTTATGATATAATAAAACAATTGGCTACATAATATGAAAAATAATCTATGCAAATTCCATGAGTTCCATCAGAATTATTATTAAACAATTGACAATTAAAGTTCAAGCTCAAATTTGCAGATAAAACCAATAATGAGTCTGAAATATTTCCTCTTCACTATAGTGAGTGAGATTTTCTACAAATAATTTCTGCAGTTTACAAGAATGCCAAAAAAAAAAAAAGAAAGAAAAAGAAATTTTTAAGAGGTTGCACATCTGCAGCTAGAAAACAGCTGATTGTCTGACCAAGCCATGGTATGTTTCTGCCAAAGCATCTTGAAGAAATCTTCTTTGCGGTGCCAATAATGTCGGGTCAGGAAAGAGGAAATGATGACAGAGTAGCCTATAAGCAGTCCAGTGTTCACAGGGATCCCCATCAAGAAATCTTTCCCTGACTTTGACAAGAAGTCCCTTGTCAATGCAATGGCACCGCCAGGTCTTTCAGGTTTTTTGACAGAATCCCGTGGTGGTTTTCCAGTCATCATCTCGACACCAACGCATCCTAACTACCATAGGTTCTAAGAAGCAGTGATGCTTGCCATTTGTTTCATATTAAGTAAGCAATAAGAGAGAATAAAAAGCAAATCTTTATCTTGTAATCTTTTCGTTCTTTTTTTTTTTTTTTTTTTTAGACCTTGTTTGGGTTTGTTGTCTTTGAGCTTGTCTGGGCTTGTTTTCCTTTCTCAAAATTGTTTATGCTTCTTTGTAAAATTTGTTATCATTTTTACCTTATTTAGATTTGATTTTAAATTTGGTTAAAGGTATAATTGAATCAAATCGAATTGTCATATTGAGAAGTTTGAGTTCTAGCTCGACTTGAAATTTGGTTTAAACTTGATCAAATTATAATTTTTAAATTCGAGTTCGATTTAAAATTAAAATCAAGTTATTTGAACTCGTTTTATGGATTTGCTTAATAAAAATAGCTTGATTCTCATGCCTAATTTCAAATTTAATTATATGTTCGAATTAGTTTGAATGGATATATATAAAAATAAAATAATAATTTTTTAATTAAAAAAATAAAAAAAATTAAAATATAAAAGTTCAATTAAATTCACGAATTACTCAAATCATGTATTAAATTGTTTGAACTCAACTTACTTTATAAGTTAAGCTCGAATCGACAATGAATAAGTTGAATTCAAACTTTATCCGAATAAAACTCAAGTAACATGCAAAAATTGGGGTATCATTTACACCTTATCTACAATGAGAAACACATGAAAATTTAGTAAATTTTAAAGCTGACCATTAGATTATTTTATAGCCTTTGGATTACTTTCTATCCAAAAGTCATTGCGTCATTATAAATCCTAATAGGTCTAGTAAATCCATAACTTGTCAATGCTTTGTTCCCTAAGTAATCACGTAAAGTTGTTTACCCCTGTAGCTCATTGTAAGAATTAAATACTTGTTAAGTTCATTACTTACCTATTACTTAACTTTTATGGTATGTTTAGTTCGTAGAATTTTAAATTTTAAGAGGAAGAGTGATTTTTTGGGAAGTGTGGATTCCTAACAATGAATGATTATTTCTGTCATGAGAATGTTATATTCTTGTATATTCGCGAAATCTCAAATTACGTAATAAAGGTTTTTTAGTATAATATTTTTTATTACATGTGAATAACATATAACAAATATTTTTACTGTCAATTGATGTTATTAAAATTAAATATGTGACAACCATTAAATAACAAAAATAAAAAATGTTTTCATTTTTATTATGTTTAAAATAAGGTTGTATATTGTAAACAAATATATATAATAAAGTTCAAAGAAAACATTTTTTTAATATAAACGTAGTCTTTAAAAAATTTTAACAAAATTAGTGATCCAATCACTCCATTTTTATTGTATAAACGCAATATTTATTACAAACACTATATTTCTATGGCACTAAACGCAATGTTTAAGAAATCATCATATATATATATGTATAATTCAAATATTTGTAATAAATGTCAAGTCTTTTTTACATAAATTATAAATTTATGCATTTTAATTTTATTACATAAAACACAATAAATTTTTTATTGTCTAATATATTATTTAGATTGTCGACTTTTGATTTTCTTGTATTCTTTTTTCTAAAACCATTATTTTTAAAATATATTCATAAACCTTTTAGTTTTGTAACATTTATATTTTTTATTTTTTATTTTGTTATGACTTATGATCTTCTATCTCTTTGAAGGGTGAGAGTTATATGAGTGTCTTTCATGTCTCTATTACACTTTTTTCTTTCAATTATTATTTGTCATATTACTTTGATTATTTACTTTTAATTTTCTTGTATTCAATTTATTTAAAACCATTACTTGTTAAAATTTATTAATCAAACCTTAGATTTTGTACCATTTATATTTTTTTACTTAATTTTAATTTTCTTGTGATTTATGATTTTATATCTTTTTTAAGGGTGAGAGAATACGAGTTGTTCTCATGTTTCTTTTACATTTTTTTCTTCCAATTCTTATTTGTCATATTATTTGAATTATTAACTTTTGATTTTCTTATATTCATTTTCTTTAAAATTATTATCTATTAAAATTTATTGATCAAATCTTTGGTTTTATAACATTTATATTTTTACCTTTTGATTTTTTTTTGTGACTTATGGCTTTTCATATTTTTTTTAGGATGAGAGGTTATATGAGTGCCTTTTATACCTCTATTACACTTTCTTCTTTAAATTTTTATTTGTCATATTACTAATTATGAGATTTTATTTTTTGTTGTGTTTTTGTTTTGATAATTTTATAATTTTGTAATGTTTTAATCATGTTCCATGTTTTTTCACATTTCATGTTTGTTTATTAGTCAATTGATGTATTTTTTTAGTGTTTTTATTTTTCTTATAATTTTTACTTTTTTACCATGATCTTTTTCTTTTTTTCATTTTGCAGTTTAAGCTTGACTATTAACCATTACTAATAATGAGGTTTGTTAATTATTATATTTTCATTTTTATAATTTTTAATTTTTTAATCATGATTTATGAATTTTGTTTTTTGCATTTCAAGTTTGTTTCTTAGTCAATTAGTGTATTTTTTATTGTTTGTATTTTTATAATTTTTTACTCTGTTTCTTTTTTTTTTTAATTTAAACTTGGCTATTAACAAATTAGAATATACAACAATTGATAATTATATCTTAAAAAGATTAATGGATTCATAATTTGTATTTATTGATAGTGAGATGTATATAATTTTAAGACTAAACATGTTAGTACAAAAACAATGTTGAATGATGAAAAGGTATATATGCTTTTTTTTTCTATTTTTGTGATGTCATTTTCCTATCTCTAATTTATTTTATTAGTTTTTAGTTAAATAGTAGGCATGAATATTGTTTTTTATTTTTTATTTATGACTTTTGATTTTTTTTATTATATATCTTTTATGTATTTTATTTTTTAGATTTTTGGTACGTACCAAGTTACTAATCATAAGATTTTTATGCATCCTCTTTATGTTTGAATCATTATAATTTTCTATTTTTTACATGATCTGTGATTGATTTTTTGCTGATCAACTATATATTTGGCATTTAAGACACATTTAGAATCCATTTTTACTTATGGCTTTTGAATTTCTTTTTTAAAGTGATAAATAAATTGTTACAATAAAGATCGAAATGTTTATTTTATCAATTGTATCATAATTTATCATTGTATTTTAAAAGCACGAATTGATATTTATTTTCAAGAAATTAAGTTAACATAAAATTTACTTATTTTTCTATGTTTTTTCATTGCGTTTAATTTTTTACAAAAATTTTAAATTTTTACTAATTTATGAGTTCATTGACAATAGAAGGTGATACTAAAATTTCAATGTTTTAATAAGATTTTTATTTCTTTTGTTATCCTTTTTTTTTTTTCTCTTAATCTATTTTTTGATTTTTTTCTTCTTTTCTTTCTTTCCATAATTTTATATTATAATTAAACTATAAAATATAGATATTTTATGTTGTTATATTCATTTATATTGTTAACAAATTTATGTTTTCTTTAGACGATTGCTTTTAATTTTTAATGGTTTCCCTAAGTGATTATAGTTTGATTTTTTTTGTTAAGGTAGTAGCGTAGATTCTTTAAAAACTTGAGATCAATATAGTTTTTTCTAAAAAAAAAAAGCATTATTCATCTTTCTGAAAAAAGGTCATTTTCTCCTTTATTTTGAAACTTCTCAAATTAATTAAAGTTATAGATATAAAGATTTACAAGGATAAAACTAATTAAACTAATTATAATATAACTAAAAAAATCATATAATTCTTATAATTTTATAATATATTGTGTACAACATACTTATAAAATTGATAAGCTTTACAAAATAAATGCATTTTAAAATTAAGATATTTTTCTTTAAATTTTTAGTATTTAAAAATGAAATGTCATACTTGCAATCACATTTATGATATAAAATTATGCAGTTTATGGGTAATTATTTTCAATATATTTAACATTTTAACTCTTTAATCTTAAATTTAAAGTTATAATTTCTAGTAATTATTTTCAATATATTTAACATTTTAACTCTTTAATCTTAAATTTAAAGTTATAATTTCTATTTTATTTATCTTTTTATATCTTCCAAAAAACTCTATCAACAATTAAATCATTTTTATGAATGAAATAGGAAAAAAGATTATTAAAAAGATTTTATTTATTTTATTTGTTGTGAGTAAATAAAATCTTTTTGTACTTATTTGATTATTTATCTTGCTATAATTTCAAAATCACCTATGCCTTCTTTTTTTATTTTTTAGGCATACCGGCAGTTTTACAAAGGAAAGAGTTTATAGGGGTGAAGGGTTAGGTATAGTGATCAGAAAGTTGTGATATAGGTTTTGTTTTCTGTGTGTTACGGTTTGGCTATTGATTGCGAGAAGGACAACTGCCATTTAACTTGGTTTTTTTTGTTCTGTTCCATTATTATTTTATTTTTTTAGATAATTTCATATTTTTTATTGTATTTCGTAATTTAACTTATACTTTATTTAAATTCTTTACAAATGATTCCACAATATTTTGATATAAAAATATTTAATTTATTTTATTATTATTTTAATTAATCTATTTCATTTCATATATACAAAATGTAGTGCTTTTGAAAATAAAAAATTCAAAATCATAAATTTGCAATTATTTATTATGTTTATTCTTTTAAAAATATTATTTTTATTATATGTAATATATTATGTGTCCAATCATATGGATAGAATTACAATTTTATTTAATTGTGTGGTTATGAATGCCCATTTTAGTTTTAGAAAAGATTTCTATTTATCATATAATTACATTGATTTTCAAGTGTAAAATAAATTGAAAATTTTATTATTTAGGTCTGGACAAAATTAATTTTTCTCTTGGAATCTTAACAAACTATAAGGAGTAGTGGGTTTATGATTTCAAGTTATTTGAACATTATTGAAAATTTTAGAATATCTCAAAGAATCAAATATCGTGAATCAAATGTGAAAATTAGATTATGAAAATCAAAATTTCAGAGTAATCTAAATTTTTTTTGAATCAAATGCTCGTTTACTATTTACTTTTTTTTTCCTAACGACGGATATAGATAGAAAAAACATATAGTATATTAAAAAGAAAAATAATATTAAATTAACAATACATAAATGTTTACAAGAAAGTTTTAATTCAAATACTATAATTAATTAGAAATTTTTAATATTTATGAGTAGCTAGATTGTTATGGTATAGTCATCCGCAACAAATAAGTTTGTAATTAATGTGGATTATAATCAACAGACTAAAAATTTGTCATAGATATCTTTGGATTAGTACTATTCCAATTAATTTATTAACTGTTAGACACGATAACTCTATCCTTGATTATTGTTTGTTTTGACTGTTTGTTGAATATCAAATTCTGTTTCTATCATTCACAGTTTATTAGTGAAGTTAATTGAGTCAAAGATGATGAGCATAAAAAACATTAATCATACGATGTAACCAATATGGACAAAATAATGAAATTCGCCCACATAGCCTTCATAAAAGGCCTAATGAATAGCCAAACTTGTCTTAGATTAAAGCTTCCCCATTTCATTGGAATTATTATTGTGTGTTTGTTTCATAATAATTTAATTATATAATTTTTAAGTGTATGAAAAATATGATCATTCTTTCATTGTATTTTTGAGCTGTTTATGTTTATCTTGCACGTCTTTTTAAAATGTCTCAAATCTTTAGTTGAAGTGCATTAATAATTTTATTTTTTTGTCTTAAATTAATTTTTTTATGTGACAAATCATGATAATTAATCTAATTACGGATTAGTGAACATGAGCAGAAGTAATAGGAAATTCCTTTGGATTGGTTGTGATTTTTGTTTATTGAAGATAAAGAGGATGAAGCAATAGTTCCATAAACAAGGAGGAGCTACAAATAGTGTTTTAATAAAAAATATTTATTATTTGATATTATAATAAAAATAATTAATTGGGAATAAATATTTATATTTACATTAACAAAAAAATCCAAAAATGTGCTTATTTTATTTTTTTATGTACATATTTTATAATATAATTATACATCTATTAACTAAATGTACATATATTTTAAGTTTGAATTAAGTTCATTAAACATTACGATTACAAAATAATTTTTATTTATTAATATTATATTTTTTTCATTAATTATTTTTAATATAATACCAATTAGTAAATATTTTTGTTACTTGTCGGCAATTTTCCCCTTAAAGGACAGATATCTGGGCTGTTCCATTCCAAAGATTTGAAACGGACACTGAAAAAAGAAGACTTTCAGATAAGAAAGGAAGAATAAAAAAAGAAGACCAGAGAAGAAAAGAAGTGATGGGTCATGGCCTTTGTGGGTCACATGGCTTTTGTCGGCCACTATGGAATTTAGTAAGGAATATTAAAAGAAAAGAAGAAGACTTAGAAGAAAAGAAGTCTTTGTTTCTCTACATTTTTACATACTAATCTTAAAACAAATCCTTCGGCCATAAAACCTCAAAAAAGAAAAAAGGCAAAAACCCATTTCTGCTATCAGAAGCAGAGTGTTCTGTTAATCTTTTTTGTTTGAATTTTCTAGGCAGATAAGTTAACATTGTTTTTTCAATTTCCAAGCTTTTTGATCATTTCAGTGCGAGCCCGACTTTTTTTTTTAATAAATTTTAAGGTTGATTTCTACTCTATTTATCATTCAATTCAAAAAGACAAGTTCATTCTTGTATTAGATTTGAATTTGATTAAAATTTTATTTTTAAGTTTAATTTAACTCAAAATAAAAATAAAAATGTTCAACTTCTTTCTATTAAACTTATTTAGTAGAAAATGAATTTAATTATCATACTTAAATTTAAATTTATTTATGTGTTCGAACTTAAATTCAAATTGATATAAATATATAAATAAAATAATTATTTTTAATTAAAATAATATAAAATTTTGATTAAATTTGTAAATTATTCGAATCAAGAATTAAAATGTTCAAAGTTTTTAAATTATTTGAACTCAAATCAATAATAATTAAATTAAATTAAAATTTTATTTGAATTAAATTAAACAGTTTTATAAAAAATAATTTATCATTTATATCTTTAAATTTGGCATGAATCTATAATGAGAAAGACATGAAAATGAAATAGCATATTTTAAAACTGATCGTTAAAATCGGATTATTCTGTAACCTTTAGATAACTCTTAATCCAACAATCATCACCTCATTGTAAATAATTTAGTAAGTCTTTAAGTTGTCGATGCGTCGTTGTCCAAGTGATTAAGTAAAGCAGTTTATCTCTATAACTTTTTGTAAAAATTATGTACTTGTTAAATTCATTACTCATTTTATATTATTTACCTTTTTTCTTCCGCATTGATGGATACAAATAAAAAATATATAATACATTAAAAAGAAAAATAATATATAAGATTAATAAGACATTAAAGTTTATAATGAAATTTTATTTCAAATACTGTAATTAATTAAAAACTTTTGACATCCATTATTAATTACATAAGCATGATGTAGTCATCTACTACAAATAAGTTTGTAATTAATGTAGAAGATAATCAACAAATTAAAAATATGTTATAAATATCTTTCGGTGATAAATACGAGAGCGGCATCTTTTATTGTTAATCTTTTATTGCTTGTTTGGACCGTTTGTTGGATATTATATTCTATTTTTCCTTCATACTTTATTATTAAAGTTAATCAAGATAAGGATAATAGGTGAAGTACCAGAAAATTTAATTATATAATGTAATCATTTTAGACAAAATAATAAAATTTACCGAGGTAGCCTTCTTAAAAGGCTTAATGAATAGCCAAGCTTACCTTAGATTAAAGCTTCCCCATTTTATTGGTATTGTTATTGCGTGTTAGTTTCATAATAACTTAATTATATAGTTTTCAAGCGTGTGAAAAATACGACTATATTTTTATTGTATTTTTTAACTTTTTGTATCATATATCTTTTTAACATGTCTCAATTCTTCATCCGAAGTGTAGTACTAATTTAATTTTCATTTTTGGTATTAATTTAATTTTTTATGTGATGAATCATTATAGTTAATCTAATTACTAATTAGTGAACATGGGCAGATATTTTTAGGCCAGCTCTTTTGCTGTTTTAATTGTTTCTTAGAATAAATTAAGAATGATATGGTTTACTAATAAGAAATTCTTTTGGATTGATTGTCAATTCCGTTTATTGGAGATAAAAAGGATGAAGCGATTGCTTCGTAAACAAGATGGAACTACAAGATTGCTTTATTAATTATTTAATAAAAATAATTAATTAGAAAGAAATATTTATATTTAAATTAATAAAAAAATTATTTTTATAATTTTAATATCCAAAAATGTATTTATTTTATTTTTTTATGTACATATTTTATAAAATAATTAACATATATATTAACTAAATGTACATGCATTATAATTTTGAATTAAGATTATTGAATATTACGAAAATAAAAATAATTTTCATTATTTTATTAATATATTATAATTTTTTTACTAATTATTTTTAACATTGTACCAATTAATAAATTTTTTTTGTTACTTTCGAAAATTTTAGGACAAATATTTGGGCTGTCTTCGATAACTTAGATGAGAAAGGAAGAATGAAAAAAAAAAAAAGACCCGAGAATAAAAGAAGTCACGGGTCATTGCTTTTGTCGGCCACTATGGAATTTATTAAGGAAATAACAATATTAAAAGAAAAAGAAGAAGACTTAGATGAAAATAAGTCTTCTTTTCTCTGCATTTTACATAATAATCATAAAACCAATCGTTTGGTCATTAAACCAAAAAAAAAAAAAAGCAAAAACCCATTTCTGCTATTAGAAGCTGAGTGTTCTATTAATCTTTTTTATTCGAATTTTTCAATTAAATAAGTGAACGTTCTCTTTTCAATTTCTAAGCTTTTTTTATCATTTCATTGCGAGCTTGATTTCTTTTGTTTTTTGGTCTAAGAGTTTTAAGGTTAATTTTTATTTTGCTTTTCCTTCAACTCAAAAAAACAAATTTGATTTTAAATTTGATTTAAATTTAATCAAATTTCAATTTTTAAATTTGAGTTCGATTTAAAAAAAATAAAAATATTCGAACTCTTTCAATTAATTTTATCTAATAAAAAATAAATTTAAATTTTATATTTAATGTTAAACTTGATTATGTATTTAAATTTTAACTCAAATTAATATAAATATAAAGATAAAATAATAATTTTTAATTAAAATAATAAAAAATATTAAAAATATAAAAATGAGATTAAATTAATTAATTATTTAAATCAAATAGTAAAATATATAAACTCATTAAACTACTTAAACTCAAATAAATAATTATTAAATTATAAAATTTTATTCGAATCAAATTAAAATATCTTACAAACATTATCCATCATTTACATCTAAATTTGATATATATGTAGAATGAGAAACACGTGATAAAGGAGTAATCAATTTTAAAGCTAACCGTTAGAATCAAATTATTTTATAACCTTTGGATACTCTTGATCCAATGGTTATCGTCTCATTATAAATTTATTAGATTTAACAAATCTGTAACTTGTTAATACTCTATTCTCAAGTAATTAAATAAAATAGTTCACTCTCGTAGCTCCTTGCAAGAATTTAATACTTGTTAAGAACATTACTTACCTTTTATTATTTGCTTTTTTCATATTATTATTTTCTCTTTTTTTTTTCTTTTGCAATGATGGATATAGATAAAAAAAAAGTTCACAGTATATTACAGAGAAAAATAATATATAAGATTAATAATACATAAATGTTTACAATGAAATTTTAATTCAAATACTAAGATTAATTGTAAAATTTTGATATTCATGAGTAACTACATTATCATGGTATAGTCGTCTGCAACAAGTAAGCCTATAATTAATGTAAAAAATAATCAACAAATTAGAAACCTATCATGAATATCTTTAGGTTAGTATTGTTTCCATTAATTTGTAGACCAGTAGATATAGAAGCTCCATTTTTTATTATTGTTTGTCTTGACCATTATTGGATATCATACTTTATTTCCTTCTTTTACAATTTATTACTAGAGTTAATTAAGACAAAGATGATGGGTAAAGTATTTTTTTTTACATATAAAAAATATTAATCAAGTATCAGGAAATTTAATCATACAATGTGAACAAATAATGAAATTTGCCGACGTTGCCTTCATAAAAGGCTTAATGAATAGCCAAGCTTGCCTTAGATAAAAGCTTACCCATTTTAATGGTATTATTATTGTGTGTTAGTTTCATAATAACTTAATATATAATTTTCAAGCATATGTAAAATAAGATTATACTTTTATTATATTTTTAAGCTGTTTGTATCATGTCTTTTTAAAATGTCTCAATTCTTCAATCGAAGTGCATTAGTAATTTAAAATTTTTTATCTTAAATTAATTTTTTTTATGTGAAGAATCATGGTAATTAATCTAATTAGTAATTAGTGAACATTGGCTGAAGTAATAGAAAATTACTTTGGATTGGTTGTGAATTTCGTTTATTAAAAATAAAGAGAATGAAGCAATAGCTCTATATTATTATTTGATATTACAATAAAAATAATTAATGAAAAGAAATATTATATTTAATTAATAAAAATCCAAAAAAATACTTATTTATTTTTATGTACATATTATAATTTTAAATTAAGATCATTGAACATTACGATTACAAAAATAATTTTTATTTATTAATATATTATAACTTTACTAATGAATAAATATTCCATAGATTTGAAACGACCAATAAAAAAAAGAAGACCTTAGATAAGAAAAGAAGAATAAAAAATAAGACCCTAGAAGAAAAGAAGTGATGGGTCACGGCATTTGTCGGCCACTATGGCATTTAATAAGGAAAGTATTAAAAGAAAAAGAAGAAGATTCGGAAGAAAATAAGTCTTCCTTTCTCTACATTTTACGTAGTAATCTTAAAACAAATCTTTTGGCCATAAAACCTAAAAAAGAAAAAGAAGGCAAAAACCAATTTTTGCTACCAGAAGCGGTGTTCTGTTAATCTCTTTTTGTTTGAATTTTCCAGGCAAGTAAGTGAACATTCTCTTTTCAATTTCCAAGCCTTTTGATCATTTCAGTGCTAGCTTTCCTTTTTTTTTTTCAATTAGTTTTAAGGTTGATTTCTACTTTATTTTTCCTTCAATTCAAAAAGAGAAATTTATTCTTGTATTTAACTCGAATTTGATCAAAATTTAATTTTTAAGCTTAAATTTAATTCAAGATAAAAATTAAAATATTCAAACTTTTTTTATTAAATTTGTTTAATAAAAAATAAATTTAATTTTCATAACTTCATTTTAAATTTATTTATATGTTTAACTTTGAACTTGAATTGATATATAAATATAAAGATAAAATAATAATTTTTAATTAAAATAATAAAAATATAAAAATATAAAAATTTGATTAAATTAATTTATAAATTATTATTAAAATGTTTAAATTTGTTAAATTATTCAAACTTGAATTAAATTTAAATTTTATTTAATTTGAATTAAAAAATATTGTAAAAATTAATTTATTATTTATATTTCTAGAATTGACGTATATCTATAATAAAAAAGACATGAAAATGGAGTAATAAATTTTAAAGTGAACCGCTAGAATTGGATTATTTTATGGCCTTTGTACTACTCTTAATCCAACAATCATCACTTCACTATAAATGATTTAGTAAGTGTACAAGTTGTCAATACTTAGTTCTCCAAGTAATTAAGCAAAGCAGTTTATCTCTACAGCTCATCGTAAGAATTGAATATTTGTCAAGCTCATCACTTACTTTTCATTATTTATTTAGTTTTTCTTCCGCACTTATGGATACAGATAAAACAACATATAATATATTAAAAAGAAAAATAATATATAAGATTAATAACAAATAATGTTTATAATGAAATTTTATTTCAAATACTATAATTAATTAAAAAGTTTTGATGTCCATGACTAATTACATAGGCATGATATAATTATCTGCTACAAGCAAGCCTGTAATTAACGTAGAAAATAACCAACAAATTAAAAATCTGTCATCAATATCTTTAGGTTAACATTTATATTTAAATGAATAAAAAAATTAAATTTATTTTTATAATATTAATATCCAAAAATGTAATTTTTTATTTTATTTTTGGATGTATATTTTTATAAAATAATTATACATATATATAAACTAAATATACATATATTATAATTTTGGATAAGATCAATGAACATTACGATTTTATAAAATAATTTTCAATTTTATTATTAATATATTATATTTTTTTCACTAATATTTTTAGTATGGTACGAATTAATAAATATTGTGTTACTCTCGGAAATTTCCCCAATAAAGGACGATATTTGCGCGTCTTCCATGACTTAGATAAGAAAGGAAGAATAAAACAAGAAGAGGCCCGACAATGAAAAGAATGATTAATGCTTGTCTAATCTTTCTCACAATACAATTTTAATGAAATAACTATATTAAAAGAAAAAGAAGACTTTGCATGAAAATAAGTTCCTTTTCTCTACATTTTACATACTAATCTCGAAACAAATCCTTTGCCCATAAAACCTTAAAAAAAAAACAAAAAAGCAAAAAGCCATTTCTGCTATCAGAAGTTGATTGTTCTGTTAATTTCTTTTGTTCGAATTTTCCGGGTAGATAAGTGAACGTTCTCGTTTCAATTTCCAAGCTTTTTGATCATTTCAGTGCCATCTTGATTTCTTTTTTCTTTTGGCGCAGAGTTTTAAGGTTGATTTCTACTCTGTTGGCTTTTCCCTCAACTCAAAAAGAGAAAAAAAAAAAAAAGAAGAAAAAAATTTTGTTTGATTCTACATTTCTTTCCTTGTAACTTCAAAAAAAAAAAAAAGGAGCTACTCTTCAATATTTTCTTCCTCTTTAGTTTCCACTTTGTTTGTCATTTTCATCAAAAAAAATACAAAAAAAAAAAAAAAGCAAAAGCCCATTTCTGCTATCAGAAGTTGATTGTTCTGTTAATTTCTTTTGTTCGAATTTTCCAGGTAGATTAGTGAACGTTCTCTTTTCAATTTCCAAGCTTTTTGATAATTTCAATGCCATCTTGATTTCTTTTTTCTTTTGGCCTAGAGTTTTAAGGTTGATTTCTACTCTGTTGGCTTTTCCTTCAACTCAAAGAAAAAAAAAAAAAAACTTAAGTTGAATTTTGTTTGATTCTACATTTCTTTCCTTGTAACTTAAAAAAAAAAAAAAAAGAGCTACTCTTCAATATTTTCTTTCTCTTTAGTTTCCACTTTGTTTGTCATTTCATCTAAAAAATTAAAATAAAAAAGAAAGAGAAAAAAAAAATCCAATCTTCAAATTTATTTTCTTTGTTTTCAATGATTCATCATGAATAAATCCTGGCAGATTTAGAAGGCACCAAGTAAGGTAAATGCAACAATTTCTCCATTGCTTTCTCTTTATACAAATAAAGTGTGTTTCTTACATTTTTTTTATCTAATTTGCAATTTTGTCAGTGAAGTAGATCAGATCTGAAAAGGATTGGATTTATTTCTCAAGCAAATTTCCTCTTGAAAAGCTTCGGATCTATTACTTCTATCTAGAAGTGGTAAGGTTGGAATATTCATTTAACCTTTTTTTCTCAATATTAAATAAACAACAAAAAAAGTTGGTTGCAGTGAAGTAGAAAGGCGGATAATTTTTTTTTTTTTGGGTTCTAGGGTCTTTTGATCTTGTGTTTTTGGAGCTTCTCTAGTTGTGATGGGAACCCGGAGGACAGGAGGGAGGAAACGGTGCCATTGGTGGTGATAAGTGGGTAAGGGTGGCGTTTCTAGTTTTTATGGCCTTGGGTTTTGTTTTAAATTTAGAAGTTTCTATCAGTTTTTAGGAAGACTTGATATGATACGAGGAAAGGGAGGATCAAGGAGAAGACTTGGGTGAGTTTTGGTAAGGAAAACGGTGCCGACGAGCGGCGTACGATAGTAGCAGAGAATGGTCCTACATCGGAGTTTGATGGCGGCGCTATTAAATGAAGTAGGGTAGTCAGAGAAGTTAGAAAATGAAACAAATTGATTTTTTTTATACGGACTTTTTTTTTTTAAATAAGTTCACGTAGGCATAACCATGTGGTAATTGGGCATAGGCCGTGTGTGAATAACAGTCTACAATTTTCTTTTTTACTTTAATGTTACAATTATCCAATCATAATAAAAAAAAATCAATCTAAATTTTTTTATTATAATCTTATAATTAATCAATTATCAAAAAAATTATATAAAGGTACATCATTTATAAGTGTGGATTTCACATTTTTTTGTAAACCCTATAAAAATATTGAATTTTAATTGGTTAATTGTTTTACAATAATTGGAGGTGGTATGTTTCCAATAAAAAATTATGTAAGTAAGGTTCACCAGTTATGTAAGTGTGTACTTCATATAAATTTTGATGTGCTTTATACAATTATATATTATAATTGGTTAATTGCCTACTATAATTATTGTTAGTGATATGATATATTCTTGTAGTATCTTCATCCAACATTTAACTCTAAATGGTATGATGATCAAAGAAGCAAATCTTTATAATGTTGGTGACTAAATCATTACTTTTTACAGTTTGGTGTCCAAAATAAAAAAATCAACTAAAATTGTTTGACCAAACAAGTAATTAATCGTTTTTAGACTGTTGCTTAACTGTTACAGTATGATACGATTTTTTTGGTTTTCTATCCTATTAACATAAATTTTTTTATTTCATGTTTTCTGAGTAATGTTTCGTTATAAATTATCTAAAAATATTGTTTTTTATTACGTGTTTTCAGCTTGGTAGAGTGCTGAAGAAAGGCATTTGGTTCTCATACTTTGAATTGTCTTCACCTTGCCTCGTTACGTACTTAAAAAGTGTTACTCGGCAGAAAACTGAAGAAAAAGCAGTTGGTTGTCACACTTTGGACTATCTTCACCTTGCTTGGTATGTTTAGAGAGTTCACCTTCATTATTCTTTAATTTTCTTTTTAGTATCTTCACCATGATTTATCTCATAGCCAATATTTTTATGTTTGGCAGAAGTTTCTTCAATTTGAGCTGTCAAGAATGGCTTGTGGGTTTTGCGAGAATGCTCTCTCTAACTGCGTGGGAACACTGCTCGTGGATTGGGTGGCGAAGCCAGTAGGACGTCAATTTAATTACATTCGCCATTTTCATGACAATGTTGAAAAGCTCAAAGAAAGAAAAGAAGAACTAATAATGGCACGGGCTCGGCTGCAACATGAGATTGAGTATGCTGAAAGGCGACTTCAAGGAATTGAAGATGATGTCAGATTTTTGCTATCAAAGGCGGACAAAATCCTATCAGATATGGAAACTCTAGAAAAGGAATTGCAGCAAAACAAGAGATGTTTCAATTGGTGTCCTAATTGGAGTTGGCGGTATAGATTAAGAAGAAAGCAATAAAGAACACTCTTGTTATTTGTGAGCTTATAGAGAAGATTAACAAATTTGGTCAACCTGGACGAGTGGGCTACCGTTCACGTAGTACAAATCCGACCATAGAATTTCTCTCATCTAAGGATTTTATGGTTTTTGAATCTTCAAAAAAAGGTTTCGATCAGATAATTGAAGCCTTACAGGATGACAAGGTCAGCATGATTGGATTGTGGGGGATGCCAGGGGTGGGCAAGACAACCCTTGTCCGAGAAGTTGGAATTCATGCCAAAAAATTAAATCTGTTTGACAGAGTTGCGATTGCTACTGTGTCTCAAAAGCCAAACTTTGAAACAATTCAAGATGAAATTGCAAAAGACTTGGATTTCGATATGAAGAATGCCCAAGGAAGAAGATCAATCCAAGAGTTCTGGTCGAAACTGCGGGAACTACAGAAGGATAAAAGGATTCTAATAATCCTTGATGATGTTTGGGCAAAAATTGACTTGAAGGAGAAGATAGGAATTCCATTTGCCGAGGATCATAAAGGCTGCAAAATTCTTTTAACAAACTCGCCGTCAACATGTATGTGATGCTATGGAATGTCAAAGGACAATACCACTTGGTTGTTTAGAAGACAATGAAGCTCGGGCTTTATTTAACGCCAAAGCTGGTTTAAACGACTCTTCTGGTGCTTCTATTAAGGATGTGGCAACTAAAGTTATCAAAAAATGTAAAGGTCTGCCCATAGCTATAGTTACACTGGCAAGTGCTCTGAAAGGTAAAAATCGTCATGGCTGGGAAGCAGCAAATCGGAGACTCGAAACCGTTAAATTGCTTGACATAGAAGACATTGATCAACAAAATGCTTACCTATGTTTGAGGTAAGTTTTGATTATCTGAAGAATAAGGAGACCAAGATGTGTTTCTTGTTATGCTCTTTATTTCCTGAAGATTATGAGATTTATGTAGAGGAGCTGGTGAGATATGCATGGGGACTAGAGTTGTATAAAGGTATGGGCTCGATTGAAGCAGTGAGGAGCGAAGTGCTTGCTGCGATGGACATCCTCAGGAATTCTTGTTTGTTGTTAAATTGTGGAGAAAGGCATGTTAAAATGCATGACTTGGTTCGTGACTTTGCTTTGTGGATAGCATCAAACAGAACGGAGTTTTCTTTTATGATAAAATCTGAGGTTGTTGAATTGTGGCCAAAGGATGAAAGTTTTGAGCCTTACAAAGCAGTCTCCTTCAAGACTAGTCGGATTGTTGAACTTCCTAAAGGACTGCTATGCCCAAATCTCAAAATTCTTGTACTTGGTGGAGATAAGAAGATGACAACTTCAAGTGAATTCTTTGAAGGAATGACAGCATTAAAAGTTTGCGCTTTGAATTCTAGATTGATATCTCCGGATGCATTTCAGTTTCAAACAAACCTTACAACTCTACATTTGGAAAGTTGCAAACTCTTGGACATCTCAGTGCTTGGGCAGTTGAAGAAACTTGAAGTTCTTTCATTTAGTTGCTCTGATATCAAAGAATTGCCAGAAGAAATAGGTGATTTGGATAATCTTAAATTGTTGGATTTATCATATTGTGAAGAACTGCAGAGAATCCCTTCTCAGTTAATACGAAGATTGTCCAAATTAGAAGAACTATACCTGCATGGTTGTCAATTATTAAAATGGGCCACTGAGAGCACTGTTCGAGAAGAAAGATTTGCCAGTCTATCAGAGTTGAATTCCTTCTCAAACTTGATTGTATTATCTTTAGAGGTTTCTTCTGAAGATATTCCAAGAGACTTTGTGTTTTGTAAATTACAAAGGTTTTATGTTTGCGTTGGCTTTGACTTTTCTGATTTTTATGGATTGAAGATGGACTCTGAGATCTGCCCATTCTCGAGATCTTTAAAGATTGGGGGGTCTATAATAGAGGCATGCAAGCAGTTATTTAAGGATACAGAATCTCTTAATCTGAAAGATATGGTGGGTTACCCAAATCTTGTTCCAAGCTTGGAGTCGGGCCAAGTGGTATTCAGTAAGCTGACTTCTCTGGGTATTGAGAGTTGCGAGCATATGAAATGTCTCATTGATACTACAAAGCAGCAGGTGCTAACCAATGCAATTCCAATTCTACAAAGTCTTGAAAGGTTGGAAGTTAAATCTTGTGATGAGATGCAAGTGCTATTTCAGATTGCTGAATTGAGGAGCATACAACAAGGACCCCGTCGTCATGTAAGCTTACAAAGTTTGAAGGTTGTAACAATACACAACTGCAACAAATTGAGACATCTCTTCCCAACGTATGTTGCTGACAGTCTTGGACAACTGGAAGCACTGAACATATCCTCATGCTTGGAATTGGAAGAAATAATTCCCAAAACGGAAGTGTCAAACATCAATCTCCAAAGTCTAAGGGAAGTACATGTAAGTGGCTGTAGTAACTTGACATCTCTTTCCTCATTGTCGCATTGTCAAAGTTTGGAGAAATTGACAACACTTTTAAATAGAGAGTGGAAAGAAAAAAAAAATCGATCAAAATTTAATCCTTTTAAATTGGGAGAAAAACATTCTTTTATACTTAATAAAACCTTTTTTTTAAATAATTTTTATTCTAATCCTTTTTCTTTTTTCTTTTGTTTTTTTGTTTATCTTTGGTACCAAACAATAAAAAGAAAATTAATTCTCTTTTCTATCATTTATTTTTGCTTTCCTCACCCTTTTTCCCTCTCTTTATTTTTCTTCCAACCATTAAACATAGTGTTAATGTTGTCGACAGAATTTTTTTTCTTGATAAACTAGTGTTCGAAAAGTTCAAGTCTAAGAGCTATAATATTTAAAAGATAGACTTTGTATCACTTTGTGTAAAACTAACGTAAATCTATTTCTTCACTACTTAAACAATGATCATTTAAAGATCAGTTGTGGAATTTTAAGATAACTTTTTTTATTTTACTTTCCTCTATAAGTTTTGTGCAATATTATTTTACTTTCATCTGCGATATTATAAAACTCAATTTTTTTTCATGTACGATTTTTTAAAATGTTTTAAGTTCATCTATTATTCCAATCTTGTTAAAAATTTAATAGAATGAAACCTTTTAAAATATTTTAAATTCATTTATTATTCCAATCATTGTTAAAAATTTAATGGATGTGCATATGACGTGATTTTTAACTTAAAAAGTCAAAGAACACCATCTTACCACATGCACGACATGGACATACATACACATGATTTGGAGATGATATAGTTTGTCAAATTTTAATCACTGTTTATGGAATTTATGATGAGATAAAAGTGCTATTTCAGATTGCTGAATCGACGAGCATACAACAAGGACCCAGTTATCATGTAAGCTTACAAAGTTTGAAGGTTGTAATGATATACAACTGCGATAAATTGAGATATCTCTTCCCAACGTCTGTTGCTGAAAGTCTTGGGCAACTGGAAGTGCTGGACATATCCGAATGCTTGGAATTGGAAGAAATAATTCCCAAAACGGAAGTGTCAAACATTAATCTCCAAAGTCTAAGGGAAGTACAAGTAAGTGGCTGCAGTAAGTTGACATCTCTTTCCTCATTGTCACATGGTCAAATTTTGGAGAATTTGAGAACACTTCACATTTGGAATTGCTCTCGATTGGAATATACTTTTCCAATCTCAATGGCTGAAGGTCTTCCGCAGCTGAATGAGGTTAGATTGCAAAGATTGCCTGAATTAAAAGGAAGGGATGGGAATGACATTGTACTCACGCTGCCATCTTTACAAGATTTGTGTGTGGATGATTGTCCACAATTGACTCCTTTTATCATTTCGGCTAAAATACAGGTAATCCTATTTATTTATGGTTTTACACTTTCAACTATACTTTGTAGGAGGAATATAAAGAATGGAAGAATAGATAAGAGAGCTGAAAGAAAAAAAATGGAAACTTAATCCATTTAAATTGGAAGAGAAAATTCTTTTTTTCTTAAATAAAATCTTTTTTATAATTTTTTATCTTTGGAAACAAACACTTAGAAAGTAAAATAATTCGACTACATAGTGTTAATGTCGTTGACTAAATTTATTTTCCTGATAAGTTGGTGACTAAAAAGTTTTCAAGTGCTACAATATTTAAAAGATAGACTTTGTATTACTTTGGGTAAAATTAATGTGAATCTACTTCTCCCTACTTAAGTAGTGATAATTAAAATCCCAATTGTGGACTTTTAAGATAGCTGTCATTATTAAAATGTATCAGGCATTGATAAGCTTTGTGCAATATTATTTTACTTTCATCCACAATCTTATAAAACTCAATTTTTTCATTTACACCTTTTAAAATATTTTAAATTCATCTATTACAACAATCATTATTAAAAAATTAACAGAACAAATCTTTTTTAATGTCACATGAATGTGCATATGACAAGAATTTCAACTTAAAAAGTTAAAAAAACTCCCACCTTTTCATCACATGCATGTTTACATGGTTATACACATACACACAATATTTTGAGACGACAAATTTAGTCAAATTTTAATGATTAATTGTTGAAATTGATGAATTTGAAATATTTTAAAAAAACTTGTGAATGAAAATTTTGAATTTTAATTAAAACCATGAATGAAAATGAAATATTGTACAAAAGTCATAGATGTATGGTGTAATTTACTTTAATTTTCATCGACATTTTCTTTGCTAGTTGTCTTTTTCTTTATATTTGAAGTAGGAATTGTCCATTCCAAATATGTTATTACTTTGTGTTTTCAATTTTTAGGAATTTACTATAATTAGTTTCTTGAGTTGTTTATATCTATCTCATTTAGTTATTTTAATGTTTTAGGAGATTGAGTTTTTAGGAAATATGTAGCTAGGAGATTTCATTTTAAGTTCAATTAATTATTGCATAAAATGCTAAATAGTCATTTCTTCTCGTAAAAAAAGCCTTAAATAATTAATATCACAAATTGGTTATTTCTTCTCATAAAAACATAATGTTCGTACTATTTAGCATTATTTATCTACTTTTTTAATATAAAATTAGTTTTGATTTTACTAATTACGATTGCAAGTATATAATTTTTTATGAAAATATTAATAAAAAAATTATAATTATGTTTAAATGTTTCACTTAAAAAGTAAATAAATTATATATAAGATAAATTTAACATGAAATTAAATTAAATTCATAAATAATAAGATTTAAATTTAAAACATCAAATTTTTGAAAAAAAATTTTACCACTAAATCAATGTTTTATTATTTAAATCAATAAAAAATAATTTAATAAATAATTATTAAATTGCATTTGTACTAATGAAATGCATTGAAAAAATGCATTTCATATCTTAATGATGATTTTCTGTCTGATTAACCCACTTATCTTAATGCATTATTTTTCAAGTCACTCAAATGAAATATCCAAAAAGATCTGCGAGATTTTCTAAGTATTCCCTATTGGATTCCGGTTTTCTAAGAATTTCCTATTGCTGGTGTCATAACGTCTAGATCCGGGGATCTATCGCTAGACATTGACTTTAGGGAGTCGCCACCAATCTTTTTTATCTAGGTGCGATTGGCCACCTAAAGAATCTGTCCTTTCAGGGAACACCTAAGCTTGAGGGTCCCTAAAAGAATAGGTTCAGGTCTGCTAACCAGAACAAAGTTCGGGAGTTCGGTTACGTGTGAGGAAGGTTGTAGCACCCTCACAACGCCCATCAAAAGATGGTACCAGCTTAAATTTGTGTTATCCAAAAGCCTTAAAATTTTACCAAGTAATTAGTTGTTGGAAATTATTCTCAATTGACTCTAATACTTTTAGCAGAAAATTGAGAAAATTCCCTCACCTCAGGAGTATGCAAGAAAAACTACTGTTTCACTTGCAGGGGCTCCGTCGTCGGATTTATTAAAGAAAAAACAAAATCATCCAATTAATTATTGGAAATTATTCTCAATTAACTCTAATACTTTTAGCAGAAAATTGAGAAAATTCCCTCACCTCAAGAGTATGCAAGAAAAACTACTGTTTCACTTGCAGAGGCTCCGTCGTCGGATTTATTAAAAAAAATACAAAATCATCCAATTAATTATTGGAAATTATTCTCAATTGACTCTAATACTTTTAGCAGAAAATTGAGAAAATTCCCTCACCTCAAGAGTATGCAAGAAAAACTACTGTTTCACTTGTAGAGGCTCCGTCGTCGGATTAATTAAAGAAAAAAGAAAAAAAAAATCAAGATCAAAATCAAAGTCAAATAAAAAAAAATTCAAAAAAATTCAAAAAAAAAAAAAAAAAAAAAAAAACCTGGAGCGGCTCGGGTTGCGGCTCGGCTCGGCTCGGCTCAAGGAAGAGAAAACGGCTCGGAGAAGCGGCTCGGGAAGAACGGCTCGGCTCGGAGGGGGGCTGGGCACGCGCGGGTCAGAATCGGGTCGACGCTCGGGTCGGGTCGGGTTCGGCAAAACGCGCGGATCCTCTGATTAACTTAAAGCCAAAACGACGTCGTTTTGGGAGGGTATAAAAGGCACCTTCCTCCGTTTTTCGGCAGAACGCTCCTCCCCCCTCTCTCTCTTCCTTCCCTTTTCTCTCCCTTCTCTCTAGAAAACCGAAGAACACCGGTGCCGGATTCTGGAAATGTCGCCGGAATCTGGAAATTTTGCCGGAATATGGCCGGAATCTTCGCCGGTTTCTGGGAAATTCGCCGGAAACTGGGTTGGTCACCGGAATCTTCAAGTTTCGCCGGAATTTGTGCCGGAAAATTCAAATGTCGCCGGAATTTTCGTCGGAATCTGGAAATTTCCCAGAAATTTCCAGAAAAAATTTTCGCAAAAAATTTCTAAAAAATTTTTTTCAGATCCCTACAGCTATCCTAACACTTCTCGACCTTCTTTAGCCTTCGAAAACTCTTCTAAACACTTTTTTTCTCTCAAATTCAGTAGCTTTGCTCACTGTTTTCTGTGTGTTCTTGACTGTTCCAGGAGGTGCTTTATATAGGGATTGATCAGGAGTTTCTGATCAATCCCAATTCCTCCTTGGACGGGAATTCAGTCTTTGAATCCAATTGGACTCTCTTGATTGAATTCCCATTCCCGGTAGGATTCTTCAGCTTCAATCTTAGCCCTCCAAAATCAAAAATAAAAAAAAAACTAGATAATAATCAGATAAATCAAAAGATATAAAAAAAATCTGATAATCAGGAAAAATCAGAACAGATAATTAAAAATAATAATAATAATAATAATAATAATAAAATAAGATAAACCCAAGTATATATTAAAAATAATAATAATAATAATAATAATAATAAATATATAACTATATACATATAAATCTAATCTAATAAAAAAATAAATAAATATATACATAATAATAATAATAATAAAATACATAAAATACAAAAGAAAAAAAAAATATACAGGATTGAAATGGGCCTTACCCATTTGGGTCAGGCCCAATTGATCTGGGCCCGGACCCAATTGGGTGTCTACAGCTGCCCCTCTTTGCACATTTTCTGTGAAACAGAAATTGCGCAAAGACGTAGACACCCAATCAAGACTCAACTCAACATTTTTATTTTTGATTTTTTTTAATTTTTGTTTTTTTTTTTTTTGATTTTTTTGATTTTTTTGTTTTTATTTTTTTTTGTTTTTTATTTTTTTTTTGGCCGAAGCTCCTCTAAACAGAGACTCAACGACTTTTGAAAGTAAATTGCTCCTCTAAACAGAGGCAACGGACTTTGGAAAGTAAATTGCTCCTCTCAACAGAGGCACCACGACTTTGGAAAAATAAATTGCTCCTCTCAACAGAGGCACCACGACTTTGAAAAGTAAATTGCTCCTCTAAACAGAGGCACCACGACTTTAAAAAAATAAATTGTTCCTCTAAACAGAGGCAACGAACTTTGAAAAAATAAATTGCTCCTCTAAACAGAGGCACCACGACTTTTAAAAAAATAAATTGCTCCTCTAAACAGAGGCAACGAACTTGGAAAAGTAAATTGCTCCTCTAAACAGAGGCGACTTTGGAAAAATAAATTGCTCTAAACAGAGGCACCGACGACTTTGAAAAGTAAATTGCTCCTCTAAACAGAGGCACGACTTTGGAAAATAAATTGCTCCTCTAAACAGAGGCACCACGACTTTTGAAAAGTAAATTGCTCCTCTAAACAGAGGCAACACGACTTTGAAAAATAAATTGCTCCTCTAAACAGAGGCAACGAACTTTTGAAAAATAAATTGCTCCTCTAAACAGAGGCAGAGAACTTTGAAAAGTAAATTGCTCCTCTAAACAGAGGCAACGGAACTTTGAAAAATAAATTGCTCCTCTAAATAGAGGCAACGAACTTTGAAAAAATAAATTGCTCCTCTAAACAGAGGCAACGAACTTTGGAAAGTAAATATTCCTAGACAATCATGTCCGAAGGAGTTGAAAGTTGTGTTTGAAGGGATTTCAGGAGATTATGCCCAAAGGTCTTATAAATCAACCCTGATACCAAGAGACAATCTATTTCAAGGATTAGGAACTTACCTGACAAGTTTCTTCTCAAACTTGCAAAGTCTTTTCATATCTGTCTTTTTCATGTGGGATGTTGGAACACCCTTGCTTCTTGAATTTGTACACTATATCTCCTGAAAGTAGGTATTGCTATGTGCAAATTGCATATGAATTTCAGATGCATGTTATGCAAATGTTGGCCAATTAATTCCTGTTCAATGTATGGTACTCAAGTTTCTCAAGCTCTTTTTTTTTTTTTTTTTTTTTTTAAGCCCTTTGATTCCTCAAGGATCCAATTGCACTGCTCTTCTAAGATCGAACCAGTGTAGCTCTCAATTGTCTCTTCCACTCACATTCTTTCTTGTTCTGTTTTTCAATACTTTGGAATAAGCTTCATCAATCGATCATCACTTGACCATCATTCAATGAATTTCTCAGCACTAGTAAATTTCAAAACAAATTTCATCCACCATCACTGGGTCCTTGTCTCAGCATCAACCATTCCAAAACAGACTTTGTCTACTGATTGTCTTCATCATTCAATCATATCTTGCAAGTCATATCGATCAATTCATCACTTTTCAAGATTTGCCCCATCATCTCTTTTAGGTTTCTACCATTTCTTCATCATCTTAGATTTCTTTTCAAATGAATGTAAGATTCTTTTAAGCACATATTCATTCATTCATTATCATTTCAAATTTTGACAAATATAATGTAATCAAGCATTTTCTCAATTCATTCTAAGGGTGTAACAATAAGAGGAACACAAGGTGAATTATGGTCAAGATAATCAATGAAGATCTGTTTTGGTACAAAGCAAATGAAAAAGGAAACAAATTGGATACATGTCATTGGAATGGACGGTATGTCCAAATGATGAAAATTCAGACAATTCTCAACATTAATCTAAGATTCTTTTTCAAAAACTCATTCCATTTACTGTTGAAGTCAACTTGAGCTTGGCAAACTTTACCCCAGTCTTTGAAGGATCCTCAGATTTCTTCTATTTACGTGGGCCATTTGACCTGGATCTTTTTTTCTACCAAGATCACCCTTTCAGGTTTTCAATTTGAATCTCTTTTTTTCATTTTCTCATTTTTTCCTTTTTTTTCTATTTTTTTCTTTTTCTTTCATCATCTTCTTTTTTTCTCATTTTTCATCCATTGTTGATATCTTTCATACATCCAACTTTAGAGCAATGTAGCATGATTTCATTGCTTCATCATGAGCATACATTCGCTCAACATATGATCATTCAAGTTGAGTATTCACACTTGATCCAAATGGACTTTTCAAGGTTGTAACGTAGGCCAAGGGGAAGGGTCATAAAAGAAATGGATATAATAGGCTCAAAACATGTATTAAAAAGGTTCAAAACCAAAGGATCATTTGATGCAGCTTGGCATTTTGCCCCCACATCATTTCACTACTTTTTTCTTTCATCACACAAAGGATTCTCATTACTTTGCCCCAAGTCATGTGTGGCATTTGTTTTTTCTTTTTTTTTTTCATTTTTGAGACCTTTTGTGGTGTTTTTTTTTTTTTTTCTCTTTTTTTTTTTTTTTTCAAAAATTACCCTCCAGTGTAGAGGGTGATCCTTGGTTGGGGTTCTTCAAGAAAAAAAAATCATGATTGGCTCAAAGGGGTAGCAATAAATGGTTTTTCCAATGGTAAAAGAAAGGTGGCCATTTTTCATCTCAATTGTGAATACCTTTCTTGAACATCATCTATTGAACAAAGCTCATGAATCTGTATAAAAGATTACACATCTTCAAGACATATCTGTTTCTCCTCCAGTAATAGCTTACTTCTGTTCAAATCATCTTCTCATATTAATGTGGATGAGTTCTCAAAATTAAATCCCAGAATTATTGTTATCATTGTCTAAATATTCATCATCTGAAATTTAAGAATGGGAATGTGAAGTTATGAAGGGTAGCAGGGTATGGAATAATGGTCAAATGAAAGAGAAAAATGTAATGAAATGCATTGACTTGCCTTTATTAAAATGATAACAAGTAAAGTCATATTGCAAAAAGAAATCCAACATTACTTGAAAAGAAATCTTAAAGTGACAAAAAAACTTTCAACCCGCCTTATCTCCATTAAAAATTAGCCCCCTATATGATCAGGTGAAGAAATCCCCATTGACGTCTTGCCCCTCAATTCATTGTGACTCTCCAGATCCTTTCTGTTCTTGACTTTCACTTAGGGTGTTAACATTGAATGTTGTTGCTTTTCCTTGATCAAAACTTACCATTCCATCATTGATCAACCGTTGCACCTTATACTTTAAAGCAGTGCAATTTTCAGTAGAATGGCCAGTAATTCCATAGTGATAGTCGCAGTGGGCTGTAGGATCATACCACTTTGGGTAGGGTGGTTTAAGAGGTTCCACATGGCTGGGGGCAATCAAGTGGCTATTATAAAGCTCTCGATATAACTCTGTATAAGTCATAGGGATTGGATCAAATACAGGTTTTTCTCGAGTAGTCCGTTGTTCTCGCGAGCCACTGGCTGGGTTAGTAGGGCGGATTTGGGTTCTTACAGGAGCTTGAATGTTGAGGCGGTAAGTGGATGAATAAGATGGTTGTGAAGCTAGCTGGTATGGGTAGGATGATGTATTATTCACAGCAGGATAGTATGGAGAGTAGCCTTGGGATGGATAGGGTTGATAACCCCTGAATTGTTGTCTATCAAAGCTCACAGCTTGAGCTTGAGCTTCTTTCTTTTCTGATGTCTTCTTGGTTTCTCCTCCTTTCAACTTGCCATTTTTTATGGCACTTTCAATAATTTCTCCAGAGATCACCATGTCAGCAAAATTCTTTGTTGCATTTCCTATCATCTTTTCATAATAGGGAGGTTTCAAAGTGCTAACAAACAGCACTGTGGTCTCTTTTTCTGTCAGTGGAGGTTGCACCTGTGAAGCTATATCTCTCCATCTCTGGGCATATTCTTTAAAAGACTCATTTGACTTTTTCTCCAGGTTTTGCAAAGATAAACGATCAGGGGCCAAATCGATGATGTGTCGATATTGGCTGATGAAGTCATGAGCCATATCGCTCCAGGAGCGAATGTGGGTTCTATCCAACTGAACATACCACCTGGCAGCAGAACTAGTAAGACTGTCCTGGAAAACATGCATCAGAAGTTTTTCATCATGAGCATGAGCTGCCATCTTCCTGCAATACATGGTGATGTGGGTTTTGGGGCACTTGGTACCGTCATATTTTTCAAATTTTGGTACTTTGAACTTATAGGGAATAACCACATCAGGGACTAGGCAGAGCCCAGCAGCATCAACTGACCCATAAAAGCTTAATCCTTCTACAGCCCGTAGCCTCTGCTCTAACATGCTAATCTTGGAACTCTCCTTAGCTTCCACTTTCATCTTTTCTTTTTCCTTCTCCTTTAAGGCATCTAGGTCAGGAATTGGTTCTGCTACTTTTTCAGTGAAGACAGGATTTATATAGCTATTATACTGCCCTGGGTTGAAAGCTGATGGTATTCCAGGATATGGCGGGACCTCTTGAGCAGGCTGGACCTGAGATGGGCCAAAACCTGGAGGGTACAAAGGGTCAGCCACTTCTTGCTGGCTTGTACTTCCTTCAACTCCTTTCCCCTTATTCATGTTATTTAGAGCTTCCAGAATCTTGCTTAGTTCACTTTCAATCTTCTCCTGGGCTTTCTCTAGCTTTTCAAATCTATGAGAATTTTCCTCCTCCATTTGTCTTGCTCTGGATCTTGTGTTGTATGGATGAGCAGGGTTCTCGTTAGATGGAGCTATCCTCGGACCTTGAGTACCATACTCATGATTAGAAATGTTATGCTTTATGTATGATGCTTTGATGCATGAATAAAATGTACATTTTCCTGAATGAAATCTAATATGAAATGGATACAAATGATTGTGTTAAAACATGACCATGCAAGTAATGTAGATGCATAAAATTAGACAAACAACATAGTTAGTTTCATGAATGAAATGAAAGTAATGCTGATGCATAACATTACAAAAAATAATACACAAAGTTAAGCAATCAAAATGATTAGATAAACACCTTTTTTGTGTCCTAATTTCAGGGTATATCTATCATTGGGTAGAAAGGGCTCTATCCTAGGTGTAAGCACTCTTAAGGTTCACTACATGCGGTTTTAAAGTCAGAGTCTAAAGGCCCTCAAATTGTTCCTTACATCCTTGTCCATCACAGACTAGTAAGGCACCCTAATTCTCACCCATTACAGGCTACGAGCGGAAAATGTTCAATTTGAGTGGGAGTATTTCGCTAGCCACTGCGGAGGTATTAGACCTCACGAAAGCAATAGGTACTTTACTCCCTCCTAGAGGGACGGAGCTCGGGTATAGAGCTCATGTTATGCACATGCATATGAATGACATAATTAACAAGGTAAATAAACATGACTAAAAAAAAAAATAAAAATTACACATATATACAACAAGGTTCAATTTTATTAGGCTTTTGGATAACACAAATTATTTGCTGGCCTGACTCTCAAAGTCCCCAGTGGAGTCGCCAAGCTGTCATAACGTCTAGATCCGGGGATCTATCGCTAGACATTGACTTTAGGGAGTCGCCACCAATCTTTTTTATCTAGGTGCGATTGGCCACCTAAAGAATCTGTCCTTTCAGGGAACACCTAAGCTTGAGGGTCCCTAAAAGAATAGGTTCAGGTCTGCTAACCAGAACAAAGTTCGGGAGTTCGGTTACGTGTGAGGAAGGTTGTAGCACCCTCACAACGCCCATCAAAAGATGGTACCAGCTTAAATTTGTGTTATCCAAAAGCCTTAAAATTTTACCAAGTAATTAGTTGTTGGAAATTATTCTCAATTGACTCTAATACTTTTAGCAGAAAATTGAGAAAATTCCCTCACCTCAGGAGTATGCAAGAAAAACTACTGTTTCACTTGCAGGGGCTCCGTCGTCGGATTTATTAAAGAAAAAACAAAATCATCCAATTAATTATTGGAAATTATTCTCAATTAACTCTAATACTTTTAGCAGAAAATTGAGAAAATTCCCTCACCTCAAGAGTATGCAAGAAAAACTACTGTATTCACTTGCAGAGGCTCCGTCGTCGATTTATTAAAAAATACAAAATCATCCAATTAATTTGGAAATTATTCTCAATTGACTCTAATACTTTAGCAGAAAATTGAGGAAAATTCCCTCACCTCAAGAGGTATGCCAAGAAAAACTACTGTTTCACTTGTAGAGGCTCCGTCGTCGGATTAATTAAAGAAAAAAGAAAAAAAAATCAAGATCAAAATCAAAGTCAAATAAAAAAAAATTCAAAAAATTCAAAAAAAAAAAAAAAAAAAAAAAAAACCTGGAGCGGCTCGGGTTGCGGCTCGGCTCGGTTCGGCTCAAGGAAGAGAAAACGGCTCGGAGAAGCGGTCGGGAAGAACGGCTCGGCTCGGCTCGCTCGGAGGGGGGCTGGGCCGCGCGGGTCAAATCGGGTCGACGCTCGGGTCGGGGTCGGGTCGGCAAAACGGCGCGGATCCTCTGATTAACTTAAAGCCAAAACGACGTCGTTTTGGGAGGGTATAAAAGGCACCTTCCTCCGTTTTTCGGCAGAACGCTCCTCCCCCCTCTCTCTCTTCCTTCCCTTTTCTCTCCCTTCTCTCTAGAAAACCGAAGAACACCGGTGCCGGATTCTGGAAATGTCGCCGGAATCTGGAAATTTTGCCGGAATATGGCCGGAATCTTCGCCGGTTTCTGGGAAATTCGCCGGAAACTGGGTTGGTCACCGGAATCTTCAAGTTTCGCCGGAATTTGTGCCGGAAAATTCAAATGTCGCCGGAATTTTCGTCGGAATCTGGAAATTTCCCAGAAATTTCCAGAAAAAATTTTCGCAAAAAATTTCTAAAAAATTTTTTTCAGATCCCTACAGCTATCCTAACACTTCTCGACCTTCTTTAGCCTTCGAAAACTCTTCTAAACACTTTTTTTCTCTCAAATTCAGTAGCTTTGCTCACTGTTTTCTGTGTGTTCTTGACTGTTCCAGGAGGTGCTTTATATAGGGATTGATCAGGAGTTTCTGATCAATCCCAATTCCTCCTTGGACGGGAATTCAGTCTTTGAATCCAATTGGACTCTCTTGATTGAATTCCCATTCCCGGTAGGATTCTTCAGCTTCAATCTTAGCCCTCCAAAATCAAAAATAAAAAAAAAACTAGATAATAATCAGATAAATCAAAAGATATAAAAAAAATCTGATAATCAGGAAAAATCAGAACAGATAATTAAAAATAATAATAATAATAATAATAATAATAATAAAATAAGATAAACCCAAGTATATATTAAAAATAATAATAATAATAATAATAATAATAAATATATAACTATATACATATAAATCTAATCTAATAAAAAAATAAATAAATATATACATAATAATAATAATAATAAAATACATAAAATACAAAAGAAAAAAAAAATATACAGGATTGAAATGGGCCTTACCCATTTGGGTCAGGCCCAATTGATCTGGGCCCGGACCCAATTGGGTGTCTACAGCTGGCATAACAAGGGCTACAGAACAATAATATTACTCTGGTTTTCTAAGGATTCCCTATCCCTGACATTCATATCAGGGAGTCTAGAAATAATAGCATGGTAGCACAGAAATTTGTTATTTCTTCCCATAAAAACATAAATAATTAATACCATGAACTAAAAAACCCTTAATATCACCATTTAGCACTATTGAGAGTAGTGTGCGCTTTATTTGGTCAAAACAGAAAAACCAAGCTGAACTAGGTGATTTGGCTCAGTTTAGTTTAACGCCAAAAACTTTTCAAACCAAACTGAATTAATAATTTAGTTTTGAGTTGAAAACTAAACCAAATAAAAAAATTAATTAAAAGTAATAATATTTTTGTAAATATTTAACACATATAAGAAAATATATTTCTTTAATCATAATTCTTAGAACAAACTTTATTTCTTAGATATATTGAAAAGCCATATGTAGTATGTACTAGTACTTTGTGTTTTTAAACGTTTCATATGGATTCATTTTTATTCATGATATAGAACTAATCTTTTCAAAACTGTTGTTTTATATTTTAATTAAATTATTTGTCTTTGACTTAAATTAATGAATTGAGAGTAATTCATTTATAATTATCTTTGTTACAATATTATAGTTAACCAATCACAATTAAGAATTATGTTGCCATCACTTAAAATGTGGCTTCTAAATAGTTTTTTGATGGACCCTGCACAATACTAAATTATAATTAGTTAATTGTACTATAATAATTATAAGAGATATGGTCCTAAATTAAGGATTTTTCTAAATTTTAATTGATTAGAATAAAAAATTTAAGAAATTTAAATTTTAAACTTAATTCACATTATATAATCATGGTATAAATGGACCTTTAAAGCAATATGTTTAATTTAATGATAAGATTGTTAGAATCAAAATTTTATATAAAATTAAAAATAAAGAATAAATAAGTTTTTAGTTATTTTTTACATTTTTTGAATTAATAGTTAAATGATATGATTACAGGTGTTACAATTTTTGGATATGAGAGAAAGGAAGCAATCATGCAATCTGATAGTTCCTAAATTGGGACAAAAATTATCAAACATGGAATATTTGACCATCATTAATTTTGAAGAGTTATTTGATGGTGGATATAATCTTTCAAGTTTGAAGGAACTAATATTGGGTGATCTACCTGAATTGCGGGTGGCATGGAAAGATCCCATCCAAGTTGTCAACTTTCAAAACCTCACTGATTTGAATGTCTATAGATGTGGAAGGTTAAGATATATCTTATCACCAACCATTGCTCGAAATTTGCCACAATTGAGCTCTTTATGGGTAAATGAGTGTGAGGAATTGGAGCAAATTATTGAAAAGGATGGTCAAACTTCATCAGAAGGTCATCATCTCCAACCCATATGGCTCCCTAATCTGACTGAAATACGGATTTACAAATGCGAAAACTTGAAAAGTCTCTTTCCGAAGAGTGTTGCTTATGGCCTTCCAAAACTGCAATCCTTAACTGTTCGGAATGTCTCCAAATTAGAACAAGTATTTGAGCAATCAGGAGATGAGGCAAATGGTAGCGAGGAAAAAGAGAAAGTGATACAGTTACCTCAATTGGGCACCTTAGGTCTTGAAAAGCTACCGAACCTTGTGAGCTTCAGCCCTGTGGGTTATCATTTCGTATTCCCATCTTTGCAATCTTTATCTGTAACAGGTTGTCCCAATATAACCACAAGCTTTAGTGTTGATTCAGAGCAATCTGGGCATGCCAAAACAGAGGTACGCTACGCTTCCTAACTCTCAATATAAAAGTATCAAAAGCTGCCCTGCTTTTTGTATAGCTGAACTTGGATAAGCTTATGAACAGAGAGGTTCACCTGTTGTACATTTTTCATGCTTTTATTTCCTCTTTCAGCTTTATTGATTATGCAATACTAATCTCGTGTGTTCAAGGGAACTTGTTATGGATTTCAATTGAAATTTGTCATCCATGTGTTTGTTTTAATTCCTAATGAAATTCAAAATGTAATTGGCTGGCAATCTTTCTTATTGGGTTCATTCAATGGTCCTTGTTGCATTATTATTTCAATTTACTGAATTATACATGCTTCTTGTTCTTCACATGCCATGCTTTAATTTGTTTTGCAGGCAATCCGATCAATTGATGAAAATATAGTGGAAGAGTCTACTGGAGCTCAACAAACAACATGGCCAATTGGTAGTGCTATAGAGTGGTGGTCTTGACAAAGAAGTTGAAAACACCCCTTTTTGAGAGGAGGGAGATGAAGAAATGAATGTGAGTTTGAGAAGATGCCAGTGAATGAAGCAGTTGCTAATTTGCCGCAGCATTTCGCAAAACTTTGTCCCAATTTCTTAGACTTGCAGCCAAAAATTGCGATCATATTAGAATGCAAATTTCTATGAGGGTACATAAGACAGCATTCCTGTTTATTTATGTCTTGTTGTTATCAGCTAAAAGTTTATAGTTTGTTGTCCTTTCCACTAGCAGACTTGAAAACAAGGATCTTTTAAACCATCAATGCGCACATTTTAATTGTCTTTGTGTCTCTGTAAGGAAGTCACGTTAAAGTTCATCAACTCTGAATTTCAGTTGAATAGCATTGCTTCCTCCCTCTAGACATTAGACAAATCACAAATCATTTTGCGGCATAAGAATTGCTATAAGAATTCCTTGCATCATAATTTCATTCAATTAGACTGATTTTTTTTTTTTCCAAACAGCCTGTCAAAACCAAGTTTCCCTAGTTGATGTTCTTTAGTTGAAGGGATCTTACTGAGTTAAATACTTACTAGAATACAAATAAATGAAAACAACTAAGTTGATGAAAAATGTTGGATTGAAATGGTATGTGTATATATGTTCAGCTTAGCAGTCTTCGTCATTTCTTGCAAAAGGAGAATTAATCTTGATATTAGAAGTCAAAACTTAGAATCCCATATATATTTTACCTTTTTTGGTATAATTTTACCACTTTATTATATTTTTAATGTGATTTTAATCATCCATGGATTAAAATAGAATATTCCTTCCAAAATTTATTTTTGTCATATGTTGTTGATATGGAAAATATTTATATTTTATTTTTTAAAAATTTCACGTAGGATAATATAAATTTGGAAAAACTAAATAGGACAATTTGATTTTTAGTAAAAATTTTTGAATTTATAAAAATTTGGAAAAATTTTTAAATTTATTTAGAAAACTAAAGTATATGTTTTGAAATTTTATTTTTATTTTAAAAGAGAACAGAATTTGAAATTTTTGTATGAATTTTTTTTCTTAATCATCAGCTAGAGCTAACCTCTAATGTCGCCTTTTTCTATTTAATTATATTAAAGATAATTTGTAGTGTTGTGTGCCTAGTGTTATTGTTGGAATCAAAATTTGCTCTCTTTTAATTTGTTTGAGAAACTGAGGAGGAATGCAAGCAATAATTTATGGAAAAAGAGAAGGATCACAATAAGATGGCTAATAAAGATATTTTTGCCGTCCAATCAACTATATGTAATCTTACATTTTCATTCATCATTAATGATTTAATTTTTAAATCAAATTTGATTTTTTTTCTTAATTTGATTGAACAAATTTTGAGTTTACCTTCCACAGAATATATATTTGATTCAAAGAAGAAGGTTGCAATCCATATTGTATTCCCTCAAATGGATCAAAAGAAAAGGAAAAAAACCTGAATTAGTCAAGCTGGATCAGAAAAGTAGGGAAAAGAAAGAGTCTACTCGGTCAAGTTTTCTCTCGTAAGTCTCCCGTAACCTTCCCAAGCACTCCATTGTTAAAAGTAATGATATCCCATTTTCGTTAAATAGTGAATTTTTTGTGGTTTAAATTCAAGTTGAATTCCCTTTACCTATTATTAATTAATTTTAAGTTTGATACTTAATAGATTATTAAAACTCAATTTTATTTTGTTATTCTTATCTGTTACTTTTTTAAGTTTGTATCAAGATCCAATGGTAATTCTCGTTAATTGTATAACTTGTTTAAATTGGACTGAAAAATATTAAAAAAGAATGCTATCAAAAACTTTTAATTAACAAATAATATCTTCTGAGTGCATAAACACATTCAAATTTTTTTAAATTTTTTTTATTTCGGAAGAATTTTAACTTAATTTTTTAAATATATTATTAGAGATGCAAACAAACTAAACATGAACAAATTTTGTTATATTTTTTATTTGTTCATTTAACATTATCAAAAAATGAAGTATTATTGATGAAAATTTTTATTGATAATATTTTATTTTTTGTTTGTAATAATATTATTGATAAATTTACCAACAAAAATTTCTTCAATATAAACGAAGTTGATGATATAATTTCTTCTATAATTTACCACCAAATTTTTTGTTTTACCAATAAAATTTTCAGTTTGTATATTATTTTAATAATTTTTTTCAATTTTATAAAAAACACCCTCCATCCTCAATAGTTAAAATTCCATCGGTAATACTTGTTTTTTAATCATATATAATTCTACTTTGTTTATAAATTCTCTCATTTTATTTTAGTTTTTTTAATTTAGTTTCTAAGTAATTACATGAATAATAATATTTTACAATCCTGAGGTATCATTTTCTTGCAGTCTACAAGAACCAATATTCACCGGTTCAAGTTCTTAAATATAGTTACCAAAGCAAACATATCAACAACTGACTAAAATAAGCGCAGAACAAGATTGACTAGAAGGACTTGTTGGATTCTGGTCTTGTTGGAGTTGAAGCAATTGTTGGAGTGGCAACCACAGTCTGCTCACTTCAAGGACTACCTTTTAACGTTGGGTCGTCCATCATATTCAATCATTAACTTCCTTATCAGAAAATAAAACAATTAACTATTTTTAGCCGCATCACCAAGAGAACATACAAACTCTAAATCAAGCTCATAAAAATTTATCACACAAAATTCCAACCAAAGCAATTGAACTTGACATTGGCCGTTGCCCGCACCTCCTAAACTTGTCTGTACATAGTACTTGCTTCCGTATTCTTGGGCTCAATTACTAAAGCAATCTATTTGCATAACAAATTTGGAAGCTTTATTAAAATAATATCACGTGACATGAACTAAAAAAAATTCATAATTTTGGATGCATACAAGATATATTGCAAAACCTTATTAAGCAAACAAAAGGCCGAGATAAATGATATTGGAAACAAAACAAAATGATGCCAAGCAGAATATGCAAAACAAAACAAAATTCATCTTAGACAAGCACCATGTTAGCACTAATGCCAAGCAAATTGTCATGCATCACGGAGTGTTTAGGATATAAAATTCTTCTTTTCCACGTTCCTGGAAGATTTACTCATTTATGTGTAGGTAGATATTCTTGAAGAACATTTACAAAACTGATTTTTATTTACAATTAGGAGATGAATTCAAACCTTAATTATTAATGGAACTTAAAAAGCACAAATCAAAAGAAAACCTCACTTGTATTAGAAAATAACTACTAATTGCTTCCAGCCAAAAGCAATTTATAAACTAAGGTACAACAAAAAGTTCATGACAGTTGAGCAAAAACTCAATATAAATTCACTCTTAAAATGATTAAGTTTCCACAAAGATTTAATCTTTAAACTTCTTTACAGTTAAGCATGTGCATGTGTCACGGGTCGAGACTTAAGCTCCGACCCGCGCGGTTCCGGGACCCGGGCATGCACTCTTCTGGCATCCCAGATCAGCCTATCTGCTAGGGTTCACACCCTTGTAAGGTATTGTCCGCTTTGGCCCCCTTGGCCTCACGGTTTTGTCCTACAAAAGGCGCCTCACAAGGAAGAGGTGGTGTGAACCTTTTTATACCCCAATGACCCTCCTATTATGTTCGATATGAGATTCATGACTCTTTCTTAAGTCCGTGACACATGTATGTTCATGGATGATGACACTAACAACAATAATAACAATATAAAAGACCACAAAAGAGAGCTATAAAAACCTTAGACACTATTACCTTTCGACACCTACTTCTTGTCTTATGCTCAAGCTTGGACCGTGGTCGCTTAGAAGCCATTAGTTAATAGATGAATTGCAGGAAAAGTGAAGACAAAGAACCAATAGATGAATTAGTTAAGTACTAGAAATAAAAGTTAAATTCAATTAAAAGCATAGAAAATGAAAAACACCAATTCACATTTGACAATGGTTCATAAAATTGTAAAATGGCTTATTGCTAACACTAAATGATGTTAAATATATTAATTCAATTAGCCATAACCTTAATTAGCAACAAAACAAAAGATTCTCAACTCATTTATTACAAACAAACCTCAATAAGAGCATAGTAAATTTAAATATGTTATTTATTGGCTTATAATAAGTAAGCATTTTCAGTTCCTTTGTACCATACTATATCTCAAATCAGATGATTTGGTGTTTCAACAAATTGAGTCAACTTTCTGAGTGGCTCTAGTTCATCACAAATCAAAGTTTAAAATTGCATAGAAAAGATACTTGATGGAAAATTTAAAAAGATAAAATGAATTTCAACTTTACCTTTACATCAAAACCTAGAAAAAACATCAAAGTTCTATTTGATTTGTTGAAAAGTGGAAGGAGACCGTAAAAATAAAATACAAATTTGAGACAATTTAGAGAGCATGATTCATGACACATAGTCTCAAAGAAATTAGAGATTTCATTTTCCTCGAAATCTTGCTTTTCTTTAAATTGTTCAGCCAATCAGTAAACGCTGTCATTATCAGTTTCAACAAATTCAAACACGTCTCTTTAATTCTTCCTTTTTTTTTTTTAATTTCAATGCCATACAAAAAACTGATATTATTAACAAAAATTAAAAAACAAAAAATTCACCTGAAGCTTCTATGGACAGGTACTGCTCAAGCACAGCAATGGACAAGCTGCCACAAGCCAAGTAAGCCGTGGCTATCAAGCCATTATGCCTATCTCCGATCACCAATGCATATCATTTCTTCTCCTTTAGTGCTTGTGTGGCTCTAAAAAAGATTAAAAGAAGCATCAGTTTAAAAGTATATATAGTTTCACCTAAAGCTTCCTCGATTATTGGTTTTTAAGAAATTCTTAGTCACAAATTTTTTTGTAGCAGTGAATGGTGGAGGAGAATGGCCATCAGGGGAGGAAGGCCGTCGGATGTGAGGAATTGAGGATAGAGAAGGGAGATGACTGTCTAGTTGAGGGGGTAGGAAAAGAGAACCATGAGTGAGGGAGATAAATGTTAAGAGAAGAGTTAGGGATTTTATTCCTAAGTGAAAATCACCAACGGAATATCGACCAAAATTTCTTCGATATTTTTAAAATTGATTTAAAAAATTAAAATATAAAATTTTATTTATTAATTTAAAATTTTTTTTACCAAAATTAATTACCGACAGAATATTTTTCATCTCTATTCCATCAGCAAAATACATATCTACATTATTATTGACAGAATTTTGATTCGTATGCATGACACCAAAATTTTATAACTGCACCAAAAATTTATCGACGCTATACCAACAGAAATTATTCCATCAGTATTTTTACAATCGTTTGTAATCGTTGTATGACACCAAAATTTTATAGTTGCACCAAAACTTTGAAATGTTGTTATAATCATTTGTTAAACTTAATAAACAAACATAATTTGATCATATTCACGAATGATTAGTTAAACGATATGTCCATTTATCTCATAATAATATATATTTATTATTAAATTAAACAATCTAATATGAAATTGCGACTATTGATAATTTATTGTGAAGAATATATCTTATAAAAATTGAACGTATTACAACCTTTATCTTTTAAGGTGTTGGCTAGATTTGACAATTTAAAATTTGATATAATAATATGATATGAAAACAATAAAAAAGGATATGAAAGTAATATAGGTTAAAATTTTAATAAAAATCATATATTGGTTTAACAAAAATTAAAAAATATTTTTCATATTGATATGAAATGTAATACCCAATTTTTGTATAAAACATGATATTAATACATGAAATGTTTTAGATGATATAAATATACGAATTATCAAATCGAGTTGAGTAATTGATAAATTAATCTTATATTACTTTTACAAACTTTCTATTAGCATGAACACTATGAAGTACGTACCTGTAGACACCAAATTTTTTACGGGTCTACAATTGTCAATTCTTGTGTAATAATAATAATAATAATAATAATAATAATGGTTTAATTAAAATTAAAAAAATTTAAAAAAAAAAAGGAAAAAGAAAAAGTTTGGACAGGGACAGGCATGGTGCCGTGCATGGCACTGGCCTATCCACACACACCCCTGCCATTACCATTCCTAATCCCATAGGAGCCCCTACACTTCACTTGCCCCAACTGCCTAGAACCACCAACCTTACCCTGTCATGGCACCCATACCTTGCCAGGCACATGCCTTACCTACCACCACCATTCCTAGCCCTATAAAGCACCTAACATTTCCCCTTTCAGGCTCTCGAACTCTCAAACAGAAACAAAAAACTTAAACACCAAAAAACCCAAAAGCTTTCCCACACTCCCACCAGACTTTCTCCCACCAGAAGATAGCAAACAGTCCCTACACACCTAACCCAAAAAAAAAGAAAAACAAACAACACAGTCCTCCCCGTAGGGAAGAACCTCAGCACCAAAGCTCTCTTGCAACAAAAAAGGAGATTGTTTGTTTGAGTTTTCAAAAAAGAAAAAGAGAGAACAAAACCTTCAAAGTCTAATTTGTTCGCATCGAGACTGTTTCGGCAAAAAGGATGTCAAATTTGGAAAGAGGAAGCTGAGGAGAACTTCCAGAATTTTTTTTCATTTCTGGTCACCGACGACCATCATCGATGGTGAACCTCAGCAGCGGCCGACGTGATGGCACGACACTAGATTTCAGCAAAGGCCAGAGGATTTTTTTAAAGGCTGAAACGTTTTTTTTTTTTAGGGGAGGGAAAAATGATCTTAAACAAAAAAGGTGGCTTTTATATAAAAACAAAGGAACAAAACGACATCGCTTAGAGGGGGAAGGATCCACATGTGCTCGTGACTTGACTTGAGATCTACGCAACCGATCCGCTAACCTGTTTCCTCTAACAGCTCTGAACCGATTCAATCAGACCGGATCAAACCACCAAACAATCAAATTGATCGCCTATCAAACCAACGTTGACAGGACCGTTGACAGGTTCGGTTCAGGTAATTTTTTTTTCATTTTTTTTAATTCTTACTTTTTTATATATTATGTATTTTATTATTTCATTATTGCCATTTATGCATACTTAAGGCTTTTAAAATTTATTGTTTTACAATAAGTAATAATAATAATAACACCAATAACACAAATTAAAAAAAAAACTTTTGATTCTTTTTAATTTTCTTTATGAATCATAACCCAAGTTTTAAGTAATAATAATAAAATAAGTATAAAATGGTGATGAAATAAATTAGTAGAAGAAGAATTTTCCCTACCTAGATGTTAGAGGAAACTAAATCATCTTTTAAATAATAATAATTTCGTCTAGATGTTGGGGAATTATTATTATAAAAAAGGAAAACAAAAACAAAAACCGTAAATAAATTAGTAATTTTTTTTTACAAAAAAATATATATGTTTTTTTATTAATTTTCAAAAACAAAAGATTTATAAAAATTGGACTTGCTCCGAAAGTCCACCTAGATGTTGGAGATTTTTAGAGATGTTCGCGTTTTTAAATAGAAATAAATAAAATAAGTTTAAACCTTCTAAAATTTTTTTAAAAACCCTAAAATAAAAAAACCCAATCATCAAATCCTAAGTCAAAACCTTAAACTTTCCAAACCCTAAAATTCAAGTTCTAAAACCCTTTAAACTCAAACCAAAACCCCAAATTCCAAAATCTTGAAATCCCAAACTTTAAAAACCTCGATCTAAACCTTTATTCAAAGCCATTCCGAAACTTTAAGGATTCGTGTGAAAATCTCAAGTGGAGTAATTTATTCCTGGATGCTGCTTAGATGATGGGATATTGAGGAAACTTTCTTCCATTAAGTTTTTCAGGCGAGTCTTTAATTCCCTTAAACAAATAAGGTTAATAACTGATTAATAATAAAGGTATAATAATAAAATGAGATCTTAAATATAAATAGTCACACCTAAGCTCTGCCTAGATGTTGAAAGGTCAAGGTGGTCTCGTTATATTTAAGAATCCATTTGTTTGTATCGCATTCATCATCTAGCATAATATCCATTGGCATATATATACATCATTATATTATTATTAATACTCATTTCGCATTTCTCTATCTTTGATCTTTATTTGTCACCTAATAATACCATTATTTACTTTCTCATACAAAGTGCTTTACAAAACAAAAAAAGAATTTTTTTATAAAACAAAAATAACATTCTGAAAGAAATAATTCTCAGTACTCTACTTAGATGTTGAAGAGTCACTAACAATTATCTTCTACAAAGAGGTAATTTTTACTTTATGGAATATTGTGTCAAATCTTAAGTAAAAAAGTAGATGTTGGAGAATTTTAATATAATTTTTTAGCATAAAAATTTTCTCAATATTTTTAAATAAAGAATTTTAGCAAAAAAATATTTTTTTTAAATGAAGGGAATTAGTATTAAATTTCAAATTGAAACCATTTTATCCAACACCAAAAATAGCACATGATTAAATGGTACCAATTTATAGGCGTAGTAGGGATGCTAATCCTTCCCCACACATAACCGACTCCCACACCCAACCTGATTTTCGTAAATCAAAATTTATCTTTTTGATAAATTTTAAACCCACTTTTATAGTCTTATTAAAAAGATAAACTTTTGGGTGACCAATTACTCCTTAAATATGATTGGTGGTGACTCTTATCTTTTTCTCGATTTTAAAATTCTTTACATATGGCGGTCCCAAGACCGTTACAACAGTACCAAATACATTAATTACTAATTTAGATTGAGATATAATTGAGTCAAAGAGTTTATGATATGAAATTTGAGTTCAACTTGAAGTTAAAAAAATTTACTTTAAGTTAGATTGAGTTTTAGTTCAACTTGATTTTTTATAAGTAATTAATACAAAATTATAGGTATATCATGTAAATACAAGATATGAAAAAGAATAAATTCAATTAAATTAACAATCAAAGCACGTCTAAGTATTATAATACTTGAATTAAATATAATTTGCTAATTGAAGTGATATTAAAAAATTAAACTTGCTATTAGTCTATATATAAAGTTTACTTTCATATTCAAACATGTTGTTAATTTACAAAAATATAATAATGTTTAATTTGATATTTAACTCAATTAATTGCTATAATTTTTTAACAAATAATGTTTTAAAAAATTTAAAATTTAATTTTCAACATATGCATTCCATTTTTATTACTTTCAAATTGAATCCTCCCTATACTAAAAAATGTAACAATGTCTAAATAATTAACTAAATTTTAGTTTGGATTTACAACAACATTATAATTAAAATAATTTTGATAATTGTTGCTTAATTTTTCCTCCTAAAATTACTTGAATATCTGGCGAACTCAAAATTTTTTTTCCATTCACACCCATGGAAAATTGACTTTGGGATATAGACTAAAATTGGGTCCGATTCGAAATGTGCCTTAAGCCTTTGAAATTGAATTTTAAATTTTCAGCAATATTTACTCTTTTTTTTTTCTCTATAATCCAGTGTGGACCCTTTAGATGTCATCATCTGCAACTTACATAATGAAGGGTCTGATTTAAGGGACCCATATTACAAAGCATAACCAGATCCCCACGAATCCCACATGCAAAAGTTTGTTGCCAGTGCCCACCTCTACCGACCCATTCACCACCCAAACCAACAAAGAAAAGAAAAAAAGGAATTCCTTCAAAATTAAAAGTATTTTCGATCATGTATAATTTTATTGGATTATTTTTCTATAGATGAATGATATATTTTTACATTTATGCAATTGAGTTTACATAATTGTATAAGATTTTACATCTAATAAATAATAATTATACTTTTAATAATCAATGATATGTTATATCTCTAAAAAACGAGTTTATATGTATGCAGATGTTCATGTTAACTATATATGTCAATGTAATACTTTTTTTATTTACAATTACAAAGACACATTATATATAATATTATATTATAATATACATAGAATTCTAATAAAATTTATTTATATGGACGTTAGGTGGATGTTTTTCTTTTGATACATAAGAAAATCACTAAAACTTCTCTTTATAATGATATTCAAGATATTTCCTTTTAAACAATTTATCAAAAAATAAATATTTAAAGATCATTTAATTATCCAAAATTTTTAAATTTAAGTGAAAAAGCAATTCAATTATTTTAAGTTGCTAGTAACAAATTTTAATTTAAATATTTATTTTTTTAAAAATGCATTAATCTAAATATATATTTTTTTCAATTTAAAATTTTCAAATATAGTGATTTATTATTTTTTAAAATAGGTTTCCTAATAATATAAATATATATCTTTTTAAATCTAAAAACCTCAAATGTAATTAGATCAGTAATTCATGTTATCGTGTCGTGTTTTGTGTCAGACATGATTTTAGATATGACATAAATAATTTTGACATGAACATATCACAAATATTTTAATGACACGAATAACCTAAACACAAACATGACACGTTTATTATACGTGTTACATGTGACAAGACAAAATTAATACATTTCAAATTAATTTATACCCAAATAACATCACACATAACATGATTAATATAATTATATATGAATAACATTATTAGACACAATTAATCCATTTATTTAAATAAAAAATTATTTAAATTAGTATTTAAACAAAAAACTATTTAAAAATTAAATATTTATAATTTATTTAAACACCAAAATGATAAAATAAATATGATTTTAATTTATTTTTTAAATAAATTAAAATAACTTCTAAAATTTTTTTTACGTTATCAGCAGTACCACGTCTTAAGCATGTTATTATTGTTTAACACGAACACAATACGAATAATGTTATATCTTAACTGTATCGATACAATTAAGACACGAAACGCGATTATACTAAACCCACACATGATTTTTTTATATTGTTATTGTATCATGTTATTGTGTCACATTTATAATTGCTAGGTCTAAATATAATCATATTTTAAAATAGATTTTTTTAATAATTTTAAATATATGTCATTTTAAATCTGAAATTTTAAAATATAGTTTTTTACTTTTAGAGATTTTGTAATAATCCTTTATTATTTGATTATTTTTAAATTTGAAAAGACCAAATATCACATACATCATAAGATAATTTATTCTTTAATGATGCTCTCAATGTTAATTCTATTTCTTTTTTTTTTCCCAACCTTTATGCTTGCAAGGAAATGGCTTTTAACCTTTGAGATGCACAAAACCTTTTGTATTAAAAAGTTAAAATCAATATAATTTTTTCTTGTTTTTGAAATTTTTATGAAAGTTTTGAATATTTTCTTTGTTCTTGAGTATATGCATGGATCTTATAAAAATTTTTTTGTCAATTCTTAGATGTTGGAGCAGAGAAAAAAAAATCGGTTTAGCATAATAATGACTCTTCTAAGGTATTTCAACAATTAAAGGTAAAAAAAAATTAATTTAATTGTTTAAGCAATGTTTCTTGGATTTATTTATTTAAAAAAGACTGTGTAAGCTTATTTTTAATTATTGATTTTGTTGGCTTTTCTTTTATTTATTTATTTTTTAAAATTTATAAATAAAGACAAATGACTGAAATACAATACTAATTCTAACATAATTATTTTACATAAAAATAAAATCATGTTTATTTATTTGACATTAAGTTTTTATAATTTAATTCTTTTATAGTATTATTGGTTTTTTTCCCTAGAAATGAGACATAAGTAGTAAAAGCAAAAAGCGAATTTTTTTACCTTTGAAATTATTATAAAATCATGTGAATGGAAATTGACACCTTCCCCTTGAATCGTTTTACAACAAATTTTTAAAATAATTATTTAAAATTTAATATTATTACTTAAATTTTAAAATTATTTCATTTCAGCTTTTATAGTAATACAATTTTGCATCAAATGTAAAGCATAAAACATATATAAAAATTAATTTGTTAAATCTTATAGATATTGAAGATCAAGATATTACTAAAATTCATGCAAAGAATGTACATGCGACTAAACTATCACGTATATTATTTAAACATTTAAAATTATTATTATTTTTAAATAAATAAAATTTATCTTACAATTATATAAACTTGTAGGTGTATAAAAATGATTACACAAGAGAAAATGGCACAAATTGAAGATAATTTAAAGTGATGAAACTTTTAGTTTTCAATTTAATATTTTATTGATAAACTAAATAATACTATTTAAACATAAACCTTTTGGATATTTTATTTTTTCTCAAATATTATTATATGTTTTGAATTTTTGAATTAAACAAATTTAATTTTATTATGTTTTGATATTTTAATTATATTATTTGTAGTATACATATATATTAAACATCTAAGTGATTAAATAATATTAATTTATATACTAAATACATTTAAGTAAATAAAGATAATCCATGTATTGCATAGGTAATAAGCTAGTGACGTCTATATATAAAAAGTTGTACATTCAAAAATTTTTTTTTTGAAAATTCAAAACCATGCATATCTTTGGCTTTATATTGAATATATTTTTGTCTCTCATTTCTTGCCCAAATACTCCACTCTTCCTCTTTTCATTCCTATATATAGTCTCCAAGACCCTCTCTTTCAGCTTTTTTTTTTTCTTTTATTTTTCCATTCTCAATTTCCGTTCTCAAAGATCTAAAAGAAGCTGAGTTCCTACGTTACTTGGCAATGTCACCTTAGCTTTGTTTTGTTTTCATTTCGGGGTATCTCTTGCTGGCTTTCCAACTTTTGGACCTAATTGCAGGACCCTCACTTTGTTCCCCAACACATGCATGGAATTCACAACTTATTTTATGCCTTTCAGGTACACTGCCCACTTGGGTTTTACTTCTTCTTTGAGAGTTTGGCTGTCAACATTTTAGTTATTTTCCCAATCAATAATGCATTTTATATTTGAATAATGAATCAAATTTTATTTAATTATATAATTAATTTAAAATTCAACAATTTGATTCTAATTAACCTAAATTCGATGATCCAAACTTAGAAAACTTAAATATCAAATTTAAAAAATTTGAATTCAAAATGGTCTGATTTTTTTTTTTTTTAATTTGAAATAACTCAATTTGTTCAGTTATCATTTTCTTAAAGTATTAAGTTGGGAATACAATAAATATATACAGAGGTTGGATTGTTTTCATTTTCAATTTCCTTTTCCTAATAAGGATGCTTTCGGTATTTGGATTCCAAAAAGTGAATATGGAATTGATTGATTGGTTTTTCTTAAGTTAGGCATAGATTTTCTTAATGTGAATGATGGTTTTTTATTTTATTTTATTAGTTCTTTGAAATTACCTTCAATCTTCTACTTTTTACGGTCCAAGATGAATCAAAACGGAAGAATCAACCAGAAATTCATTACAACATAAAAACTTAAGTTTTCTGTAATTATTTTTCATTTCGGTATTTTTCATTTTAGTTACTTCTATAATCTTAAAATGCTTTTTTTATTTTAATTGCACAATAAAAAAAGAAAAGAAAAGGTATACTACAACAATTAAGATTTTTAGTAACGATTTTATTATAACTATGAGTAATTTTGTCAAAATATTAGATTTTTTGTGACGAAATTTTTTATAACACTATTATAAATAAGTAATTGTAACAAATTGTTATTCAGTCACTAATACAACAGTAACGTGACAGTATAAAATTTTTTGTAATTAAATTGTTACTATAAATATGTTTTGTGACACAAAATTATTTGTCACTATAAAATCGTCACTAATAAAATACACAAATTTGCGATAAATGATTTTTGGCAAAAAGTAATATATTAGTGACTAGATATAAAGTGATCACTACTATTAGACGTTGTTGTGATGAAAGAATAGTTTATCACATAATACTTTACTTTTTGTTTGGAAAACTTTTGTCACCATCAAACATAATATATTGTTGTTGACTGTATATCCTCACAATTAAAAATTTATCACTATGACAATTGACTTGGATCAATAGTGATGACAAAAATTTTTCTTGGATCAATAGTGTGTTGCCATGTGGCATTCACTTGAAATTTTTAAAAAATTATTCAATAATGTAATTTAATATGTGGTCTCCACATGGAATGGTTGTATTATGAGATGTCAGGTAGACAAGTTGAGTTAATGATGTTTATTATTGAATGGATTAATACGATATCTAATTTGAAAGTTTAAGATGTAAATTATATATTTTTATTTAGATATTAATTTTTTTATTGTTCGGACTCTAACATATGTGTAATTAACTCAATGCAAATGTATAACTTCCTAATCAAATCAAGCCATGTATTAAATTTTCTGACTTAATATTAAGTATTAACCCACCTTAATTTTCCAAATTTTAACTCCTCCATCTTGAGGTATAACACATGTAATAATTTTTTAGAAGGAATTAACCTAATTAATATTTGCAGGTAAGAAACTTCACTTAGGTCTTATAATTTAAATATTACACTAGGTAAAAATCAGTAAAATAAAAGTATAGAACTGAGAAATGCTTCTTTATCCTACTCTCTCTCTCCCTTTTTGGCTAAAAGTATAGAATTAATTTTTGAATGAAATAACAATATATAGCCAATATTTCTTTTATCAAAGCTATAGCATTATGATGCAATATTATAAATAACTTTTCTTTAAGGAATATTAACCGTCACTTTTTCAATATAAGACAGTTTAAAATTTAATTTTTTTATATAAAAATATCATAACTTAAAGATAGAAAAATGGATTATAAGTATTGGGATTTAAACTCTTAATTTGATAAATATCATATCTTAAAAATGATTTTATGAACCAACTAAGTAAGCCTAAAGTTTTTATAATTTAATTTCTAAGTTAATCATAATTTGCCTTACCAAGCTAGAAATTTAGAATTCAATAATTTTCCTCTCCCCTTCGATATATATATTTCTCGTAGCACTAGAAAATATATAAATTTGAATTAAACATTATAATACTGGGACAAAAGACAAATTTGCTTCTGATGTGTTAACCAATAATATATATATAAAGTAAATAATCACCCTCACTCATATCCCTTAATCACAAAATTGTTAAAATTTTCTAATAAAAAAAACTTTACATTCAATGACGAGGATATTAAAGAAAGGAAAATTCAAGTTATAGGTCAAGATTTCGATAGAAACATGAAACTCTCCTATTAATTATTTTTGTTAAACAACAAAAGATTTTTGAACTTTGCTCAATGTTTTTTTTTTTTTACCAATAAAAAAATTTTCATATTAATTATGTCGATAATCAAATCCTATCCCAACCTTTTCCATTAGGGACCCAACTTAGCCACAACAAACTATCTTTTAACTTATTGTAAAGAAAGCAAAACTTTTATCTTCAATAAACCCATCCAATTGCTAAGCTGTCATCCTCTCTTCTCTATCCTTAATTTCAAGGATGACAGCATCCTTCTTGTCATAAAACAAGCCAAGATCTTGTTAGATACACAAAATATTAGGACCCCATTTAGGGCATATTCTCTTTCACTATAGGTTTATTCCTAAATAAATGAATATTTTTTATTATTTTGAGAAGTTATAGGTTGGATTTAGTGGACATCAATCGATATTGTAATCAGTAACGAGTGATGATGGGATATATATATATATATCAATATCAATGTTGTTGCATGGCCGTATTAAAAAAAAAGGGATTTAATTAATAACAGATAATTTTTATCGAATATGAATTTTAAATAAGTATTAAATATGTATATATAAATATATATAAATTTCAGTATTATTGAAATAATTAATTAAATGAGCATTTTGAAAGATGAAAATTAATATATATATATAACATTATATTTTCTTAATATATAGAAGTTTCACATACCTTTCAAATTCAACAATCATGTATGTCGTAACGTCTAGATCCGAGGATCTATAGCTAGACATTGACTTTTAGGGAGTCGCCACCAATCTTTTTTATCTAGGTGCGATTGGCCACCTAAAGAATCCGTCCTTTCAGGGAACACCTAAGTTTAAGGGTCCCTAAAAGAATAGGTTCAGGTCTGCTAACCAGAACAAGGTTCGGGAGTTCGGTTACGTGTGAGGAAGGTTATAGCACCCTCACAACGCCCATCAAAAGATGGTACCAGCTTAAATTTGTGTTATCCAAAAGCCTTAAAATTTTACCAAGTAATTAATTATTGGAAACTTTTCTCAATTGACTCTAATACTTTTAGCAGAAAATTGAGAAAATTCCCTCACCTCAAGAGTATGCAAGAAAAACTACTGTTTCACTTACAGAGGCTCCGTCGTCGGATTATTTAAAGAAAAAAAACAAAATCAAAATTAAGATAGAAAGGAAGGAAAGAATGATTTTTTTTTAGGGAAAATTGATACTTTCAACTTTTCTCCAAAAATATTTTTTGGAAATTTCGATTTTCAAGGAAAATTGATACTTTCAACTTTTCTTCAAAAACCCCTTTTTTGAAAATTTATTTCTAAGGAAAATTGATACTTTCAACTTTTCCCCAAAAATACTTTTTTTTTGGAAATTTATTTTTCTTTTAAGGAAAATTGATACTTTCAACTTTTCCCTAAAAATATTTTTTAGAAATTTATTCTTAAGGAAAATTGATACTTTCAACTTTTCCCTAAAAATATTTTTTTTTTGGAAATTTATTTCTAAGGAAAATTGATACTTTCAATTTTTCCCTAAAAATATATTTTGGAAATTTATTCTTAAGGAAAATTGATACTTTCAACTTTTCCCTAAAAATATTTTTTTTTTTGGCGATTTATTTCTAAGGAAAATTGATACTTTCAACTTTTCCCTAAAAATATTTTTTTAGAATTTTTTTATTTTTATTTAAAGAAAATAAAATAATAAAAAATAAATAAAAAGAATATTACATAAACCTAATCTAATAAATAAAAAATAAAAAATAAAATAAACAAATAAACAAAGATATAAAAAAAAAAAAAAAAAAAAAACCTGGAGCGGCTCGGCTCGGCTCGGCTCAAGGAAGAGAAAACGGCTCGGGGGAGCGGCTTGGCGGCTTGGCTCGGCTCGGCTCGGCTCGGAGTGGGCTGGCACGCGCGGGTCAGAAAGCGGGTCGACGCCCGGGTCGGGTCGGGTTACGGCAAAACGCGCGGATCCTCTGATTAACTTAAAGCCAAAACGACGTCGTTTTGGGAGGGTATAAAAGGCAATCCCCTTCGTTTTTTCGGCAGAACGCTTCTCCCTCTCTCTCTTCTTCTTTTTTTCTCTCCCTTCTCTCTAGAAAATGAAGAACACCGGTGCCGGATTCTGGGAAAGTCGCCGAAATCTGGAAATTTTGCCGGAATTTGGCCGGAAGTCGACCGGTTTCTGGGAATATTCGCCGGTTTCTGGGATTCCTCGCCGGAAACTGGGCAGGTGGCCGGAAACTTCAAATTTGGCCGGAATTGTCGCCGGAAAATTCAAACTTGGCCGAAAAAATAACCGGAATCTGGAATTTCCAGAAATTCTCAGAAAAAAAAATTCAAAAAAATTCCCAAAAAATTCCCGATGATTCCTAGAACTCTCCTAAACCTTTTCTTAGCCTTCTACACTCTTCTATTCGCTTTTTCCCCTCAAATCAGTAGCTCAGGCTCACTGTTTTCTGTGTGTTCAGCATTGTTCCAGAGGGTCCCTTTTATAGGGGTTGATCAGGAGTTCCTGATCAATCCCAATTCCTCCTTGGACGGGAATTCAGTCTTTGAATCCAACTGGACTCTTCTGATTGAATTCCCCTCCAGAGTGGGATTCTTCAACTTTGAATCTTAGCCATCCAGAATTAAAATAAAAAATAAATAAAAAAATACTAGATAATCAAAAGATATGATAGTATAAAAATAAAAAAATAATATCAGATAATTCGGAAAAAAAATCAGATAAAATTAACAGATAATAATAAAAAAATAACATAAGATAAACCCAAAAATATATTAAAAAAAAAAAAAGATAATAATAATAATAAATATATAACTATATACATACAATACATATAAATCTAATCTAAATAAAAATAAATACACAAAGATATACATAATAATAATGATAATGAAATACATAAAATACAAAAGAAGAAAAAGAAAGAAAAAAAAATACAGGATTGAAATGGGCCTTACCCCTTTGGGCCAAGCCCAATTGATCTGGGCCCGGACCCAATTGGGTGTCTACAGCTGCCCCTCTTTGCACATTTTCTGTGAAACAGAAATTGCGCAAAGACGTAGACACCCAATCAAGACTCAACTCAACATTTTTATTTTTTGATTTTTTTTTTTTTAATTTTTGTTTTTTGGTTTTTTTTTTGTGTTTTTTTTGTTTTTTTTTTATTTTTTTATTTTTATTTTTTTGCCGAAGTTCCTCTAAACAGAGGCACCACGACTTTGGAAAAATAAATTGCTCCTCTCAACAGAGGCACCACGACTTTGAAAAGTAAATTGCTCCTCTCAACAGAGGTACCACGACTTTGGAAAAGTAAATTGCTCCTCTCAACAGAGGCAACGAACTTTGAAAAGTAAATTGCTCCTCTCAACAGAGGTAACACGACTTTGGAAAAGTAAATTGCTCCTCTAAACAGAGGCACCACGACTTTGGAAAGTAAATTGCTCCTCTAAACAGAGGTACCACGACTTTGGAAAGTAAATTGCTCCTCTAAACAGAGGCAACGAACTTTTGAAAAATAAATTGCTCCTCTAAACAGAGGTACCACGACTTTGGAAAGTAAATTGCTCCTCTAAACAGAGGCAACGAACTTTTGAAAAATAAATTGCTCCTCTAAACAGAGGTACCACGACTTTTGAAAAAGTAAATTGCTCCTCTAAACAGAGGCAACGAACTTTTGAAAAATAAATTGCTCCTCTAAACAGAGGTACCACGACTTTTGAAAAAGTAAATTGCTCCTCTAAACAGAGGCAACGAACTTTTAAAAAATAAATTGCTCCTTTAAACAGAGGCACCACGACTTTTGAAAAGTAAATTGCTCCTCTAAACAGAGGCAACGAACTTTGAAAAGTAAATACTCCTAGACAATCATGTCCGAAGGAGTTGAAAGTTGTTGTTTGAGGATTTCAGGAGATTATGCCCAAAGGTCTTATAAATCAACCCCAATACCAAGAGACATCCTATTTCAAGGATTAGGAACTTACCTGACAAGCTTCTTCTCAAACTTGCAAAGTCTTTTCGTATTTGTCTTTTCCATGTGAGATGTTGGAACACCCCTGCTTCTTGAATTTGTACACTATACTTTCCTGAAAGTAGTGTATGCTATGCAAATGCATATGAATTTCAATGCATGTTATGCAAATGTTGGCCAAATAATTCCTATTCAATGTATGGTACTCAAATTTCTCAAGCTCTTTTCTTAAGCATCCAGCCTTTTGATTCTTCAGGGATCCAATTACACTGCTCTTCTAAGATTGAACCAGTGTAGCTCTTAATTGTCTTTTTCACTCACATTCTTCTTTGTTTAGTTTCTCAATACTTTGGAATAAGCTTCATCAATCGATAATCCCTTGACCATCATTCAATGAATTTCTCAGCACTAGCAAATTTCAAAACAAGTTTCATCCACCATCATTGGGTCATTACTCATAGGTGTCTCAGCATTAACCTTTCCAAAACAGATTTTGTCTTCATCATTCAATCACAACTTGCAAGTCATATTGACCAAATCATCCTCGTACTCATCACTTGATTGTATCACTGCCCTATTTTTTCATTTGATCACATCATATATCCTTCTAAATCATCTCCTCTAGGTTTCTACCATTTCTTCATTTTGTCTCCACCATCATCTTAGATTTCTTTTCAAATGAATGCAAGACTCTTTTAAGCACATATTCATTCATTTATTATCATTTTAATTTTTGACAAATACAATGCAACCAAGCATTTTCTCAATTCATTCTAGGGGTGAAACAATAAGAGAAGGCAAGGTGAATTATGGTAAAGATAATCAATGAAGATCTGTTTTGGTACAAAGCAAATGGGAAAGGAAGTGAATTGGATACATGTCATTGGGATGGATGGTATGTCCAAATGATGAATATTCAGACAATTCTCAACATTAATCTAGGATTTTTTTTCAAAAACTCATTCCATTTACAGTTGAAGTCATCTTGAGCTTGGCGAACTCTGCCCCAGTCTTTGAGGGATCTTCAGATGTCTTTGATCTTTCATTCATGTGAGCCATTTGACCTGGATCTTTTTTTTTTTTTTTGGTACCAAAATCACCCTTTCAGGTTTTCAATTTGGATCTTTTTTTTTTTTTTTCATTTTCTCATTTTTTCTCCTTTTTTTTTCTTTTTTTTTTTTTCTTATTTTTCATCCAGTGTTGATATCTTTCATGTAGCATGATTCCATTGCTTCATCATGAGCATATCTTTGCTCAACATATGACCATTCAAGTTGGGTATTCACACTTGATCCAAATAGACTTTTCAAGGTTGTAATGTAGGCCAAGGTGAAGGGTCATAAAAAAATGGATATAATAGGCTTAAAACATATATTAAAAAGGTTCAAGACCAAAGGATCATTTGATGCAGCTTGGCATTTTGCCCCACATCATTTCACTGCTTCACACAAAGGATTCTCATTACTTTGCCCCAAGTCATGTGTGGCATTTTTTCTTTTTTTTATTTTTTTTATTTTTTTATTTTTGAGACCTTTTGTGAAAATTTTTTCAAAAATTGCCCCCCAGTGTAGAGGGTGATCCTTGGTTGGGGTTTCTCCGAAAAAGAAATCATAATAGGTTCAAAGGGGTAGCAATAAATGGTTTTTCAAATGGTAAAAGAAAGATGGCCATTTTTTATCTCAATTGTGAATACCTTTCTTGAACATCATCTATTGAACAAAGCTCATGAACTTGTATAAAAGATTGCACACCTTCAAGATATATCTCTTTCATCTCTGGTGATGGCTTACCCTCTTTATTTTCGCTCAAATCATCTCCTCTGTGAATGAGTTCTCAAAATTAAATTCTAGAATTATTGTTATCATTGTCTAAATATTCATCATCTGAAATTTAAGAATGGGAGTGTGAAGTTATGGAAGGTAACAAGGCATGGAATAATGGTAAAGTGAAAGAGAAAAATGTAATGAAATGCATTGACTTACTTTTATTAAAATGATAACAAGTGAAGTCATATTGCAAAAAAAAAATCTAACATTTTTGAAAAGAAATCCCAAAATGACAGAAGAAACCTTCAACCAGCCTTATCTCCATTGACATCTTGCCCCTCAATTCATTGTGAATCTCCGGATCCTTTCTGTTCTTGACTTTCGCTCAGTACACTAACATTAGGTGCTGTTGCTTTTCCTTGATCAAAACTTACCATTCCATCATTGATCAACCGTTGCACCTTATACTTTAAAGCAGTGCAATTTTCAGTAGAATGGCCAGTAATTCCATAATGATAGTCACAACGGGCTGTAGGATCATACCACTTTGGATAGGGTGGTTTAAGTGGTTCCACATGGCTGGGGGCAATCAAATGGCTATTATAAAGCTCTCGATATAACTCTGTATAAGTCATAGGGATTGGATCAAATACAGGTTTTTCTCGAGTAGTCCGTTGTTCTCGCGAGCCACTGGCTGGGTTAGTAGGGCGGATTTGGGTTCTTACAGGAGCTTGAATGTTAAGGCGATAAGTGGATGAATAAGATGGTTGGGGAGCTAGCTGGTATGGGTAGGATGAGGCATTATTCACAGCGGGATAGTATGGAGAGTAGCCTTGGGATGGATAGGGTTGATAACCCCTGAATTGTTGTCTATCGAAGCTCACAGCTTGAGCTTGAGCTTCTTTCTTTTCTGATGCCTTCTTGGTTTCTCCTCCTTTCAACTTGTCATTTTTTATGGCACTTTCAATAATTTCTCCAGAGATTACCATGTCAGCAAAATTCTTTGTTGTATTCCCTATCATCTTTTCATAATAAGGAGGTTTCAAAGTGCTAACAAATAGCACTGTGGTCTCTTTTTCTGTCAGAGGAGGTTGTACCTGTAAAGCTATATCTCTCCATCTCTGGGCGTACTCTTTAAAAGACTCGTTTGACTTTTTCTCCAGATTCTGCAAAGACAAACGATCAGGGGCCAAATCGATGATATGTCGGTATTGACTGATAAAGTCATGTGCCATATCGCTCCACGAGCGAATGTGGGTTCTATCCAACTGAACATACCACCTGGCAGCAGAACCAGTAAGACTATCCTGGAAGACATGCATCAAGAGTTTTTCATCATGTGCATGAGCTGCCATCTTCCTGCAATACATGGTGATGTGGGTTTTAGGGTACTTTGTACCATCATATTTTTCAAATTTCGGTACTTTGAATTTATAGGGGATAACCACATCAGGAACTAGGCAGAGCCCAGCAGCGTCAACTGACCCATAAAAGCTAAATCCTTCCACAGCCCTTAGCCTCTGCTCTAACATACTAATCTTGGAACTTTCCTCAGCTTCTACTCTCATCTTTTCCTTCTCTTTTTCTTTTACATCATCTAGATCAGGAATTGGTTCTGCTACTTTTTCTGTGAAGACAGGATTTATATAGCTATTATACTGCCCTGGGTTGAAAGCTGATGGCATTCCAGGACATGTTGGATATGCAAAATGTTGTGGTGGGACCTCTTGGGCAGACTGGGCTTGAGGTGGGCCAAAATCTGGAGGGTACAATGGGTTAGCCACTTCTTGCTGGCTTGTACTTCCTTCAACTCCTTTTCCTTTATTCATATTATTGAGAGCCTCCAGAATTTTGCTAAGTTCATTTTCAATTTTCTCCTGAGCTTTTTCTAGCTTTTCAAATCTATGAGAACTTTTCTCCTCCATTTGCCTTGCTCTGGATCTTGTGTTGTATGGATGAGCAAGGTTTTCGCTAGATGGAGCTATCCTCGGACCTTGAGTACCATACTTATGATTAGAAATGTTATGCTGTACCTTATGTATGATGCTTTGATACATAAATGAAATGTACATTTTTTGAATGAAATCTAGTATGAAATGAATGCAAATGATTGTGTTGAAACATGATCATGAAAAGAATACAGATGCATACAATCAGACAAACAACATAGTTAGTTCCATGGATGAAATGAAAGTGATGCTGATGCATAATGTTACATATGATAAAAATAATACACAAAGTTAAACAATCAAAATGATTAGATAACCACCATTTTTTGTGTCCTAATTATAGGGTATATCTATCATTGGGCAGAAAGGGCTCTATCTTAGGTGTAGGCACTCTTAAGGTTCACTACATGCGGTTTTAAGGTCAGAGTCTAAAGGTCCTCAAATTGCTCCTTACATCCTTGTCCATCACAGACTAGTAAGGCACCCTAATCCTCACCCATTACAGGCTACAAGCGGAAAAGGTTCAATTTGAGTGGGAGTATTTCGCTAGCCACTGCGGAGGTATTAGACCTCACGAAAGCAATAGGTACTTTACTCCCTCCTAGAGGACGGAGCTCGGGTGTAGAGCTCATGTTATGCTCATGCATATGAATGACATAATTAACAAAGTAAATAAACATGAATAAACAATAATACATATATATACAAAAAGGTTCAATTTTATTAGGCTTTTGGATAACACAAATTATTTGCTGGCCTGACTCTCAAGGTCCCCAGCGGAGTCGCCAAGCTGTCGTAACGTCTAGATCCGGGGATCTATAGCTAGACATTGACTTTTAGGGAGTCGCCACCAATCTTTTTTATCTAGGTACGATTGGCCACCTAAAGAATCCGTCCTTTCAGGGAACACCTAAGTTTAAGGGTCCCTAAAAGAATAGGTTCAGGTCTGCTAACCAGAACAAGGTTCGGGAGTTCGGTTACGTGTGAAGAAGGTTATAGCACCCTCACAACGCCCATCAAAAGATGGTACCAGCTTAAATTTGTGTTATCTAAAAGCCTTAAAATTTTACCAAGTAATTAATTATTGGAAACTTTTCTCAATTGACTCTAATACTTTTAGCAGAAAATTGAGAAAATTCCCTCACCTCAAGAGTATGCAAGAAAAACTACTGTTTCACTTACAGAGGCTCCGTCGTCGGATTATTTAAAGAAAAAAAACAAAATCAAAATTAAGATAGAAAGGAAGGAAAGAATGATTTTTTTTTAGGGAAAATTGATACTTTCAACTTTTCTCCAAAAATATTTTTTGGAAATTTCGATTTTCAAGGAAAATTGATACTTTCAACTTTTCTTCAAAAACCCCTTTTTTGAAAATTTATTTCTAAGGAAAATTGATACTTTCAACTTTTCCCCAAAAATATATTTTTTTTTTTGAAATTTTGATTTTCAAGGAAAATTGATACTTTCAACTTTTCCCCAAAAATACTTTTTTTTTGGAAATTTATTTTTCTTTTAAGGAAAATTGATACTTTCAACTTTTCCCTAAAAATATTTTTTAGAAATTTATTCTTAAGGAAAATTGATACTTTCAACTTTTCCCTAAAAATTTTTTTTTTTTGAAATTTATTTCTAAGGAAAATTGATACTTTCAATTTTTCCCTAAAAATATATTTTGGAAATTTATTCTTAAGGAAAATTGATACTTTCAACTTTTCCCTAAAAATATTTTTTTAGAATTTTTTTATTTTTATTTAAAGAAAATAAAATAATAAAAAATAAATAAAAAGAATATTACATAAACCTAATCTAATAAATAAAAAATAAACAAATAAAATAAACAAATAAACAAAGATATAAAAAAAAAAAAAACCTGGAGCGGCTCGGATCGCGGCTCGGTTCGGCTTGGCTCAAGGAAGAGAAAACGGCTCGGGGGAGCGGCTTGGCGGCTTGGCTCGGCTCGACTCGGCTCGGAGTGGGCTGGCACGCGCGGGTCAGAAAGCGGGTCGACGCCCGGGTCGGGTCGGGTTACGGCAAAACGCGCGGATCCTCTGATTAACTTAAAGTCAAAACGACGTCGTTTTGGGAGGGTATAAAAGGCAATCCCCTTCGTTTTTTTGGCAGAACGCTTCTCCCTCTCTCTCTCTTCTTCTTTTTTTCTCTCCCTTCTCTCTAGAAAATGAAGAACACCGGTGCCGAATTCTGGGAAAGTCGCCGGAATCTGGAAATTTTGCCGGAATTTGATCGGAAGTCGGCCGGTTTTTGGGAATATTCGCCGGTTTCTGGGATTCCTCGCCGGAAACTGGGCAGGTGGCCGAAAACTTCAAATTTGGCCGGAATTGTCGCCGGAAAATTCAAACTTGGCCGGAAAAATAACTGGAATCTGGAATTTCCAAAAATTCCCAGAAAAAAAAAATTCAAAAAAATTCCCAAAAAATTCCCGATGATTCCTAGAACTCTCCTAAACCTTTTCTTAGCCTTCTACACTCTTCTATTCGCTTTTTCCCCTCAAATCAGTAGCTCAGGCTCACTGTTTTCTGTGTGTTCAGCATTGTTCCAGAGGGTCCCTTTTATAGGGGTTGATCAGGAGTTCCTGATCAATCCCAATTCCTCCTTGGACGGGAATTCAGTCTTTGAATCCAACTGGACTCTTCTGATTGAATTCCCCTCCAGAGTGGGATTCTTCAACTTTGAATCTTAGCCATCCAGAATTAAAATAAAAAATAAATAAAAAAATACTAGATAATCAAAAGATATGATAGTATAAAAATAAAAAAATAATATCAGATAATTCGGAAAAAAAAATCAGATAAAATTAACAGATAATATAAAAAATAACATAAGATAAAACCCAAAATATATTAAAAAAAAAAAAGATAATAATAATAAATATATACTATATACATACAATAACATATAAATCTAATCTAAAATAAAAAATAAATACACAAAAGATATACATAATAATAATGATAATGAAATACATAAAATACAAAAGAAGAAAAAGAAAAAAAAAATACAGGATTGAAATGGGCCTTACCTCTTTGGGCCAAGCCCAATTGATCTGGGCCCGGACCCAATTGGGTGTCTACAATGTACATATTATTATATGTACATATGTTTAAAAGATGAACTACTCTACCCCAACCCAAGGTGTCATTGTATTTTGCTTTGTTTTTTTAACCCAACTTGACCACATATGATTGGCTTTATTAGTCATTTTCCTTAAAGCAGTTCTCTTGTCCATTTTATTATCCCAACTACTTTGAATTTAATCATCTTAAGATTTTCAATAAAAAATTTGACAAATGACTGAATAGGACTCATGACAATTTTTTTATCGATCAAAATTGTAAATTTCATTGAAACAATCTTTTAGATTCTTTGTCAAAAAAATTAAAATGATAATTATTTTTTTGAATATGTAAAATTTAATATTTTTAACTTTTATGTAAATGATTTTACTATATATAAATAAAATGAAAATCAATAGATTGATCGTAAAATTCAAAGATTAAATCAATAATATGTCAATAAAATAAAATAAAAACAAACGTTAATGGTGAAAATTTTAATATTTTTTAGTTAAAGCACCCATTGAAAACAACATAAAAACCTTGCAATAGGCCTACAAATGGATTATCAAATAAACCTAACCAAGGAAACCTATGTTAGGCAAAAAAAGCCACAATCCAATCATACCAATGAAAGCGAAATCAAACAATTAATTAATCACATAAGAGACAATAATTTAACTTGGTTCGGCCAAATTGACCTATGTCCACGAATGAAAAACAAGATTCACTAGTTATAGAGAATTACAAACATACAATCTATATCAAGCACTCACAATTAATACCCATAGACCCTCTTAATCTCCTCTAGTCTTATGAAGTATTCTCAACCTAAAAAAACACATATCTATATGCACCCATGTACCAACCTATGTGGATCCTCTCAGTCTCCTCTAATCCACTCATAAACATTCAAACACACACACACCCATAAAACATGAATCTTTAGTAGTCCTATGTGGTGTCTATACCATAAAATCCTATGACTCTCTTACATCTTTTTCTCATACCTAATCCTATAGAGACTTCACATATTTATAAATATACAAATTTGCCTATTAAAAATCCCTTTTCTCTTAGAATTCTTCTTCTGCAAGTCTAGTTGTCCATCAAGCAATATTTAACCAATCTTAAACAAATCACTTATAGGATTTCAGTCACTATTCTGAACAATCTCCACATTGACTCAAATTCCATCAAATCATCAATTTTCATGCTGGACATGTTTAGCTTCACCTGCAATGGAAATCTCACAATCATCTTTTTTTGTATGTCTTCACATTTCATGCAAATTGATCCTCAATCCTTAAAAAATGAACTCGAACTCTTCTTTTGAAGTAAGCTCCTCTAGGCTTATCTTTTCTGATGTCTTAGACTTTAGCTCTGATACTACTTTTAGGGACTACTACAGCTTTGATGCCACTTGTTAGACAATAATTTAACATGGTTCGACTCAACTGAACTACGTCCATAGATGAGAAATAAGATACACTAGTTGTAGAGAATTACAAACACACAATCTATAGAAAGCACTCATAATTAATATCTATAGACCCTCTTAATCTTCTCTAGTCCTACGAAATATTCTTAACTCAAACAAACACATACCCATGTGCACCCATACACACCATGTGCACCCATGCACACCATGTGCACCCATGCACACCATGTGCACCCATGCACTTATGCACCAATGCACCATATCTATGTGGACCCTTTCAATCTCCTCTAGTTCACTCACAAATATTCAAACATACTCACCCATAAGACGTAAATCCCCGGTAGTCTTATAGGGTATCTATCCGATAAAATCCTACAACTCTCTTACATCTTTTTTTCATACTTAACCCTATAGAGACTTTGCTTATTTAAAAGCATACAAACTTACCTATTAAGAATCTCTTTCCTCTTAGAATTCCTCTTTTGCAAGTCTTTTTATCCATCAAGCAATATCTAACTAATCTCAAATAAATCATTTATGGGATTTTAGTCACTATTCCCAACAAACCACTCACTTATTTACAAATGATCGAATATGAGAGATAGGTAGTATAACCTAAGTAACAAAATTAGACTTATTAATTCTTAGATATACAAAATATGCTGTGGCACCATTTACAAATAGATTGGATAATCATTCTCATGAGTTTCCTATTGCTGAAGCTTCAATGGTGCCATAAGTCATAAATGTAAACAAAACCAACATTGGACACTGATTTTCACTTTTTCTGGAATGTAACTATACTAATTCCCTATGTTATTGATTAAAATATACGCAAATTCCAATTCCACTTTTTCAATTTCCCTTCCTCTAGACCAAGTTGTTAATATTCAAACTTTTGAGCTTAGGAAATTGTATTATGAAGACTTAATTTTTGGGTTTCTTGCTCTTTCTGAGAACAGCTTAATTCTGGTTTTAACCAATCTTTTAATTGCAGATGCCAACAGTAATGTCCAATATTCATTCTTATGTACAAGCATTGAATTGTTTCCTGATTTGCAATGGCTTGCATATATATGAAAGAAATTGTTGACATGGTTCATGTTGCAAATATTTCACCACCATCCAAATCCATTTCAACATAGTTCTCATATGTAAGCCATTGTTTCTAAGGCCATAGCCTCCCACTTTTAGAAAGTTGGCCCAGCAATGGCAAATCCCTTGCAATATTTTGCTGGAAATTACATGGCTGTAGGCACTTAGAGAAAACTGCTATCTCATTGTTTCTAAGGCCATTAGCAAGATCTTCAGGAAGGTCTTGGAATGGTTATTATTTTCATAAAGTAATGTTTTCAGTGTTAGTAGTTTCATTGGAATGGTTATGGTTCAAATTGAAAGAATCAGATAATAGACTATATAAAACAGGAAGAAGATGACAGACCTTTGAGAAGAAATCCCTTGTAAATGCAATGCCACCGCAAGGTTTTTCAGGTTTTTGATAAAATCCCATGGTGGTTTTCCAATCATCATCTCGACATTAACACATGCTAACTACCATAGGTTCTAAGAAGCAGTGATTCTTGCCATTTGTTTCATTTAAGTAAGCAATGATAGAATAAAAAACAAATCTTTATCTTGTAAGCTATAAGTTTTTTTTCTCGACCTTGTTTGGGTTTGTTGTTTTTAGCTTGTTTGGGCTTGCTTTTCTTTCCCAAGCTTGTTTGGATTTGTTCTTGGGTTTGATTAGAGCTGTAATTGAGTCCAACCGATTCAATACAGTGAGAAGTTTGGATTCGAGCTTGATTCGAAATTCGGTTAGAGTTCGATCAAATCTTAATTTTTAAGTTCGAGTTCGATTTGAGATAAAAATCAAATTATTCGAGCTCATTCTATTAGGCTCACTTAATTAAAAATGAACTCAATTTCAATACTTAATTTCAAACTCAATTATATGTTCGAATTTAGTTCAAATTAATAAATATATATAAAGATAAAATAATAAAATTTAATTAAAAATAAAATATATTAAAATATAAAAATTTAATTAAATTCACAAACTACTCCAATTGTGTATTAAAATGCTCGAATTCGGCTCACTCAATAAGTTGAGCTTGAATTCAAAAGTTATCCGAATTTAACTCAAATAACTTGCAAAAACTGATGTATTATTTATATCTCTAATATGTTTCAATAATGAGAAACACATGAAAATAGAGTAATAAATTTCAAAGCTGACTGTTGGATTATTCTATAGTCTTTGGATTACTCTCAATCCAATAGTCATATTCTCACTACAAATCCTACTAGGTCTAGCAAATCTATAACTTGACTATGCTTTGTTCTCCAAGTAATTAAGTAAAGTGGTTTACCCCTACAGTTCCCTGGATGAATTGATACTTGTTAAGTTCATTACCTATCTTTTATTATTTGTCTTTTTTCCTTCCGCACTGATGAATATAGATAAAAAAAAAACATATAGTATATTAAAAAGAAAAATAATATGAGATTAATAATACAAAAATGTTTACAATAAAATTTTAATTCAAATACTATAATTGATTATAAAAATTTGATATCATGAGTAGCTACATTGCCATGGTATGTTTATTACTTGATATTATAATAAAAATAATTAATTGGAAAGAAACATTTATATTTAAATTAATAAAAAAATAAAATTTTTTTATAATCTTAATATAAAAAATGTACTTATTTTATTTTTCGGATGTACATGTTTTATAAAATAATTATACATATATATTAACTAAATGTATTATAGTTTTGAATTAAGATCACGGAACATTACGATTATAAAAATAATATTGGGCAGGCTGTCTTTCATTACTTAGATTAAAGAAGAAGAATAAAAAAAGAAGACCCCGAGAAGAAACGAAGTCATGGGCCGGCCACTATGAATTTTATAACGAAAAAACAATATTGAAAAAAAAAAAAAAGCAAAAACCCATTTCTGCTTTCAGAAGCTGGGTGTTCTGTTAATCTTTTTTGTTCAATTTCCAAGCTTTTTGATCATTTCAGTGCGAGCTTGATTTCCTTTTTCTTTTGGCCAAGAGTTCTAAGGTTGATTTCTACTCTGCTGGCTTTTCCTTCAACTCAAAAAGAAAAAAGAAAAAAAAACTTTAGTTGAATTTTGTTTGATTCTACATTTCCTTCCTTGTAACTTCAAAAAAAAAAAAAAAAGAGCTACTCTTCAATATTTTCTTTCTCTCTAGTTTCCACTTTGTTTGTCATTTTCATCTCAAAAATACCAAAAAAAAAGAAAGAGAAAAAAAATCCAATCTTCAAATTTCTTTTCTTTGTTTTCAATGATCCGTCATGAATGAAACCTCGAAGAATTAGAAGGCACCAAGTGAGGTAAATGCAACAACTTCTTCATTGCTTTCTCTTTGTACAAAAAAAGTTTGTTTCTTACATAATTTTTTATCTAATTTGCAATTTTTTCAGTGAAGCAGATCACATCTGAAAAAGATTGGATTTATTATTTAAGCAAATTTTCTCTTGAAAGCTTCGGATCTATTACTTCTATCTGGAAGTGGTAAGGTTGGAAATTCATTTAAAGGTTGGAAATTCATTTAACTTTTTTTTTTGTCAATATTAAAAAAACAACAAAAAAATTGGTTGTAGTGGAGTAGAAAGGCGGATGCAGGTAGCCGTTTTGGGTTCTAGGGTCTTTTGATCTTGGGTTATTGGAGTTTCTCTAGCTGTGAAGGGGTAGAGCCAGAGGAAAGGAGAGGAGAGGAGAGAGGAAACGGTGCCATTGGTGGTGATAAGTGGTTGAGGGTGGCGTATCTAGTTTTTAAGTTCTTAGGTTTGGTTTTAAATTGTGATTGGTTAATTATATACTACAATTGTAGTTAATATAATTGTAGATGATATATTCTTACAGTAAGGCATCCAACATTTAACCCTAAATGTTCGGATAATCAAAGAAACAAATCTTTGTAATATTGGTGACTAAATCGTTACTTTTCATAGTTCGGTGTCCAAAATAAAAAATCAACTAAAATTGGTTGACTAAACCTGTAATTAATCATTTTTAAAATTGTCGGTTAATTGTTGTAGCATGATATATTTTTTTGGTTTTCTATCATATCAACACTAATTTTTTTATTTCATATTTCTGAGTAATATTTTCTTATAAATTATCTAAAAATATTGCTTTTTAATCTCGTTTTTTCAGCTTGGTAGAGTGCTGAAGAAAGGCATTTGCTTCTCATACTTTGAATTGTCTTCACCTTGCTTTGTTACGCACTTAAAAAGTGTTAGTTGGTGGAAAAGTTAAAAAACAGTTGGTTGTCACACTTTGGACTATCTTCACCTTGCTTGGTATGTTTAGAGAGTTCACCTTCATTATTCTTTAATTTTCTTTATAGTATCATCACCATGATTTATCTCATAGCCAATATTTTTATGCTTGGCAGAAGTTTCTTCAACTTGAGCTTGTCAAGAATGGCTTGTGGGTTTTGTGAGTCTGCTCTTTCTAACTGCGTGGGAACATTGCTCGTAGATTGGGTGGCGAAGCCAATAGGAGATCAATTTAATCACACTCGCCGTTTTCATGACAATGTTGAAAAGCTCAAAGAAAGAAAAGAAGAACTAATAATGGCACGGGTCCGGCTGCAACATGAGATTGAGGATGCTGAAAGGCGACTTCAAGGAATTGAAGATGATGTCAGAGACTTGCTATCAAAGGCGGACAAAATCCTATTAGATATGGAAACTCTAGAAAATGAATTGCAGCAAAACAAGAGATGTTTCAATTGGTGTCCTATTTGGAGTTGGCGGTATAGATTAAGCAAGAAAGCAATAAAGAACACTCTTGTTACTTTTGAGCTTCTAGAAAAGATTACCAAATTTGGTCAACCTGGACGAGTGGGCTACTCTTCTCCTAGTACAATTCCAACCATAGAATTCCTTTCATCTAAGGATTTTATGGTTTCTAAGTCTTCCAATATTGCTTTCAATCAGATCATTGAGGCCCTACAGGATGACAATGTTAGCATGATTGGATTGTGGGGGATGGGAGGGGTGGGCAAGACAACCCTAGTGCGTGAAGTTGGAACTCATGCCCAAAAATTAAATCTGTTTGACAAAGTTGTGATTACTACTGTATCTCAAAAGACAAACTTTGAAACAATTCGAGATGAAATTGCAAAATACTTAGATTTCGATATGAAGAATGAACGAGGAAGAAGATCAGTGCAAGAATTATGGTTGAAATTGCAGAAGGAGGAAAAGATTCTAATAATCCTTGATGATGTTTGGGCAAATATTGACTTAAAGGAGGCGATGGGAATTCCAATTGGTGAGGTTCACAAAGGCTGCAAAATTCTTTTAACAACACGCCGTCAAAAAGTGTGTGTTGCCATGGAATGTCAAAGGAGAATACAACTTGGTTTTTTAGATGACCATGAGGCTTGGATTTTATTTGCCACCAAAGCAGGTCTGAACGACTCTTCTGATGATGCTATTAAAAATGTGGCAACTAAAATTATCAAAAAATGTAAAGGTTTGCCCATCGCTATAGTTACATTGGCGACTGCTCTGAAAGGTAAAAATCATCGTAGGTGGAAAGCAGCATATCGGAGACTCAAAAACCATAGATTGGGTGACATCGAAGACATTGATCAACAAAATGCTTACCTATGTCTTGAGGTAAGTTTTGATTATCTGAAGGATACGGAGACCAAGATGTGTTTCTTGTTGTGTTCCTTATTTCCTGAAGATTAAGAGATTTATGTAGAAGACTTGGTGAGATATGCATGGGGACTAGAGTTGTATAAAGGTGTGGAATCAATTGAAGAAGTGAGGAGCGAAGTGCTTGCAGCGATTGACATCCTTAAGGAATCTTGTTTGTTGTTAAATTGTGAAGAAAGGCATGTTAAAATGCATGACCTGGTTCGTGATGTTGCTTTGTGGATAGGATCATACAGAAAGGAGATTTCTTTTGTGATAAAATCTCAGGTTGTTGAAATGAGGCCAGAAGAAGAAAGTTTTGAGCCTTATGTAGCAATCTCCTTCAGCACTAGTCGGATGGTTGAACTTCCTAAAGGATTGGTATGCCCAAATCTCCAATTCCTTTTACTTGGTGGAAGGGGTAGCATCATAACTTCAAGTGAATTATTTGAAGGAATGAAAGCAATGAAAGTTTGCGTTTTGCAATATTGTAGTTTAATATCTCCAGATGCATTTCAGTTTCAACCGAACCTTCGAACTCTACATTTGGAAGGTTGTGAACTTTTGGACATCTCAGTCCTAGGGAAGTTGAAAAAACTTGAGGTTCTTTCATTTAGTTGCTCTGATATCAAAGAATTGCCAGAAGAAATAGGTGATTTGGATAATCTTAAATTGTTGGATTTATCATATTGCGAACAACTACAGAGAATCCCTCCTCGGTTGATACAAAGATTGTCCCAATTAGAAGAACTATATTTGCATGGATGTGGAAGAATAGAATGGGCCACTGAGAACACAGTTCAAGAAGAAAGCTATGCCAGCCTATCAGAGTTGAATTCCTTGTCAAACTTGATCGTATTATATTTAGAGGTTTCTTCTGAACATGTTCCAAGAGACTTTGTGTTCTGTAAATTACAAAGGTTTTATGTATGCATTGGCTTTGGCTTTTCTAATTTTTATCGAAGGAAGATGGACTTTGAAATCTGCCCATTCTCGAGATCTTTAAAGATTCAGGGGTCTGTAATAGAGGTATGCAAGCAGTTATTTGGGGATACAGAATATCTTAATTTGAAGAGTATGGTGGGTTGCCAAAATCTTGTTCCAAGCTTGGAGTCGGGCCAAGTGGTATTCAGTAAACTGACTTCTCTGGATCTTGAAAGTTGCGAGCATATGAAATGTCTCATTGATACAACAAAGCAGCAGGTGCTAACCAATGCATTCTCTAATTTGTTAGAATTATCTTTAACAAATATGCGTGGTTTGGAAGAGCTGTGCAGTGGTCATCAACCGCAAGGGTTTTTGCTCAAATTAAAAACTTTGATGATAGATAAATGCAGGGACATGACATGTGCAGTTCCAATTCTACAAAGTCTTGAAAGGTTGGAAGTTAAATCTTGTGATGAGATGCAAGTGCTATTTCAGATCGCTGAATTGAGGAGCATACAAGAAGAACCCAGTCATCATGTAGGCTTACAAAGTTTGAAGGTTGTAACAATACACAACTGCAATAAATTGAGATATCTGTTCCCTACGTCTGTTGCTCAAAGTCTTGCACAACTGGAAGAACTGCAGATATACCACTGCTCGGAGTTGGAAGAAATAATTCCCAAAACGGAAGTGGCAAGCATCAATCTCCAAATTCTAAGGGAAGTATATGTACGTGGCTGCAATAACTTGACATCTCTTTCCTCATTGTCGCACGGTCAAATTTAGGAGAAATTGACAACTCTTAGGATTCGGGATTGCTCTCGGCTGGAATATACTTTTCCAATCTCAATGGCTGAAGGTCTTCCACAGCTGCATAAGGTTACATTGCGTGGTTTGCCTGAATTAAAAGGAAGGGATGGAAATGACATTGTACTGACGCTGCCATCTTTACAAGAGTTGGAAATGAGAGAGTGTCCACAATTAACTCCTTTTATCATTTCGGCTAAAATACAGGTAAGCCTATTTATTTGTGTTTTTACTCTTTCAACTGTACTTTGTAGGAGGAATATAAAAGAATGGAAGAATAGATAAGAGAGCGGAAAGAAAAAAAATGGAAACTTAATCCATTTAAATTGGTAGAGAAAATTATAAAACCTTTTTTTATGATGTTTTATCTTTGGAAACAAACACTAAGAAAGTAAAATAATTTGACTACATAACTGAATTTTTTTTCTAGATAAATTGACAACCAAAAAGTTTTCTAGTGCTATAATATTTAAAAGATAGATTTTGTATCACTTTGGGTAAAACTAATATGAATCTACTTCTCCCTACTTAAGTAGTGATCAATAAAATCTCAATTGTGGACTTTTAATATAGCTGTCACTATTAAAATGCATCAAGTATCTATAAGCTTTACGCAATATTATTTTACTTTCATTCACGATCTTATGAAACTCAATATTTTCATTTACATTTTTTAAAATATTTTAAATTCATCTATTACGCCAATCATTATTAAAAAATTAATAGAATAAATCATTTTTAATGTCACATGGATGTGCATATGATAAGAATTTCGACTTAAAAAGTTAAAAAAAAAAAAGAGAATAAATCATTTTTAATGTCACATGGACTTTTAAGTTAAAAAAAGCTAGGAGATTTCGTTTTCGGTTCAATTAATTATTGCACAAAATGCTAAATAGTAATTTCTTCTCATAAAAAAAGCCTTAAATAATTAATATCACAAATTTGTTATTTCTTCTTATAAAACCATATTGTTCATACTATTTAGCATTATTTTATCTACTTTTTTTAATATTAAAATTAGTCTTGATTTTACTAATTACGATTGCAAGTATATAAAATATTAATAACAAAGAAATTATATTTATATTTAAATATTTCACTTAAAAATCAATAAATTATATATAAGATAAATTTAACATAAAATTAAATCAAATTCATAAATAATAAGATTGAAATTTAAAACGTCTAATTTTTAAAAATTTATTTTACCACTAAATCAATGTTTTTATTATTTAAATCGATAAAAAATAATATAAAAATAATTATTTAATTGCATTTGTATTGATGAAATGCATTGAAAAAATGCATTTCATATCTTAATGATGAGTTTCTGTCTGATTAATCCACTGATCTCAATGCATTATTTTTCAAGTCACTCAAATGAAATATCCAAAAAGATCTGCGGGATTTTCTAAGTATTCCCTATTGGATTCCAGTTTTCTAAGGATTCCCTATTGTTGGCATAACAGGGGCTACAGAACAATATTACTCTGGTTTTCTAAGGATTCCCTATCCCTGACATGCATATCAGGGAGTCTAGAAATAATAGCATGGTAGCACAAAAATTTGTTATTTCTTCTCATAAAAACATAAATAATTAATACCATGAACTAAAAAACCCTTAATATCACCATTTAGCACTATTGAGAGTAGTGTGCGCTTTATTTGGTCAAATCAGAAAAACCAAGCTGAACTAGTTGATTTGGCTTAGTTTAGTTTAACGCCAAAAACTTTTCAAACCAAACTGAGTTACCAAATAAAAAAATTAATGAAAAGTAATAATATTTTTGTAAATATTTAATGCGTGTAAGAAAATATATTTCTTTAACCATAATTCTTAGAACAAACTTTATTTCTTAGATATATTGAAAAGCCCTATGTAGTATGTAACTAGTACTTTGTGTTTTTAAACGTTTCATATGGATTCATTTTTATTCATGATATACTACTAATCTTTTCAAACTATTGTTTTATATTTTAATTAAATTATTTGTCTTTAACTTAAATTAATGAATTGAGAGTATTTCATTTATAATTATTTTTGTTACAATATTATAGTTAACCAATCACAATTAAGAATTATGTAGCCACCACTTAAAATGTGACTTCTAAACAATTTTTTGATGGATTCTGTATAATACAAAATTATAATTAGTTAATTGTACTACAATAATTATAAGAGATATGGTCCTAAATTAAAGATTTTTCTAAATTAATTGATTAGAATAAAAAATTTAAGAAATTTAAATTTTAAACTTAATTGACATTAGATTTACTTATATTGGTGGTTTCATTTAATCATGTTTTAAATAGACCTTTACAACAATATGTTTAATTTAATGATAAGATTATTAAAATCGAAATTTTATATAAAATTTAAAAATAAAGAATAAATAAGTTTTTAGTTATTTTTTACATTTTTTGAATTAATAGTGAAATGATATGATTACAGGTGTTACAATTTAAGGATATGAGAGAAAAGAAGCAATCATGCAATATGATAGTTCCTAAATTAGGACAAAAATTACCAAATATGGAATATTTAACCATCATTAATTTTGAAGAGTTATTTGATGGTGAATGTAATCTTTCAAGTTTGAGGCTACTAAAATTGTATGATCTACCTGAATTGCGGGTGGCATGGAAAGATCCCATCGAAGTTGTGAACTTTCAAAACCTCACTGAATTGGATGTCTGTAGATGCGGAAGGTTAAGATATATCTTATCACCTACTATCGCTCGGAATTTGCCACAATTGAGCTCTTTATGGATAATTGAGTGTGAGGAATTGGAGCAAATTATTGAAAAGGATGGTCAAACTTCATCACAAGGTCATCATCTCCAACTTATACGCTTCCCTAATCTGACTGAAATACGCATTTATTCATGTGAAAACTTGAAATGTCTCTTTCCGGTGAGTGTTGCTCATGGCCTTCCAAAACTACAAATTCTATGTGTTAACAACGTCTCCAAATTAGAACAAGTATTTGAACAATCAGGAGATGAGGCAAATGGTAGCGAGGAAAAAGAGAAAGTGATACAGCTACCTCAATTGGGCTACTTAGATCTTGAAACTTTACCAAACCTTGAGAGCTTCAGCCCTGCGGGTTATCATTTCGTATTACCATCTTTGCAATCTTTATCTGTATGAGGTTGTCCCAATATAACCACAAGCTTCAGTGTTGAGTCAGAGCAATCTGGGCATGCCAAAACAGAGGTACGCTACGCACCCTAACTCCCAATATAAAAGTATCAAAAGCTGCCCTGCCTTTTGTATAGCTGAACTTGGGTAAGCTTATGAACAGAGAGGTTCATATGTCGTATATTTTTCATTTCCTCTTTCATCTTTATTGATTATGCAATATTAATCTCCTCTTTTCAAGGGAGCTTGTTATGGATTTCAATTGAAATTTGTCATCCATGTGTTTGTTTTAATTCCTAATGAAATTGAAAATGTAATTGGCTGGCAATATTAATTCCCAATTCTATTGGGTGGCAATCTTTCTTATTGGGTTCATTCAATGGTCCTTGCTTCTTGTTAAATTTACTGAATTATACATGCTTTTTGTTCTTCACATGCCATGCTTTAATTTGTTTTGCAGGCAATCCGATCAATTGATGAAAATATAGTGGAAGAGTCTACTAGAGCTCAACAAACAACATGGCCAATTGGTAGTGATATGGGTGGAGCTGTTGGCAATGAAGTTGAAAACACACCTTTTTCAGAGGAGGGAGATGAAGAAATGAATTTGACTTTCAGAAGATGCCAGTGGATAAAGCAGTTGCTAATTTGCTGCAGCATTTCACAAACCTTTGTCCCAACGTCATAGACTTGCACCCAAATATTGTGTGATCATCTTAGAATGCAAATTTCTATGAGGGTACATAAGCATGCATTCCTTTTATTTATGTCTTTTTTTTTTATCAGCTAAAAGTTTATAGTTTGTTGTCCTTTCCACTAGCAGACTTGAAAACAAGGATCTTTTAAAACAGCAATGCGCACATTTTAATTATCTTTGTGTTTCTGTAAGGAGGTCGCTTGAAAATTCATCGGTTCTGAATTTTAGCTCAACAGCATTTCTTCCTCTCTCTAGACATTAGACAAATCACATATTAGTTTGTGGCATAAGAATTTTTATGAGAACTCAATGCATCATAATTTCAGTCAATTAAATTTTTTTTTTTTTTTCAAAAAAGCTAGTCAAAACTAAGTTTCCCTCGTTTATGTTCTAGAGGTTGCTTTACTTAAAGAAGGGATCTTACTGAGTTAAATACTTACTAGAATACAAAAAATCAAAACAACTAAGTTGATGGAAAATGTAGGACTGAAATGGTATGCGTTTTTATGTTCAGCTTAGCAGTCTACGTCATTTCTTGCAAAAGAAGAATTAATCCTGATATTAGAAGTCAAAACTTAGAATCCCATATATATTTTATTTTTTGGGTGTAATTTTATCACTTTATTATTTTTTTATGTAATTTTAATCGGATTAAGATAGAATATTTCATACAAAGTTTATTTTTTTGTTCTATGTTGGTGATATGGAAAATATTTATATTTTACTTTTAAAAATTTCACATAGGATAATATAAATCTGGAAAAAATAAATAGGACAATTTGATTTTTAGTAAAAAAAATTTTGAAATTTATTTAGAAAACCAAAGTATATGTTTTGAAATTTTATTTTTATCTTAAAATGAAACAGAACTTGAAATTTTTGTACGAGTTTTTCTTCTTGATCATCAGCCTGAGCTAAGCTATCATGTCATCTTCTTCTGCTTAATTATATTGAAAATAATTTTTAGTGTTGTATGCTTACTGGTGCTGTTGGAATCGAAATTTGTTCTCTTTTAATTTGTTAGAGGAACTGGGGAGGAAAGCAAGCAATAATTTATGAAAAAGAGAAAATTAATTACATCAAAGGATCAAAACAAGGTGCTTAATAAAGATCCCTTCTTGACATCCGATCAAGTATATGTAGTTTTGTATTCTCATTTATCATGGATGATTTAATTTTTAAATCAAATTTGATTTTTTTTTAATTTGATTGATCAAACCTTGAGTTTACCTTCTTCAATATATATATATATATATATATATATTTGATTAATCATATTTTTAAACTTATAAAAATTTATATATAAGTTTAAACCTTTTTTTTTTCATTTTAATCTGATGGACCAAACTTTAGTTTTCTAAATAAATTTAAACATTTTAAAAAAATTTTTCACTAAAAACTAAATTGTCTTTTTTTTTTTTAATTTATATTATCATACATGAATTTAAAAAAAAAAAAATTATGTCAACATGACATAGAAGAAATTTTTTTTGACTAAAACATTCTATTTCCATTCATATCTACTAGAATTGTATAAAAATCATACTAATGATAAAACCAGACAAAGAAAAGTAAATCGATATATATATATATATATATAAATTCAAAAGATTTGACAATTTTCCCTATTTTTAATAACAAACTTATTCTACCTTGATATTCCATCCTACATCTCTCCATGTTCTTTAAACCATATTTGTACGATATTCAAGTAATATTTATAACAGCATAAGCATAAATTCAGATTTAAGCTTTTTTCAATCTGACTTCGTTTCATCTTCTATGCAATGATTCCAACGTTCAAACATGAGTCCAGGATTCCTTGAGAACAGCTTAGTCTTGGTATTAGACCACCTCCTAATTACTCCCAACATCATCAGGGTGCAATTGGCTCTCTTTACAAACATAGAATGATTGCATTCCCACTTGCAATAACCAACATACACTGAGGGCCAATGTTAAAATGTTTCCTGTCATTAAGAAAAGTGACCCATAAACTGTCAGGGCTAACCTATTTAGGCCTATTCTCGTTTGAATCATGGAAAGAAGTTCCTTAATTTCTCGAGCCAACCAGCTAATGACCATGTAACTCTAAAGTATCTATTATGTTGATTTAATAAATTTTTATTCTTTCACTCGAAGGAGAATGTTGCAATCCATATTGTATTCCATCAAATTGATCAAAAGAAAATGAAAAAAAAAAAAAAAAAAACCTTAATTGGTCAAGCTGGATCAGAAAAGAGGGGAAAAGAAGAGTCTAGTTGGTAAGTTTTATCTCTTCTGGTCTCCCACTCTAACCTTCCCAGCCTCTCCGGAGTCTCAAATTTAAGTTGGACTCCATTCACCTATTATCAATTGATGAATAATGCAGTTTGTTTGTTGGACTGAAAAAACATTAGAAAAGAATGCTACCAAAAATTGTTTAATTAACAAATAATATCTCATTTTTTTAAGAAAAAAAGATAGATTGTAAAATTGTAAGTTTGATCTTGACATTTAAGAAAAATTCCACTCGACTGGTACTCCTGCCACTTTTCATGTACTCTTAACATTTATAGGCTCTTTAAACAGAATCCGACAAATTATTTTGAGACAATTGATGAGCATCTTGATGGTGTGGTCTTTCACCTTCTGAACTGAAAGCATTGATTATAAGAATCCGTTTTGAAGAGATAGACTGGATAAGGATGATGCTATTGAGAAAAGTAATAGCGGATTTTGATACCTCCCTTGACTCTCTTGTTCAATAGGAAAATTTTGCTAAAGGTATCACAAAGTGAATTCAAGTGCAAACTGGGGTTAACCTGATTCTGGTACTTTTAAGTTTATTGATCGATTTTGTCGTGTAAGTTGAGCATTGACGACTTCTCTAGAGATTATAACTTACAAAGACTGACTTCTTCAAATTGTTTTGCAGCAAACCAAGAGAGTACATGATTTGTTGGGGTCTGAGGAACAAAGTGTTGAGGTTGCTGAGAGTGTTGAAAACCCTGGGTGGATCTGCTTGAAAGCAGTACTTATGTTACTGCTGGGCACCATTATTTCAGCTGTGCTTTTGCAGACATGAAACTCTCATGGTTTTGTCCCACAAAAAACATCTCACAAGTATGAGTTTAAGTCTCGGCTTATATATCATAGCAGATCCTCCAACATTCTGATGTAGGATTGAGGTGTCACACAAAGTATCTACAAGAGCACTCAATCTTATTGGCTCTCCTCTCCCTTAAATTTCTCACTTTCTCATTCTTCTATTTCTTTTTTATTTATTCTTTTCATTGTGTGTGAACATACTATTAAATGTTTTTCTATTCAGAGTATGCTATGGCTTCCTTTGTAAAAAAATGTTTCTCTATTCAGAGCATGTTGCAGCCTGTACCTCGATCTTGTTTCTGTAATTCTTCATCACTAATTTGTTGTCAGACCCCCATCAAAACAGGTACACTCGGCTAATGAAAAATCAAATGGTGGTGAAGGGGGTCATGATTCTAATAAAGAGGCAAGGAGTCCAGCAACTGGTCTTCCTGGACAGGCAATGGTAGAGATAGCAGCTGCTCGAATTCAGAAGGCTTTTCGGGCATAAAGGGTATAATAATTTATCGCCATGTCATTCATATCAACATAAAAAATGCATTTAACCTGTATGATAATTTATGAGGCAGTTATATCCAGGTACATCTTTTTGCAACAATTATTTCCCAACAACCTTAGCATATATTTGAAGTTGATGCTTGAATGGACCAAAACTTCACATTTATCTCTAATCTACATTGCCTGGTGGGTTACATCCTAAGAAGAGTAAAATTGCTAACTTTGTCCCTTCTCTGTATAAGAAAATGAGACTCATCTACCATTGTTTCTTTGTAATTTCTAGGAAACAAGCAATAACATTATGTTTAGCCACATAATGAGAAACAATGATTTGTTTTAGTCTAGCTAGTCTATTATTCCAAGTTAACTTTATACTATATGGGAGTAAAAGAGAAGACCAATAGCTTTTTTTTTTTTTTTTTTTTGGGTACAACGCAGGTTGCAACATGAAAGTAGAAAAAGAAATTACAGATGTTGGGATTTGAACCCTAGATCTACTAGATATCTATTCTTAAGAATGATTGCATCAATAGTTTTTCAATTTTACTTCTGTCATCCACATGATAAAATGACAGACTATGTATTTTTCCCTGGAACAAGGTAATTGAAGGATGATCCAGTGGTTTTTCAAGCTTTTTTTTTTTTGATTGAATATTGGGATGGTTTTGTAGATGAATAAATGCAAATATAGATCATATTCATAGAGTGGTAGATACTGTTGGATCCATTAAGATTAGATTAGTACAAATTAATAATGATAATTTATGAAAGCATACTCTTATTTGGGGGCAAACCACAAGAATAAATAAATGTCATTGCCTTTGCTTCAGATTGAACAAACCAATCCAAAGTGTTAGGTTTTTCATTAATGCAACTAACCATTAAGCTCATAATTGAAGGGTTTAGAGCAGAGGAAGAACAAAAAAACAGAAGATACTAATCTGTCACTTGAAGTAAATTGGCTCTATAGATCATGAGCTTCATTTCATTAATTTATAGGCTTCAAGAATACAAAAGTTTATTTAACTACTACAAAAGTTATTTGCCTAACAGTATGGATCACCATGCATAGATCCATCATATTACCTAAACTGATCAGATGGCAGAACCTGTTACAAAGTGCCAATAGAAATGCCATACCTAGCTGCTTCAACCACTAACACACTAACACTCCTCCTTGGCATTTCTACTGGAAACACCAAGACTTTTCCTTAATGTTTCAAACCTTGCCTTTGGTAAGGCTTTGGTCAGAATATCTGCAATTTGATCTTCTGACTTGCAATGCACCAGTTTCACTTCATTCTCAGCTTCAACTTCTCTAATAAAGTGATACTTGATCTTAATATGCTTAGTTCTTCCATGAAACACAGGGTTCTTGACCATTGCAACTACTGACTGATTATCACAAAAAATTTTTGTTGGATCATCTTGCTTTTGACTCAAATCCAATAGAATTTTCCTTAGCCAAATTGCTTGATTAACAGCAGCTGCAGTAGCTATATACTTTGCTTTTGCTGTTGATTGAGCTGCAGTTCCTTGTTTCTTTGAATTCCGGCTGAACAAATTTAATCCAATGAAAAACACATAGCCTGAAGTGCTTTTCATGTCTTCATGAGAGCCAGCCCAGTCACTGTCTTTGAATCCAACCAATCTTGAACTTTCATTCTTCTTGAACCAAATTCCAAGTTCATTGGTTCCTTTGACATATCTCAACACTCTTTTTGCAGCCTTAAAATGCAACTCACTAGGATTTTGCATGAACTTAGAGAGTAAATTTGCAGCATACATGATGTCTGGCCTTGTTGCTGTCAAATACAATAAGCAACCAACCAAGCTTCTATAAATAGAACCATCAACTTTATTAGCTCCATTTTCCTTAATAAGTTTCTCATTTTGAGCCAAAGGAGTTTTGACTGGTTTGCAATTTTCCATCCCAAACTTATTTAGGATTTCATTTACATATTTTCTTTGACAAATGAAGATTTCTTGCTGGTCTTAATGAATCTCCATTCCAAGAAAATAAGACATTCCTCCCATATCTGTCATCTTAAAAATTTCTTGCATTTGGAGCTTAAAATCTTCCACAAGAGCTGATTTGCTACCTATCACCAAAAGATCATCAACATACAAAGAAACAATCAACAGATCATTACTCTTAAAAACTTTAATGTACAATGTTGCTTCACTGAGGCTTTTTTTGAATCCTAACTTCAGTAAATGATCATCAATTCTGGAATTCCACACTCTTGGAGCTTGTTTTAATCCATACAAAGCCTTCTTGAGTAGATAAACTTTGCCTTCATGTCTCTTGGCAACAAAACCATCTGGTTGTTCAATGTAAATCTCCTCTTCAAGATAACCATTCAAGAAGGTAGATTTGACATCAAGTTGGTATATTTTCCAACTTTGCTGAGTTGCTAAGGCTAATAGCAGCCTTATGGTATCCAACCTTACAACTGGAGCAAATGTCTCTGAAAAATCAACACCAAGCTGTTGGGAGTAGCCATTAGCTACCAATCTAGCTTTAAGTTTGTTGATGGAACCATCAGCATTCAACTTTGTTCTGAAAATCCATTTAACACCAATGATGTTTTTGTTGCTTGGTCTGTCAACCAGCATCCATGTTTGATTTTTCTCAATCATATGAATCTCCTCCTTCATGGCATTCCTCCACTCTGAAAATTTGACAGCTTCTTCAAAGGTTGTAGGTTCAAGAATGGCAACATTTGATCTTTGATAAATATCTGTGAGTGGTCTGATTCCTCTCACTGGTTCATGATCAATGATTTCATTTTCAAACATATAATCTTCTTGATCTTGAAAGATTATCATGTCTGCAGTAGTTTGCTTGACTGATTTTTCCTTTGACTTTTCCCAATTCCAGGCAGCTTGCTCATTAAATCTTACATTCCTACTTACAATCATCTTGCTTGTAAGTGGATTATAAGTCCTATAGCCTTTGGTGAAGATGCTATAGCCCAAAAAAATACATATTTTTGCTTTTTGATCAAGCTTGTCCCTTTTGATATCAGGAACAAACACATAACAGATGCTGCCAAAAACTTTGAGGTGGTGCACTGATGGTTTGGTTCCATACCAGGCTTCGAAATGAGTTTTTCCCTTCAAAGCTTTTGTGGGCAGCCTGTTGAGCAAGTAGACAGAGGTATTGACTGCCTCTGCCCAAAATTTCTTAGGAAGATTCTTCTTAAACAGCATGCATCTTGCCATCTCCATGATTGTTCTATTCTTTCTTTCACTGACTCCATTTTGTTGTAGAGTGTAAGTTGCTATCAGTTGGTGTTCAATTCTTGCAACTTCATAAAACTCATTAAATCTATCATATGTGTATTCAGTACCATTGTCTGACCTTATGATCTTGATTTTGCAGCCACTTTGATTCTCAATCCAAGCCTTGAACTTCCAAAATACATTTGCAACTTCAGTCTTTTGTTTCATGAAGTAAATCCAACACATTCTGGTAAAATTATCTATAAAAGCAATGAAATATTTACTGCCATTCAAGGACAAGGTTCTCATAGGACCACAAACATCAGTATGAACAAGTTGTAGTTTTTCAGTTGCCCTCCATGCTTTGTTAATTGCAAATGGCAACTTACTTTGTTTTCCTAGCTGACAGACTTCACACATTCCAGCACTGACTTCAACAGTAGGCATGTTTAATACAAGATCATTTTTATGCATGAAATTCAATGCATTGTAGTTGAAATGTCTCATCCTTTTATGCCATAAAGAAGATTCATCATGTGAAGTAGCATATGTAAAGGAGTTTGCTTCATGCCAATTCAAAGAAAAACATTTTCCTTTCATAGTAACAGTAAAGAGTTCATGGCTAGTAGGATCATGAATTATGCATGCCTTGTCTTTGAAAACTAAAGCGTAGTTATTTTCTAGCAACTGTTCTACACTTAATAGGTTTTGATCTATTTTAGGCATAAATAACGCATCTGAAATGAGTTTGGTACCTGTTGGTGTCTCAACTGCCACTACTCCTTTTTCTTTGACTTCTATGAAATCACCATTACCTATTTTGACTTTAAAGGTACAGGTCTTGTCTAGTTCTTTGAACATGTTGATATCAGATGCCATATGGTGTGTGCAGCCACTGTCAATGAGCCATGCACTTGAGGAGGTTCTGGTTCCATAGCAAGTTGCAACAAAAACTTACTCTTCTAGCTGTTGTTGATTGTCAGCAACTCTGGGTTGTTGATCTGGTTGCTGCTGTTTTTTATTTTTACATACCTTCTCTATGTGACCAAGCTGCTTACAGTACCTACATTGTATGTCAGGTCTGTACCAACAATATTTCTCCAAGTGAATGGTCTTATTGCAGTGAGAGTAAGGTGGGAATTTTCCTTTCTTTTCATTGTTTCTAGAAACTTTGTTTCTTTGATCTCCTTGTTTTCTGCCTTTGCTTTCTGTTTGCATCTTGCCTTTCTCCTTGGCTGTAAAAGCACCTTCTGTTGAATCCTCTTGTCTGATAGCCCTTCTTTGCTCTTAAGCTTGTAAAACATTGAACAATTCTGCTGGAGTTATCTTGGTCAAGTCCTTGGAGTCTTCAAAGGATGAGATTTTTGACTCAAACCTCTCTGGTAAGCTAACAAGAACCTTCTCTATAATTTTTTGTCTGACAGCTCCTCACCAAGTAATCTAATCTTGTTTACTATCTTCATGAGTCTATCATTGTACTCTTTTAAATTTTCAGACTCCTTCATCTTTAAGACTTCAAACTCTCTTCTAAGATTCAACATTTGCATTTGTCTTGTCTTGTCACTACCTTGAAACTCTTCCTTAAGCACATCCAAGCTTGTTTTGTAGTTTCACAAGTCATGATTCTAATGAATATGTCATCAGAAACTAAAGACTCAATACAGCTCTTAGCCTTGTACCTCTTTACTTTTTCTTCACTATAATTTTTCATTTGAGTTACTGTTGGATTTGCAAGAAGTTGTGGTGGTTCCTTCTCATTTTCCACCACTTCCCACAAATTAAAAGCACTCAAATAGGTTTTCATTTTGACAGCCCATATCTGGTAGTTCTCACCAGAAAAAATAGGAGGTGGAGGTAAGGAGCAATTGCTTGAGGCCATTTAAGGTTGACAAAAGCTGGCTGGTAAGTGTTTGATGGCTTTTCACTCAATTTTTGGAACTCACAGGTCCTCTAAGACCTTAAAGAATGCTCTGATACCAATTGAAGGATTTAAAGCAGAGGAAGAACAAAAAAACAGAAGATACTAATCTGTCACTTGAAGTAAATTGGCTCTATAGATCATGAGCTTCATTTCATTAATTTATAGGCTTCAAAAATACAAAAGTTTATTTAACTACTACAAAAGTTGTTTGCCTAACAGTATGGATCACCATGCATAGATCCATCATATTACCTAAACTGATCAGATGGCAAAACCTGTTACAAAGTGCTAGTAGAAATGCCATACCTAGTTGCTTCAACCACTAACACACTAACAATAATTAATTTACATTTTCACTGCCATAATTTATTCGGATGGAATAAACCAAACATTATAATGCAAATTGTAAATTACTATAAGCATTTCTAAGAGGGAACTTGGATAAGAAAGACAACAGTTTTCCTTACACCATTAAGAACTGTCAAGCTCACATGCATTTTATACATCCATACATACTTATGTATGTAAGCATACAAACATACATACATACATAATGTACAGATTCTGATATTGTTCTTAATAATTCCTATCATCTCTGCTGCTTAATGATTTCATCTTTTTATTACATATTCTTGTGCAAGAAAAGCAATTTGTCGGCTGAGAGATGCCGGTAGATTCAATATATTGATCCAGGGACATACAGTCAAAAAGCAAACTTTAAGCACACTAAGCTATTTACATTCCTGGAGCAATGTACAGTCTCAAATCAGAACCCGGAGAATACGAATATGGTTACAGAAGGTAGGTTTAAGCAGAAGAAAATGGAAAATTAGTTGAAACTTGAGGCTAAGCTTCATGAACTGTAGGTACCTACTTAATGACTATTACCTACTTGCTTACTTACTTCTAATTATCTAGTAAAGCAGTGGTACCAAATTAAAATGTTTCTTAAAAAGGCTTTTATATATCTCCATATCTATAAAGAAGGAAAAAAAACATTTCCTCTAGTTAACTTGAACTATGAAGTTTAGTAAAATGTAAAAACATTTCTATTTCTATATCGGAGGCAGTGTTTTGCCTAATTTAATTGGAGAAAAAAAATGCAGGTTGAAGACTGTGATGCCCTCTTAATCTCACACTAATAATGAGGATTTGTGAAGATCCTCTATGGAATATTTGTATAAATTTAAACCCGTAATATGAACCATAAGATTTTTTGGATCAAACTACAAAATACCTCATTTTTTCTCGGTGAGAGTCTCCTCTTGATCCTGTGGGGATGAGTACGGGTCTCACAAATACAAAGCTACATGAGATTTTTTTCAACCAATTTTGGTGTGAAAGCTTTAATCAATGGCACCTGCAAGTTAGGATTATGTTGTTTTCGGGGTTAAATTCACTGCATGGAACAAATTAACTGCCATCGTAGGTTTTTCTTTGCGTTGGCTCCATAGGAGTATATAGAAGATTAAATAAACAAGTAACACCTTAATAAATTGAGTCGTCAACTTGCAAATCGCATTAATCTTTTTACATTAATGGAGAGTTACGCCCCGTAGGTCAGCCCGAGCAATAGAAGTTTGTAGGATAATACAAATATCTTTACTTTGAAAATTCATCGCATTCTGATTCTTACATATCAAGCCGTTCATATAGATTAGATTTGTTTACAGGTGGAATGGTGGGGTGGCTCTGAAAACACGCAGGAAATTCTTTCCACAATTCAACAGAGAGAAGAAGCAGCAGTTAAATGGGAAAGAGCCATGGCTGATGCCTTCTCTCATCAGTTTAGGAACTGTGAAGTTCAAGCCTGATACTTGGATACTTTGATGTTATGTTGGGAATTAAAATCAATTGTGTTGATTTGCAGTTGAAGGGAAGTGCAAGCCAGTATCGCTTGGACCGGGATAAAGCGACGGATTGCCGCGAGGCCCTCGGAGGTCAAGGTTCATTCTCAGCCCATCCACCTAGGGAAAACTAATTTCAGGCAATAAAGCAAATCAGAGAAAGAGATGAAAGTTCCAGCCTTTGTGAAATCTGCTTTGCCAAATGGGAAAGTAGCTCCAAAAGTGAAAAAAGTTGCCCCAACCGATGGCTAAAATTAAAGGAACTATAATCAGACAAAGCTCATCCTTGTAAAGATGATGGGTGATAGTTAAGCAAATTCATTGGAGTGATTCAATATCATTTCTTTTTGTACCTGTGTGGATTTGCAATGCATTTTTACGCAACAACATACAGGTTTTGTTGTCTCAAGAAATTTGAGGATAAAACACAAAAAAGAAGTTGCCATTTTTTGTACAAGAAATTTGTCAGTGTACCAAACTTTTGAAATTAGCAAGAAACCAAAGCCTAAAAGTGCAATTATGTACTTTGCCCATGGTAAGCTATCCAATTTTTATTATTTGTTTTCTGGGTATGTTACGTGGTTGACTTAATTCAGGAATAAGGTGTTGAAGACACGTACATCAAGTTTTTGATAATTTTTTAATTATTTGCTCCTATTTTATAAATTTATTTTATATATAGTTAAATTTATTTAATTTAAACTTTAAAAAAAATCGAAAGTTAACTAAATTCTTTATTAAATTATATCACTAAATCTTAAACAATAGACATACATATATATATATATATATAACATATTTGTCATACATAACATTTTTTGGTTACATCAGAAGGGCAAAGCCCTAGTACAAGTAAAGGGTGTAGACATCCCATTTTGTTCAGAATTTTTTGTCAATTGAGATTAATCCAAGTTCAGTTGCAGGGATTTTTAGTCATTTTTATTTTAGACTTTTTTTATTTCATATTTATCATTTTTTTTTATTATCTGATTAATTTTTTTTTTTAAAAAAAGAAAGATTGAGATTAAGTTGGATGATGATCAGAAAGCATGACTAGTGGTTAATCTTTAGCATTGGATGACTAAGTGGAATGGAACTGAAATTCTATAAAAAACAGCATGGTTTTATAAATCGGTGGGGGGATTCACAGTTTGGGGGGAGACGGAAAAAAGGGAGAAGAGGAATCCGAATAGGAGAGGGGGCCAAAAAAAAAAAAAAAGAGATCACAGTCATTTCGGCAATGGACTGTGACGAATTGGGCCTTGCTGTGGAACTCAATCCAGCTGTCTTTCTTTATGCTTTATGAAGGTAGCTTTCTTCATTCGCCCCAGTTCGAGATTGTGGATCGAAAGCAACAGCCTTTTGGTTCAGATTTTCCTACAGATTAGGCTGGATGTCTTCTTTCCTTGTTGAGAGACAGAATTCAAGACCGATGAGGAGATGGAGTTAGATCTGGACATAGCTGTTAGATCTACGATTGGCGGCATAGGTTTTTTTTAAGCTAGGTTGAGTTTCTGGCTTTTATCGATTCGTAGATCGGAGACTCATCCACTTCTTCCAAACTATTAGCGTGGCTTTATCTTTCCCGGGGATGGTGCTTCTACCTATACAGTAGAGTTCATACTGATCGTGTTTCGTCCATGTGTTGATGGATATGGGACTTTGGAGAAGCAGATGCACAGTCCGAAGAACCATGATTTATTATTGATAGAACCGATCAGCAACAACACAACAAACAACTCCTACATCACAGCAGAATGCCCTTGTTCTCTTTGATATGTTCTCTGATAGTAACAACACCTCTGATTCTGTTAACACCCAATTTTCGGGTTTAGATGGACAAACCATAGCGAACGTTGAGCTTTTGGAGATCAAAAATAATAAAAATGAAGAGCAGTAAGGGGCCACTGACGTACTCAAAACCCAGAATGATCGGACAGTGAAAGGAACCAAAACAGTGAAGAAAGTTCACAGATTCCTTTCTAGATCTACGCTGTTGGAGGATGGTTGGTGAGAAACCGACCATAAATAGGAGATGAGTAGGTCGAAGGGAGGTTCATGGTGAATATTCAGCATCAACGGTGGGCGGTTGTAGCGGCATGCAGAGGCGACGGTGTTGGAGCTTCGTCGATTTCTGGAAGAACCGGTTGGTGTCCATTTGTGGGAGCGAAGGTTGTTGATGAGAATTTTACAGACCAGAGACGACAGCCTACTCAGCAGCAGCAGAGTTTTCATGCGACTGGAGCTGCACCAAACACGGGATCACCTCGATATGAGCAGTCATATGCTCAAGGCACAGGTCCTGCCTGGAATGGTCAATTGTTTCTACAACAGCAGCCCTCTTCACCTGTCTATGGTGCTCAGAGAAGTGGCTTGTTACCACCACCACTATGGGAAGCACAGGCAGCAGACTCTAGCCCAGTTGCGGGTGCTCAATATCCTCAGTCAATGGTTACTCAAGTTAGTGTAACACATGGCCAACCTCAAGGACCTCAACATATGAGAAGCGATCAGGTGGTGGGTATGTACATTCAGCCAATCACAACCGGTCATTTGTCAGCAATTAATAACGAGGCTGTTCAGGGAAACCGGTTTGCTGGTTTTCATCCTCAACCAGTTCTGGGAGCACAGTATATGGACATACTTCCACAGCAAACGGCTCCTATGTATCCTCAACAAATGTATGGCAACCAAATGGGAGTATATGGTTATGTTCAGCAACACTTCAAGCCATTATTTCCTTCGTGAAAAATGGGGGAGATCGTGTCAAATTGGTGAAGGCTATGGACAATCTAGTGGAGCCGCGTCGAATTCCTCAAGCCAAGATAATCTTTTTCTTTTTGGTATTTTATTTATTTATTTTTTTTTGTGTTAGTTATTTTCAGGAGTATTATTTTTATTTTTATTTTATTTTATTTTAATTTTTTGCAAAAAAATAAAAATTTTCAAAAAGAAATATTTTTGAGGAAAAGTTGAAAGTATCAATTTTCCTTAAAAATAAAATTTCAAAAAAAGGTTTTTGAGGAAAAGTTGAAAGTATCAATTTTCCTTGAAAATCAAAGTTTCCAAAAAATATTTTTGGGAAAAAGTTGAAAGTATCAATTTTCCTTAAAAATAAATTTTTTAAAAAAGGTTTTTGAGGAAAATTGAAAGTATCAATTTTCCTCGAAATTAAGGTTTCCAAAAAATATTTTTGAGGAAAAGTTGAAAGTATCAATTTTCCTTAAAAATAAATTTTCAAAAAAAGTTTTTTTTGAGGAAAAGTTGAAAGTATCAATTTTCCTTGAAAATCAAAGTTTCCAAAAAATATTTTTGGGAAAAAGTTGAAAGTATCAATTTTCCTTAAAAATAAATTTTCAAAAAAATAAATTTTTGAGGAAAAGTTGAAAGTATCAATTTTCCTCGAAATTAAAGTTTCAAAAGAATATTTTTTTGGGAAAAGTTGAAAGTATCAATTTTCCCTGCACTAGAACAATCATTCTTCCTTTTTATTTGATTTTGATTTTTCTTTAAATAATCCGACGACGGAGCCTCTGCAAGTGAAATAGTAGTTTTTCTTGCATACTCTTGAGGTGAGGGAATTTTCTCAATTTTTTGCTAAAAGTATTAGAGTCATTTGAGAATAATTTCCAATAATTAATTACTTGGTAAAATTTTAAGGCTCATTAGATAACACAAATTTAGCTGGTACCATTTTTTGATGGGCGTTGTGAGGGTGCTATAACCTTCCTCACACGTAACCGAACTCTTGAACCCTGTTCTAGTTAGTAGACCTGAACCTATTCTTTTAGGGACCCTTAAACTTAGGTGTTCCTTGAAAGGACAGATTCCTTAGGTGGTCAATCGCACCTAGATAAAAAAGATTGGTGGCGACTCCTAAAAGTCAATGTCTAGCGATAGATCCCCGGATCTAGACGTTATGACAAAGGGGATGAGGGAGACCTGATTGGAAACAGGACCTTGATGTCCCCTCAAATGTCTTCAGCCACTAAACCAAAGACTTGGAGACTCACACATGACATTTAAGTCATATAGTAATATGTTTATAACTAACACAGACTATAGGAATTGAAGTTAATTAATAATATTGACAATGAATTTATTTTTCCTTTTAATATAGGTAAATATAATTATTTTTTAATATTTAAAGGTATGAATTCCCAAAAGTGTTAAAAATCGATTGATCTAAATATTGTAATAAAATTTTAAATTAAAAAAATTATCTTTAAATATATTTAACTTTTATTGATTTATTTAAGTTTAATTTAAATAAACTAAAATTAAAAATAGACTCTTTGTGAAATTAATTTATTTAAAATTTTAGTTCCAAAGGTGTTAAAAGTAATTAGTTAAGATACCTTTAGTAAATTTTTATAAATTTAACGAATTTTCCTTTTTTATTATTATTAGACTTTTTTATAATTTTATTCAAAAATGTTAAAAGTGATTTTGTTTGCCATCAATTAAAAGTGATTGACTAAAATGTTCTGAATAAAATTTTAATTCAAAAAATGTTAAAAGTAATTGATTAAAATACTATTAGTAAATTTTTTTATAAATTTTAATTTAAATGAAATTTTTAATTAGGCTCACATTGAGACACAAAATATGATTTTCATATCAAATAAAAATACAAATAAAAATGATCAAAATTTATTAGTGTGTATAACAATAAGACAATTATATGAAATTTGTTTTTTTGTTGTTGTAATAATAATTGCGTATGTACTTTATGTTGATAAATAAATTCATTAAAAATAATCAGAATTAAGTTATTGAAGCATATTTGTTTTTTTTTCTATTTTTTACTTTTCAATTTTTTGTTTTAATTGATCTGTTATCTATACATGTATGTTAATGATTTATTATTTGTATGTTTTATGAATTGATCATTTGATTATTTTTTGATAAAACTTATTTTATTTTTGATAAAATAATTAAATATTTTTAGTCATTTGAAATAATTTTTAATAATATCATTCTTAGTTTAGCTTGACCTCTTTAATTAATTTACCTTTTGTATTTTTTTTGTAGAATTTTAGAATTGTTATTACCATGAAAAAAATATATCAAATCAAATGCAAATTAATTACTAACAATTAGTATTATGTGATTCATTGAGCATTTTAAATATTTCAATTAGTCTTCCTACTTATAAAATTAGATAATTCAAAAGTTGATAGAGATACTAATAGATTTAAAGTGTCTGACATTTTGAATACTGGATGCTATGCATAAAGGAAAAATAAAGAATCCATGTAACATAAGGTACTACTTTAATTATCGAACTGTCCTACATTTTTTCAATCCTAAGGTGAAGCACAAACCCAGAAATTTTGTTTTCGTCCATGGCAATTTCTCAATGTAACTTCAACTAGAAAGGTCCAAAATCCAAACAAAAATATAAAGCCTAAAAGCAGCAACCCACAAAAAGTAGGCAAAATTTTTTATCTTATTATTTCTACAATCACATAATGCTCCAATTCATTTTTCCATCATGCATTAATTATCATATAAATAATTCATTGTTACATTGCATTATTGTTCGAATTTTCCAGGCAAATATGTAAACGTTCTCTTTTCAATTTTCAAGCTTTTTGATCATTTCAGTGCGAGCTTGATTTCTTTTTTTTTTTGGCCAAGCGTTCTAAGGTTGATTTCTACTCTGTTGGCTTTTCCTTCAACTCAAAAAGAGGAAAAAAAAAAAAAAACTTAAGTTGAATTTTCTTTGGTCCTACATTCCTTTCCTTGTAACTTTACAATATTTTCTTTATCTTTAGTTTCCACTTTGTTTGTTATTTTCATTTAAAAATATTTTAAAAAAAAGAGAGAGAAAAAAAAAAAAAACCAATCTTCAAATATCAATGATCCGTTATGAATAAATCCTCTCAGATTTAGAAGGCACCAGCTGAGGTAAATGCAACAACTTCTCCATTGCTTTCTCTTCGTACAAATAAAGTTTGTTTCTTACATTTTTTTTAATCTACTTTGCAATTTTTCAGTGAAGCAGATCAGATCTCAAAAAGATTGGATTTATTTTTCAAGCAAATTTTCTCTTGAAAGCTTCGGATCTATCACTCCTATATAGAAGTGGTAAGTTTGGAATATTCATTTATCTTTTTTTTTTGTCAATATTAAAAAAAAACAAAAAAAGGTCTTTTGGTTTTAAATTTGCTTGTAAAAAGACGGGTACAGGTAGCCGTTTTTGGTTCTAGCGTCTTTTGATCTTGGGTTTTTGGAGCTTCTCTAATTGTGACGGGATAGAGCCGGAGGAGAGTACAGGAAAGAGGAAACGGTGCCGGTGGTGGTGATAAGTGGTTGAGGGTGGCGTATCTAGCTTTTACGGTCTTGGGTTTGGTTTTAAATTTAGGACTTTCTAGGAGTTTTTACAAAAATTTGATCCGATATAAAGAAAGTGAGGACCAAGAAGAAGATTTGGATGAGTTTTGGGAAGAAAAACGTTGCCGGCGAGCAGCGTACCATGGTGGCAGAGGATGGTCCGACGATGGCGGTGCTATTAAATGAACTAGACGGTAGTCTAGAGATGTTGGAAAATTAAACAAATTGATTTTTTTTTTTTGGATAAGAAACTTTTTTTTAATAACATCACATAGGCATAACCATCTGGCGATTGAGCTTACATGGTAGTGCCATTTGGGAATATCAGTCCAGTTGTGATAATAATAAAGATGTTACAATTATCTGGTCATAATAAAGAGGAAATGTATCGACTACAAGGATGGCAATAGTTAGTTAATAAATGGAAAATTGTTATTATCCAATTTGTTTATGTCAGAATTGAATAATTATAAGCAGATAATTAATAGATTCAGATAAAAATTTATTATTCGTGATAAATTCAAATAAGATACAGATAATAGTTTTTGGATATCCACATCTAAATTCATTTAACTTTTAATGAATAATAACAGATATCCGAATTTGTTATTCGATTACATATATAAAATATATAAAATTTTGTTCTTCTAGAAGGTTCATAACCTTAACAATAATCTTTATTTGTTATTAATTAAGAGTGAATTTAAATTTTATTGATTTTATATTTTGATGAAAAATTTAAATAAGTGGATATTTTGATGGATTTCGATATTTAAACTTATAGTAGTTATTTAAACAGATTTGAATTTGGATAGTGATATTAAACTTAAAACAAATATTTAAATGAATTCAAATATTATAAATTTTAAATGGATTCGAATACTAATAACTTAAAAATAATAGATATCTACTCCATTACCATCTCTAATCATCTACAATTTTCTTTACTACAATCTTATAATTAGTCAATTGTAACAAAGAATTATACACGGGTTCACCCCTTAAAAATGTGGGTTCTACATTTTTTCTTTTTTGTGAAATCTACAAAATATGTTAATTATACTTCAATAATCACAAGTGATATGTTCAAAATAAAGAATTATATAGGGTCTATCACTTAAGTAAGTGCATACTTCATATAAAGTTTTGATGTGTCTCGCACAATTATGTCTTATGATTAGTTAATTATATTATAATTATTGTAGATGATATAATTGTAGGTGTTATATTCTCATGGTAACAGAATCCAACATTTTACCCTAAATGGTTGGATGATCAAAGAAACAAATCTTTTTATTGTTTGTGACTAAATCATTACTTTTCATAGTTTGGTGTCCAAAAAAAAATCAACTCAAATTGGTTGACCAAACCTGTAATTAATAATTTTGAAAATTGTTGCTTAATTTTTTTTATTACAATATGATCTTTGGTTGTCTATCATATCAAAAGTAATTTTTTATTTCCTATTTTCTGAGTAATATTTTCTTAAAGTTACCTAAAAATATTGTCTTTTATCTCGTGTTTTCAGCTTGGCAGAGTGCTGAAGAAACGATATTTGGATCTCATTCTTTGAATTGTCTTTACTTTGCTTTGTATGTACTTAGAAAGTGTTACTTAGCAGAAAACTGAAGAAAAAGAAGTTGGTTTTCACACTTTGGAGTATCTTCACGTTGTTTGGTATGTTTAGAGAGTTCACCTTCATTATTCTTTAATTTTCTTTTTAGTATCATCGTCATGATTTATCTCATAACCAATATTTTTACGCTTGGCTGAAGTTTCTTCAACTTGAGCTTATCAACAATGGCTTATGGGTTTTGCGAGTCTGGTCGTTCTAACTGCGTGGGAACACTGCTCGTGGATTGGGTGGCAAAGCCAGTAGAACATCAATTTAATTACATTTGCCGTTTTCGCCACAACGTTAGAAAGCTCAAGCAAAAAAAGAACTGATAATGGCACGGGCTCCGCTGCAACATGAGATTGAGGATGCTGAAAGGCAACTTCAAGGAATCGAAGATGATGTCAGAGACTTGCTATCAAAAACAGACAAAATCCTATCAGATATGGAAACTCTGGAAAATGAAATCCAACAAAATATGAGATGTTTCAATTGGTGTCCTAATTGGAGTTGGCGGTATCGATTAAGTAAGAAAGCAATGAAGAACACTTTTGTTATTTTTGTGCTTCTTGAGAACACCACCAAATTTGGTCAACCTGGACGAGTGGGCTACCGTTCACCTAGTACAGTTCCGACCATAGAATTCCACTCTTCAAAGGATTTTATGGACTCTAAATCTTCAAAAACAGCTTCTAATCAGATCATTGAGGCCCACAGGATGACAATGTCAGCGTGATAGGATTGTGGGGGATGGAAGGGGTGGGCAAGACAACCCTAGTCCAGGAAGTTGGAACTCGTGCCAAAAAATTAAATCTGTTTGACAAAGTTGTGATTACTACGTGTCTCAGAAGCCAAACTTTGAAACAATTCAAGATGAAATTGCAAAATACCTGGATTTCGATGTGAAGAATGAACTAGGAAGAAGATCAAGACAAGAATTCTGGTTGAAACTGCAGGATGAGAAAAGGATTCTAATAATCCTTCATGATGTTTGGGCAAAAATTGACTTAAAGGAGGAGATAGGAATTCCATTTGCTGAGGATCATAAAGGCTGCAAAATTCTTTTAACAACACGTCGTCAACAAGTATGCACTGCTATGGGATGTCAAAAGACAATACCACTTGGTTGTTTAGATGACCATGAAGCTTGGACTTTATTTGCGGCGATAGCAGGTCTAGATAACTCTTCTGATGACGCTATTAAACATGTAGCAACTAAAGTTATCAAAAAGTGTGAGGGTTTGCCCATAGCTATAGTTGCATTGGGAAGTGCTCTAAAAGGTAAAAATCATCATATGTGGAAAGCAGCACATCGGAAACTCAAAAACCGTAGATTGGGTGACATCGAAGATATTGATCAACAAAATGCTTACCTATGTCTTGAGGTAAGTTTTGATTATCTGAAGGATACGGCGACCAAGATGTGTTTCTTATTGTACTCTTTATTTCCTGAAGATTATAAGATTTATGTAGAGGAGTTGGTGAGATATGCATGGGGACTAGAGTTGTATGAAGGTATGGGCTCAATTGAAGAAGTGAGGAGCGAAGTGCTTGCAGCGATCGATATCCTCAAGGATTCTTGTTTGTTGATAAATTGTGGAGAAAGGCATGTTAAAATGCATGACATGGTTAGTGATGTTGCTTTGTGGATAGCATTCTACAGAAAGGAGTTTTCTTTTGTTATAAAATCTGAGGTTATTGAAATGTGGGCAAAGGATGAAAGTTTTGAGCCTTGCGAAGCAGTCTCCTTCAAGACTAGTCAGATCGTTGAACTTCCTAAAGGACTAGCAGGCCCAAATCTCAAATTTCTTTAAATTGGTGGAGATGGAAACATGATAACTTCAAGTGAATTCTTCGAAGGAATGAAAGCTTTAAAAGTTTGCGCTTTGCATTCTAGATTGATATCTCCAGACGCATTTTAGTTTCAAACAAACCTTAGAATTCTACATGTGGAAGGTTGCAAACTCTTGGGCATCTCATTGCTTGGGAAGTTGAAGGTTCTTTCATTTAGTCGCTCTGATATCAAAGAATTGCAAGAAGAAATAGGTGATTTGGATAATCTTAAATTGTTGGATTTATCATATTGTAAACAACTACAGAGAATCCCTCCTCAGTTAATACGAAGATTGTCCCAATCAGAAGAACTATACTTACATGGTTGTGAAAGAATAAAATGGGCTACTGAGAACACGGTTCAAGAAGAAAGCTATGCCAGCCTATCGGAGTTGAATTCCTTGTCAAACTTGGCCGTATTATCTTTAGAGGTTTCTTCTAAACATCTTCCACGAGACTTTCTGTTCCGTAAATTACCAAGGTTTTGTGTATGCGTTAGCTTTTCTAAGTTATATGTAATGAAGAGGGACTTTGAGATCGACCAATTGTCAGGATCCTTAGAAATTGAGGGTCTGTAATTGAGGCATGCAAACAGTTATTTGGGGATACGGAATATCTTAATCTGAATATTGTGGTGGGTTGCCAAAATCTTGTTCCAAGCTTGGAGTCGGGCCAAGTGGTATTCAGTAACCTGACTTCTCTGGGTCTTGAGAGTTGCGAACATATGAAATGTCTCATTGATACATACAACAAAGCAGCAGGCGCTAACCATTGCATTCTCTAATTTGTTAAAATTATCGTTAAAAGATATGCGTGGTTTGCAAGAGCTATGCAGTGGTCATCAACCGCAAGGGTTTTTACTAAAATTGAAAAACTTGATGATAGATCATTGCAAGGACATGATATGTGGAATGCCAATTCGACAAAATCTTGAGCAGTTGGAAGTTGCATATTGTGATAAGATGCAAGTGATATTTCAAAATATTGCTGAATTGAGGAGCATGAAACAAGGACCCGGTCATCATGTAAACTTACAAAGTTTGAAGGTTTGTAACAATCGACAACTGCAATAAATTGAGATATCTCTGCCCAACTTCCGTTGCTCAAAGTCTTGGGCAACTGGAAACACTGAATATATTCGACTGCTCGGAATTGGAAGATATAATTCCCAAAACGCAAGTGTCAAACATCTGACTCCAAAGTCTAAGGGAAGTATATGTAAATGGCTGCAATAACTTGACATCTCTTTCGTCATTGTCCCATGGTCAAACTTCGGAGAATTTGACAAAACTTCAGATTTGGAGTTGCTCTCGATTGGAATATAGTTTTCCAATCTCAATGGCTAAAGGTCTTCCACAGCTGAATGTGGTTACATTGGTAGGTTTGCCTCGATTAAAAGGAAGGAATGGAAATGACATTATACCCACACTGCCATCTTTACAAGTGTTGAAAGTGGGAAATTGTCCACAATTGACTCGTTTTATCATTTTGGCTAAAATAGCGGTAAGCCTTTTTTTTTTTTCTTTCTTACAACTATACCTGGTGAGGGAGTGGAAAGAGTGGAAGAATAGAAAGAGAGCGGAAAGAAAAAAAAATTAAAATTTAATCCTTTTAAATTGGGAGAAAAACATTCGTTTTTACTTAAATAAATCCTTTCTTATAAATTTTCTTCTAATCCTTTTTCTTTTTTTCTAGTTTTTTTTTTTTATCTTTGGTACCAAACACTAACAAAGAAAATTAATTTTCTTTTCTATAATTTATTTTTGCATTCCTTGCCCTTATTTCCTCCCTTTATTTTTCTTCCTACCGATTAAATATAGTGTTAATGTTGTCGATTGAATTTTTTTTCTTGATAAATTGGTTTCCGAAGAAAAGTTCAAGTTCAAATGCTATAATTTTAATATTTAGAAATTTCTAAAAATTTTCAATATTTAAAATTTTTTAGTTTTTTCTAAATATTAAATTTACTTTTTAAATGATATGATTATAGGTGTTAGAATTTTGGGATATGAGAGAAAGGAAGCACGTAAAATGATAGTTCCAGAATTGGGATGAAAAGCTGAATATAAAATATTTAATCATCACTAATTTTAAAGAGCTATTTGACAGTGGATATAATCTTTCAAGTTTGAGGGAACTAAGTTTGCGTGATCTACTTGAATTGCGGGTGGCATGGAAAGATCCCGTCAAAGTTGTCAACTTTCAATACGTCACTCAATTGGTTGCCTTTAGATGCAGAAGATTAAGATATATTTTATCACCTACTATCGCTCGGAATTTGTCGCAATTGAGCTTTTTACACATATATAAGTGTGATGAACAGGAGCAAATTATTGAAAAGGATGATCAACTTCATCACAAGATCATCATCTCCAACCTGTATGTTTCCCTAATCTGACTCAAATACGCGTTGAGTCATGCGAAAACTTGAAAAGTCTCTTTCCAGTGAGTGTTGCTCATGGCCTTCCAAAACTGCAATCCTTTACTGTTCAGAGCGTCTCCAAATTAGAACAAGTATTTGAACAATCAGGAGATGAGGCAAATGGTAGTGAGGAAAAAGGGAAAGTGATACAGCTACCTCAATTGGGTACCTTAGATCTTGAAAAGCTACCAAACATTGTGAGCTTCAGCCCTGTGGGTTATCATTTCGTATTCCCATCTTTGCAATTTTTATCTGTGAGAGGTTGTCCCAATATAGCCACAAGCTTTAGTGTTGATTCGGAGGAATCTGGGCAAGCCAAAACAGAGGTACGCTACGCACCCAAACTCTCACTTTAAAAGTATCAAAAGCTACCGTGCCATTGTATAGCTGGACTTGGATAAGCTTATGAACAGATAGGTTAATCTTTTGCACATTTTTCATGCTTTTATTTCCTCTTTCAGCTTTATTGATTATGCAATATTAATCTTGTCTGTTCTGTTCAAGGGAACTTGTTATGGATTTCAATTGAAATTTGTCATCCATTTGTTTGTTTTAATTGCTAATGAAATTGAAAATGTTATTGGCTGGTAATGTTAATTCCGAGTTCTATGGGGCGGCAGTCTTTCTTATTGGGTTCATTCAATGGTCTTTGTTGCGTTTTTGTTTCAATTTACTGAATTATACATCCTTCGTTTTCTTCACATGCCATGCTTTAATTTGTTTTGCAGGCAATCCGATCAATTGATGAAAATATAATGGAAGAGTCTACTAAAGCTGAACAAACAACATGGCCAGTTGGTAGTTATATATATATATGGTGGAGGTCTAGACAATGAAGTTGAAAACACACCTTTGTCAGAGGGAGATGAAGAAATGAATGTCAGTTTCAGAAGATGCAAGTGAATGAAGCTGTTGCTAATTTGCTGCAGCATTTCACAAACCTTTCTCCCAACTTCATAGTCTTGCAGCCAAATATTGCAATCATATTCGAATGCAAATTTCTACGAGGGTACATAAAGGCTGCATTCCTGTTTATTTGTCTTTTTTTATTGGCTAAAAGTTTATAGTTTGTTGTCCTTTCCACTAGCAGACTTGATATCATTTTGCTTTTGCAGTCATTTTTAGGCGGTGGATTTACACTTTACAGTCAACTACAACGCCATTCATTGAGCAGTTGGTCGGGATTTTCATTTGGTACTTTTGATTTTCATTCGTTTTAGCAGTTGGTCGTGATTTTCATTAGCTCCCAACTACACTTTTCCAATAATCTTTGTTTATGTGAAGTTGTGTTACCAATTATCCCAAAAGCTTAAGCTTAAGCAGTTGATTGTGGATGAGACGATGAACATGACATAATATTCATTTGAGTGAGACAGATTTTGAAGTAAAAACAGCAATGCTTGCATTTTTATTATCTTTGTGTTTCTGTAAGGAAGTCACTTGAAAATTCATCAATACTGAATTTCAGTTGAATAGCATTTCTTCCTCCCTCTTGACATTAGACAATCATATGTTATTTTATGGCATAAGAATTGCTATAAGAATTCCATGCATCTTAATTTCATTCAATTAGATTTTTTTTTTTTCAAAACAGCTAGTCAAAACGAAGTTTCCCTAGTTGATGTTCTAAAGGTTGCTTTATTTAAAGATGGCGGACCTTACTTAGTTAAATACTTACTCGAATACTAATAAATCAAAACAACTAAGTTCATGGAGAATTAATCTTGATATTAGAAGTCAAACTTAGAATCCCATATATATATATATATATTGCTTTTTTTGGTGTAATTTTATCACTTTATTATATTGTTATGTAATTTTAATCATCTATGGATTAAAATAGAATATTTCATCCAAAATTTATTTTTTTTGTTCTATGTTGTTGATATGGAAAATATTTATATTTTATTTAAAAAAATTCACATAGGATAATATAAATCTAGAAAAATAAATAGGACAATTTGATTTTTACTAAAAAAAATTTTGAATTTATAAAAATTTGAAAAAATTTTAAATTTATTTAGAAAACCAAAGCATATGTTTTAAAGTTTTATTTTTATTTTAAAAGAGAATAAAACTGAAAATTTTTGTGTGGCCTTTTCTTCGTAATCATTAGCCTGAGCTAAGCTCTCTTGTTGCCTTCTTCTACCTAATTATATTGAAGATAATTTTTCATGTTGTGTGCTTAGTGGTGTTGTTGGAATTAGAATTTGCTCTCTTTTAATTTGTTTGAGAAACTGAGGAGGAATGTAAGCAATAATTTATGAAAAGGGGAAATTAATTAGATCAAAGGATCAAAATAAGATAGCTAAAAAGATCCTGTCTTGACATCCGATCAAGTATATGCATTCTTATATTCTCATTCATCATTGATGATTTAATTTTTAAATCAAATTTGATTTTTTTTAATTTGATTTATCAAACTTTAATTTTACTTTCCACAGTATATATTTGATCAATCACATTTTTAAACCTATAAAAATTTAAATATAAGTTTCAACCCTTTTTTCTTCATTTTAATTTGATTGATCACACTTTAGTTTTTTACATAAGATTAAACATTTTCAAAATTTCTATTAGTTTAAAAGTTTTTTCACTAAAAAATAAATTGTCCTATTTTTGCAATTTATATCGTTGTACATCAAAAAAAATTTTTAATATATAAAATATTTTTATAAAAGTTTTTTCTCCAATCACCCGTTCTAACCTTCTCAAGATCTCCACCGTTAAATTGATGTTATAACATTTTTGTTAAATATTATATTTTTTATGGTCTCAAATTCAAATTGGATCTCCTTCATTTATTGTCAATTAATTTTCAATTATATGCTTAATATATTATTAAAGTTTGGTTTTTGTTCTGTCATTTTTATTTGTTACTCTTTTCAAGTTTGTTGCAAGGATCCAATAATAATCCTCATTAATTTTGTAGCTTGTTTAAATTGGACTGACAGACTTTAGAAAATAATGCTACCAATAACTATTTAATTAATAAATAATGTCTCCCTTTTTTAAGAAAATGAGATAGATTGTGAAATTGTAAGTTTGATGTTGACATTTAAGAAAAACTTGCCACTCTACTGGTACATCTTGTCATTTTTCATGTACTCTTAATATTTATAGATACTCTAAATAGAATCTAATAAGTTGTTAGAGATAATTGAAGAGAATCGTGACAGTGTGGCCTTGATATTCTACTTATTTGTTGAGTAAAGTTAATCATCTGATTGATTATTAAGCTAGTATATAATTTCGAGTGCATAAACCCATCCAAAAATTTTTTATTTGGAAAGAATTTTAACTTAATTTTTTAAATATATTATTAAAGATGTAAACAAACAGAATATAAATAAATTTTATTATATTTATAATCTGTTTGTATATTTATGATCTATTTATTTAACACTATCAATATTTGTGATCTGTTTATTTAACATTACCAAAAAATAACATATTATCAATGAAAATTTTTATCGATAATACTTCATTTTTCATCGATAATATTACTGACAAAAAAATTTTATTACTATAAATGAAATCAGCAATATAATTTCATCAGCAATTTACTGGTAATTTTTTTATTTATTGACAAAATTTTCAATTGATATATTATTTTAATAATTTTTTTCAATTTTACAAAAAAAAAATCAATCAATGATAGTTAATATTTCCACCGATAATACTTGTCTTTTTAATCATATATATGTTGTTTATAAATTTTCTCATTTTATTCTATTTTTTAAATTTATTTTTAAAATAATTACATAAATATTAAAATATAAATAAATAGAAAAAATAAATAAACAAAACAATCCTTTCCACTTATAAAAGAAAAGAGTATAATAATATTTTACAATCCTTAAGTACCATTTTCTTACAGTTTACGAGAACCAATACTAACCGGTTCAAGTTCTTACATATAGTTACTAAAGCAAATATATCAACAACTGACTAAAATAAGTGTAGAACAAGATTGATTACAAGGACTTGTTGGAGTTGAAGCAATTGTTGGAGTGGCAACCACACTATGCTCACTATAAGGACTACCTTCTAAATGTGGCTCTTCCATCATATTCAATCATTAACTTCCGTATCAGAAAACAAAACAGTTAACATTTTTTAGCCGCATCACCAAGAGAACATAAAAATTCTAAATCAAGCTAATAAAAAATTTATCACACAAAATTCCGACCAAAGCATTTGAACTAGACATTGGCCGTTGGCCACACCTCCTAAACTTGTCTATACATGGTACTTGTTTCCTTTTCCTTGGCTCAATTACTAAAGCAATCTATTTCCATAACAAATTTGGAAGCTTTATTAAAATAATATCACGTGAAATGAACTAAAAAAAATTCATAATTTTGGATGCGTACAAGATATATTGCAAAACCTTATTAAGCAAACAAAAGGCCGAGATAAATGATAGTCTTGGAAACAAAATAAAATGATGCCAAGCGGAATTTGCACTAATTTTCTAAAATTTATCTTGGACAAGCACTATGTTAGCACTAATGCCAAGCAAATTGTCACACATCACCGAGTGTTTAAGATATGGAATTCTTCTTTTCACATTCATTTATGTGTAAGTAGGTATTCTTGAAGAATATTTATAAAACTGATTTTTATTTACAATTAGGAGATGGATTCAAACCTTAATTGTTAATGGAACTTAAAAAGCACAAGTCAAAAGAAAACCTCACTTGTATTAGAATATAACAACTAATTGCTTCTAGCCAAAAGCAATTTAGAAACTAAGGTACAACAAAAAGTTCATGACAATTAAGCAAATACTCAATACAAATTCACTCTTAAAAACATTAAGCCTCCACAAAGATTTCATCTTTAAACTTCTTTACAGTTAAGCATGTGCATGTATGTTCATGCATGATAACATTAACAACAATAATAACAATATAAGAGACCATAAAAGAGAGCTATAAAAATCTCAAACGCTATTACCTTTTGACACGTAGCTCGTCTTATGCTTAAGCTTGGAGCTTGGTCCCTTAGAAGCCATTAGTTAATAGATGAATTGCAAGACAAGTGAAGACAAAGAACCAATAGATGAATTAGTTAAGTACTAGAAATAAAAGTTAAATTCAATAAAAAGCATAGACAACAAAAACACCAACTCACATTTGATAATGGTGCATAAAATTGCAAAATAGCTTATTGCTAACACTAAATGATGTTAAATAATATTAATTCAAATAGCATTGACCTTAATTAGAAATAGAACAAAAGATTCTGAACTCATTTATTACAAACAAACCTCAATAAGAACATAATAAATTTAAATATGTTATTTATTGGCTTATAATAAGCAAGCATTTTCACTTCCTTTGTACTAGAATATATCTCAAATCAGATGATTTGGTGTTTCAACAAATTGAATCGACTTTCTAACTGGCTCTAGTTCATCACAAATCAAAGTTTAAAATTGTATAGAAAATATACTTGATGGAAAATTTAAAAAGCTAAAATGAATTTCAACTTTACCTTTACATCAAAACCTAGAAAAAACATCAAAGTTCTGTCTGATTTGTTAAAAATTGGAAAGAGACTGTAAAAGTAAAATACAAATTTGAGACATGGTGGACATTCTAAAGAGAGCCTGATTCATCACACATAGTATCAAAGAAATTAAAGGTTTCATTTTCCTTGAAATTTTACTTTTCTTTAAATTGTTCAATCAATCAGTAAACGTCTTTGTTGTTAGCTTCGACAAATTCAAACATGTCTCTTTAATTCTTTCTTTTTTCAATTTAAATGCCATACAAAAACTCATATGATTAACAAAAATTAAAAAATAAAAACAAAAAATAAAAAATTTCACCTAAAGCTTCTATGGACAGGTATTGCTTGAGCTCGGCAATAGACAAGCTGCCATGAGCCAAGTAAGCCACAGCTGTTAACCTATTATGCCCATCTCCGATCACTTATTCATCTCATTTCTTCTCCTTTAGTGCTTGTGGCACTCTAAAAAAGATTAAAAGGAGCATCAGTTTGAAAATATATAGTTTCACCTGAAGCTTCCTCAATTACTGGTTTTTGAGATGTTAACAGTCACAAATGATGTTGTAGCAGTGAACGGTTGAGGAGAAAGGCCGTCGACGGAGGAATTGAGGATAGAGAAGAAGGATGACGGTCTAGTGGAGGGGGCGGGAAAATTTTGTTCCTAAATGTTTAAGAGAAGAGATAGGGATTTTATTCCTAAATGAAAATTACTAACGGAATACCGACAAAATCTTTGTCGGTATTTCAAATATCGATTTAAAAAATTTAAAATAAAAAATTTTATTATTAATTTAAAAATTTTTTATATATAATTTTTTTATTTATGTAGACACCGTATTTCATCTCGGGTTTCCTCGAATCTCGGGTTAATTCAAATTGGGCTTTGGATTTGAGTTTTAGGCTTGTTTTGGACTTTAGACCAAGAATATTTGTAATTGTCTGCCTTACTTCAGGAGATAAATGATTATGTTTGAATTTGAATCAGAATCAGAGGATAAATTGGTTGAGTTTAAAATTGAAATTAAAATAGATAAAGGAAACTCTCATCCAATCGAATAACATTTTGATCTTGCGTTTTATGGGGACAAAGTCCCTATTTAAGCAACAACCATTACATTGCATAAGAGGGTAGAAAACAAACAGAGAAAGAGTCATAGAAAGACCTCGATCTTTACCTATTTCCTCCACTCCAGTAGTGCTTAGCCCAACATTACCCTTCTCTGCCATTGCCATCACTAGTTATAGCCCCATGTGATTGTCACGGACCTAAGGATGAGTCTTGAATCCCACATCGAACATAATAGGAGGGTCACTGGGATATATAAGGGTTCACACCACCTCCGTCTTGCGAGGCGCCTTTTGTAAGACAAAATTGTGAGGCGAGGGGGGCCAGAGCGGACAATACCTCACAAGGGTGTGAACCATGGTAGTCAGGCTGATCTGGGATGTCGGATGATTGAATGCCTGGGTCCCGGAGCCCCACGGGTTCGGAGCTTAAGTCTCAACCCGTGACAAGTGGTATCAGAGCCAGCCCTAAACCGTTTGATCCACTCCAAGCATCTCAAGGGAGGTAGGCAGGGTGGCCAACCTCCGTGACGAGGGCGTCACGAGGTTGGGTGCGGGAGAATGTTACGGACCTAAGGATGAGTCCTGAATCCCACATCGAACATAATAGGAGGGTCACTGGGGTATATAAGGGTTCACACTACCTCCGTCTTGTGAGGCGCCTTTTGTAGGATAAAATCGTGAGGCCAGGGGAGCCAGAGCGGATAATACCTCACAAGGGTGTAAACCGTGGCGGTCAGGCTGATCTGGGATACCGGATGAGTGAATGCTCGGGTCCCGGAGCCACGCGGGTTCAGAGCTTAAGTCTTGCCCGTGACATGATGCCATTGCCAAATTGAAAACCAGGCATCATATTACACTACCATTTTCACTTAAGCCAAACTCCCACCATTGTTGCCAAAACCACTATCATCATCCATAACCAATCTTCACATAGTCATCAAAACCACAAGCAACACAATAACCACAAACCCAAAAAGTTTCACAATTACACAAAAAAAGCCATCGGACCAAAAATCCACCTTCTCTCATCACCATTGCCGAAAAATAGCATCACCCCACCACCAGAATCCCACAAACACAATCTACACATAAACATACTACCATTTTACCATTTTTGCCAAACCACCACAACTCTATCGTCAAACATAACTCTCCATCAGTAACAGTGCTACTGTCACCAGTAGCTCGATCATCAATAGCCTAAACCTACAATCCAGACCCCAAGGCCAATACTAGGCAGAACCTTAAAAAACCAGACAGCAACAACAAAATTAGGCCCAGATTTTAACAAGCGAATTACAAAAAAACCTGTTGTCAAGTTAGCTGACAACCTGCAAACAAAAGACTATACCACAATCCTAGAAATCCAACAACTATACAGCAAACTTTGGCAACCAATTTTGGCTAAGCGTGCAAACAAATTCCAACAAAGATTCAACCATAAATTCAAGAAAAATAAATTAGAATCAGAAGCCAAAAAAGAAAAAAAAATGGAGAGAAGAGTTTCCATGGGTTTTGGTTTAACCCTTTCCTAGGAATTTTAGGATTCAAAATTTGCTGAGAAAATAGCCAAAAAAAATGTAAAGAGCATACCTTAAAGTGGCAACGAATGAAGTGGTGGAGGAAAAGAAGATCGCGATTGAGATTTCATATCTATGCAAATCTTATGAGTTTTTAAAGGAACCAACTAGATCATATGAAGGAGAAGATCGAGACAAGCTTTTGGGTGAAATTTGAGCCTTAACAGTGGTTGGTTGACGGTGATGTCAGCACAAAAATCTAGAATGATGGCGTCGACACCAAAGTTTGAAAACCTTTGGAACTTTTCGGCCATTGTTCATATGTTGTAGAAAGAGAGGGAGAGAATAATTACGGATAAAGAGAGAAACCAAATCGAAAAATGGAAGAAAAAGTTGGAAAAAGGGCTTGTATACTTTAAAAATACGATGTCATTTAGGAATAAAAAAAGAATTCGGATCCTTTAAAAGATATGCACTCTAGTCTACTTAAAGACTTGACCCGGGAGTAACCCACTTCACAAACTTGACTCTGAACCGTGAAGCCATGTTTGAACCGAAGCTAAGCCAATGAGCCTCTAAGCCCATTGTCATGAGCTAACCTTGTATAGGGTGATGACTAGGCATAAGTTGTCATGGGCCGCCCATGTATAAGGCCATGACCGGGTAGAGGTGCCAAAAGGGAGGATAGATCTCATATGATAGGAAAAATGTCTCAATTTCAAGCATTGTAATGGCTATAAGTAAGATAGCTATAAAATCTCACTTGCTCTTTAGAGAGGATGAGCTATCAACATATTGTTGGGCTATTCACTAGTTAAAGTATGTGCTAGATCACCTATCTAGGGTTACCCTTTTGGCCCAATGATGGTGGGAAGACTCGAGTATTATCCTTGATATTAATAATATATATTTTTTTTATATATGAAAAAGTCGAGGTCACCTTGGCGTGCTCCTATTTTGCCTTAACATATCATTGTATATGCTTGAAACTGACTTAAGGCTTCTTGGTTTCTTATTCAGATATCAAACTATCCTTAGCTGAATTGGGTGCAAGCGTTCATTCAAGTGCTGCACGGTCTACTGCTTCATTGAGATAAAGCATAGCCTATGACACGTGGTATCAAAGCACGATTAAAAAGTGTTAGAGAATTGATAAAATGGTAATGAGTGGTGGATTTAGTGAACAACAAAAGATTGAGGAGCTTGAGGCTGCAGTGGCTGCCTTAAAAGCTTATGTGGTAACTAATGATTGATTGAAGGAGATTGAGACAACCCAATAGAAGTTGTTCGATACTCTATATAACTTAAGAAAAGAGACTAGAGATGCTTTGAATGTCCTTCAAAGAGAGTTTGAGGAGCTCAAGGCCCAAGTGAGCATTTTGCAAATGGTTGTGGTCATGTTGGATTCAAGCTCGATGGAAAAAAAGAAAAAGGCCAAGGTGCCAGAGCCTAGATGGTATAAGGGGGCAAGAGATGCCAAAGAGCTTGAGAATTTCTTGTTTGATATGGAACAATGTTTTCAAGCTGTGCACATAGAATTAGAAGAGAATAAGGTTGCAATGGATTTAATGTAGTTTAGAGATGATGCCAAGTTGTGTTGGCAATAAAAATTTGTAAATGATGAATACCCTATTAAAAACTTGGGTAGATCTTAAACAAGAGTTAAAGAACCAATTCTTCCTTGAGAATGTGGAGTTTATAGCCTGAAAGAGGCTTCGAGAATTGGTGCAAATGGGAATAGTATGGGAGTTTGTGAAGAGCTTTTTTACATTGATGTTGGATATTAGAGATATATCTAGAAAGGATAAAATGTTCTATTTTTTTGACGGCTTCAAACCTTGGGCCAAGGTAAAATTACAAAGATAAAAGGTGCAAAATATGGCCACAACCATGGTTGCTACCGAACGTCTTCACGATTTTGATGATGGCCCTTTAAAATAAAAGAATCCTTTATCAGGTGACAGTAACTCCAACTTTGAGAATGAGAGAAAAATGGCTAGAGTGGATCGACCTTTTGGTGGAAGATTAGATAGGAGGCTTTTTGGTCAAGACAATACCCAACCCAAGGCAAACAATACATCAGTTTTCAAATCAAGGCAACTGCTAGCTTGCTTTCTATGCCAAGGGCTGCATCATGTGATTGAATGCCCACATAAAAGTGGCCTTAATGCTTTGAAAGTTTCATCTCAAGAGTCCATTAAAGTGATCGAGATAATCGAAGAAGTTGCAGAGAAACCAACCAAGATGGGTTCAATATGATTCCTTAATGCCCTTTCTACCCAACTAAACATAATAAAGAAAGAACTTAGGAGAGGTCTGATGTATGTGGATCTTATAGTAAATGGGAAAAACATAAAGGCCATGGTAGATATGGGGGCAACCGATACCTTTATCACACCAGAAGAAGTAAAAAGGTGTGGTATCAAGGTTAATAAGGACTGTGGATAAATGAAAGCGGTTAAATCACCAGCCCTATTACGATCAAGTGGAAAACTCCAAGAGTGTGAATAGACACAGTGAGGCATAGAAAGGAAATGTAGACCTTCATTGATCTCTCTCCTGATGGATGGCTTTAATGTTGTTTTAGGATTGCACTTCGTGATGTTGGTTCAGGCGATCCCAATCTTGCTGCTAATTGTCTATTGTTCTTGGAAGAATGCTTATGTGTTGTACCAACCACGATCCTTCCTAAGAATGGAAAAAAAATGATTTCAGCCTTACAATTCAAGAAAGAGGTAAAGAAAGGGGAGCCCTCTTATGTGGCTATGCCAATCTACAAAGAAGGGATTGAGTTGGAAGAGGTACCTGATAAGGTGAAAAAATTATTGGAAAAATTTGAGAGTATGATGCCGAAGTAATTGCCCAAAGTCTTACCTCCTCGAAGATCAGTGGACTATGAAATTGAGCTTCTTTCAGGAGTCAAACCACTAGTTAAAGCTCCTTATCACATGGCTCCACTTGAGTTGGTTGAATTAAGAAAACAATTAGATGAGCTTTTATAAGTTGGGTTCATTAGACCATCAAAAGCATCATTTGGAGCACTTGTACTATTTCAAAGAAAACATGATATGAGTTTATAGTTGTATGTAGACTATAGGGCCTTGAACAAAGTCACTGTGAAGAAAAAAATCCCATCCCACTTATTACGAATTTATTTGATTAACTAAACTAGGCCAAGTATTTCTTCAAATTAGACTTAAGATCTAGTTATCATCAGGTCAGAATTGCTGAAGGAGATGAGCTAAAGACCACTTATGTAACGTGGTATGGTGCATTTGAATTTCTTGTTATACCTTTTGGATTGACTAAGCCCCTACCACATTTTGTACCTTGATGAATCAGGTGTTCCATGACTACTTTGACAAGTTTGTGGTCATTTATTTAGATGATGTAGTGGTTTATAGTTCTACCTTGAAAGAGCACTAAGAGCACCTACGTCTTGTGTTTCAAATATTACAAGACCACTAAGTGTATATTAAAAGAAAGAAATGTGTATTTTTTTGACATAAATCCACTTTTTAGCCCATATTATTGAACAAGACAACATTCGAATGAACATGAAAAAAGTTAAGGTTATCAAAAAGTGGGCAACACTAATGAATGTCAGTGAACTTCACTCATTTTTGGGATTAGCCAATTACTATAGGAGATTTGTGGAAAGGTACTCTCACAGAATCACAGCCCTCACAGAGTTATTGAAAAATGAGCATAAATGGTGTTGGACATGTGAATGTCAAGAGGCTTTTGAAAGATTGAAGGAAGCTATGATGAAAGACCTTATTTTGGCTCTTTTTGACATTGCAAAGCCTTTTGAAGTTCAAATAGATGCATCTAATTTTGCTATTGGGGGAGTACTTCTACAAGAATGGCACTCAATAGCTTTTGATATTCAAAAGTTCAAAGAAGTTAAAAATAGATATACGACTCAAGAGAAGGAACTTTGAGTAGTAATTCAATTGTCGTAAGAGCAATGGCGACACTAATATTGTTAGGGTCACCAATTTGCTTGAAGACAGACCAATGCGATAGTAGTCATTTTTCTTACCTAGTCAAGGCTCACAGGCTAAACAAGCTAGATGGTAAGAATTTTTAGCCGAATTTAAATTTTGTTTTGAGCACACAGCTAAAAAAACCAATTAAGTGGCAAATGCATTAAGTAGACTAACCAAGTTGGCTGCCCTTAAGAGAATAGCTAATGAAGGCTAGTAAAGTCACAATAGATGTTTGCAAGCAAATTAAAGATAATCTGAGGAAAGATCTGCAAGCCAGTACCATCTTGAAGTAGTAGAAGAAGAAAAGTCCAAATATTTTTGGCAAGAAAATGGGGTCTTATGTCCTTAATTGTTCGTGCCAAAAATAGGAGGTTTGAGATAGATGCTAATAAAGTATGCCATGACACACCATAGACAAGTCATCTTAGTTGGCAACGTACTTTGGCTCTACTGAAACAAGGCTATTATTGGCCTTATATGTGGCAAGATGTAATAGACTATACTAAAACTTGTCCCATTTGCCAACAGAATAAAGTTAAAATGAAAAAATTAGCTGACTTGCTAAAACCACTACCTGTGCCCACTAGCCTCGGGAAAGTATCTCCCTAGAATTCATATCGGGTTTTCCCAAAGTTGGCAAATTTGGGTCTATTTTGATGGTGATTGACTGCTTCTCAAAATACATCACATTCATTCTCACCTAAAAGTATTGCATTACGAAAAACACAGCCCGATTAATGTTTAAACATGTAATTAAGTATTGGAGCCTTCTTCAAAACATTGTTAGTGATAGGGATCTGAGATTCACCAGGTCATTTTGGAGAGAACTTTTCAAGATCTTGGGATCCCAACTCAACATCTCTTTAAGTTATCACCCGTAAATGGATGGTCAAATTGAACAATTTAATGGGTTGTTGGAGGAGTATTTGAGATACTTCATTCAAGCTAATTAAAAGAATTAGCCTTTATTGTTGGATGTAGCTTAGCTTTGGTTTAATTCCAACAAGTGTTCTTTCATAAACAAGAGTCCATTTAAAGTGGTCACAAGACAACTACCAAGACTACCACATACATCCCTTAAGCCTATGGAGGGAAAAATCCACGTGCATTCAACCTTAGCAAAGAATGAAGACAAAATATGAAAATTGCACGAGCATAATTGGAGAAAGCATCGAAGCATATGAAGAAGTGGGTAGATAAGGGTTAGAAGGTACAATAATTCAAAATTAGTGATCTTATTCTTGTCAGACTAGTGCCCTAACAAATCGGATTCTTAAATAAGCAAGATCGTAGGTTGGTCCGTAAATATGAGGGTCTAATGAAGATACTTTTCAAGGTGGGGAATGCCTCTTTCAAAATTAACCCACTAAAATGGATGAAGGCGCATCCAATGTTCTATGTGAGCAACTTAAATTCTTTCCATGCAAATTTTACAGATGCAAATGGTAGAGAGTCATTCAAGGCTGCCATCGTCAAGAAACCACCATCAGAACATCAAGTTGAAAAGATTTTAGCTCACAGGGTATCCAGGGTATCTCAAAGAATAATTCTTAAATATTTAGTGAAGTGGGAAGGCTTATGGCCAGAAGAAACTAGCTGAGAAAGAGATCATGACCTCTGAGCATTCAAGTGAAAGATCAAAGAATTCCAAGCCAACAAGTCAACAAAGATATCGACTAGAATAGGTAGGGGAAGATGTCAGGAGCCAACCTTATATAGGGTCATGACCCTAAGGCATAGGGTTGTTATAAGTACCCATGTATAGGGCCATAACCTGGGGGTAGAAGGTGCCCAAAGGGGAAGTAGAGCTCATATGCTAGGAAAAGTGTTCCTATTTCAAGCATTGTAATGGCTATAAGTAGGATAGCTATAAAATTTCACTTGATTTTTAAGAGGGGTGAGCAGTCAAAGTATATTGTTGGACTACCTCACTGGTTAAGGTATGTGCTAGATCACCCATCTAGAACTACCCTTTTGGCTTAATGATGGTGAGAAGACTCGATGTACTATCTTTGATATTAATAAAATATATATTTTTTATATACGAAAAAGTTGAGATAACCTTTTTGTGCTCCTATTTTGCCTCGACATATCGTTGTGTATGCTTGAGACTAACTTATGGCTTCTTGGTTTCTTATTCAGATATCGAACTATCCTTGGCTAACTTGGGTGGAAGCATCGATTCAAATGCCACATGGTTTATTGCTTCATTGAGAGAAAGCATAGCCCGTGACCTGCATCTTGAGCCTGTAGCCATATCTCCTAAGCCACTCAACTGAGTCAATCAGCTTTTAAGTTATTTTGAAGTGTAGAGCCGAGCTATTTTTCTACGCAAACTTTGGTATTTTTTTTTCACTTTGCTATTTATTTTTCTTGAACAATCTTTATTCTAAAAATGATACTAAAAATAATTCCAAATTTTCAAAAAAAAGGCTAAAGGATCAATTTTCCTGAAAGATTAAATTTAAAAAATATACTTTAAGAAAAAATTGAAAGTATCAATTTTCTTTGAAAATAAAGATTCCAAAAAGGTATTTTCTAGGAGATGTTGAAAGTATCAATTTTTCTTAAGAATAAAAATTTCAAAAAAGGGTATTTTTGATAAAAAGTTGAAAGTATCAATTTTTCTTGAAAATAAAATAAAAAAAAAGCATTTTTCAGAAAAAGTTGAAAGTATCAACTTTTCTTGAAAATAAAAATTTCAAAAAAGCATTTTTGAGTAAAAGTTGAAAGTATAAATTTTTCTTGAAAATAAAAAGTGTCAAAATGCTTTAACAAAAAGTTGAAAGTATCAATTTTCCTTATATAAAGGCATGGGTTTTTTTTTCTTATAAAACAACATAACAAAAAAAAAAAGATCTCTATCAAAAGTTGAAGCATTATTCCTTTTTTCTTTTCCTTTCTTGAAAATTTTTTAATGTCAAATAATCTGACGACGGAGCTTTTGCAGGAGAAACAATAGTTTCATTGTATACTATTGAGGTGAGGGAATTTTCTTAATTTTTTGCCAAAAGTATTATAGTCAATTAAGAATAATTTTTAATAATTAATTATTTGGTAAGGTTTTTAAGGCTTAATGTATAACACAAAATCGAGCTGGTAACATCTTTTGATGGGCGTTGTGGGGGTGCTATAACCTTTTTCACATGTAATCCTACTCTCAGACATAGTTTTGATTTTGTAGACACTGAATTTACCTTTTAAGAATACATAAGTAAAACTTAAGATTTTTCTTTAAAAAGGGATAGATTTAGTTAGGTGACCAATCACACCTAAATAAGAAAAGATTGGTGGTAATTCCTTAAGTTAATATCTAGCGAAAGGTCCACAGAACTAGACGTTATGACAATTTAGTGACTCTACTGGGGACAAGCTGAGAGTCAAGCCAGCAAATGAATTTATGTTATCCAAAAGCCTAATAAAATTAAATTTGTGATTTTTTATTTATTTATTCATTCTATTTATTTATTTCGCTAACTATGTCATTTATGTGCATGTACATGACATGGGCTCTATATCCGAGCTCATCTATCTAGGAAGGAGTAAAGTACCTATGCTTTCATGAGGTTTTAATGTCTCCGCAGTTGCTAGTGAAATACTCCTACTTAAATTGAACTATTTCCACTTGTAGCCTATAATGGGCAAGGATCGAAGTACCTTACTAGTTTGTGATGGACAAGGATGTGAGGAACAATTTGAAAACTTTTAGACTATCAACCTTAAACCACATATAGTGACCATAAGGAACACAACCTCCAGTTAGAGCCTTACTTTCCCTTTTTGTAGAAAAAAACCAACAGTTAAGCTACATTTTTGTAATGATTGATTTTTCTTGTGTGGAAATTAACTTTTGTACATGTCATGTTGCATGAAATCATGTAAAAGTGCATGGTAGTGGAAATTTTTTTCCTCTCATCTATTTTTCTTTCGTTTAAAGCAAAATAACATTAGGTTGCATATATTTTTTGCATTCATTTCACATGTGTTAACTTGAAATCTTGGTGGTTGCATAGTAAGATTATAGTCCTTCTTCCATGACATAAGCATGTAGCAATGCAAGCATCTTAATTTATGGTAATCAAAGGTTTAAGGATAGCTCAACCGTCGATAAATTCAAGCCAACCTGCACGTCTCCCTTATAATACTCAATTGAGAGCAAGGCAAATGGAATAGGAACAAAGCACTTGTATGGACAAGATCGAAAAAGCTCAATAAGTGGTAAAATAGGAGTTAATAAAGATGATAGAGATGCTAGAGAAATTAGATAAAGGTAAAACAATAAAAGGGACCCCAAATTCAAATGAAAAATAAGATATTGTGGATCCTCTACACCCTTCAAGGTTTGGCCCAAATTAAGGCCAATCTCCTCAAAATGCATAAGCCCCATAGATGTCATTTTCTAGGGCATATCCTAAAGTGTCATTTCATAGCTACACTAACCCTACCTTTAGGGTAAATGCATATGATCCAATTAAGGATCCTGATTTTGATGATCTTAAGGAGAAAGAGAGATTGAAGATGAAGACTTCTAAGGTGATGGAAGACCCGAGCGTGCAACAAATGAACCTTTTAGAAGAAAAAGTACAAGCTATCGAAGGAATGTATTATTTTAACTCTATAGATGTAGCTAAACTATGCTTAGTGCCAGATGTGGTCATCTTACCAAAATTTAAAGTCCCTGAATTTGAAAAATACGATAGGACAAAATGCCCTATAACTCATGTTACCATGTATTGCCCCAAAATGGCTGCCCAAGCTCATGATGAGAAATTACTGATGCATGTGTTTTAAGATAGTATCACTGGCTCAGTCGGGAGGTAGTATGTCTAGTTAGACCAAACCTGCATCTAGTGTTGGAACAATTTGGCAAAGGCATTCATCGCCCAATACCGACACATTATAGACTTAGCTTTAGATCATCTATCTCTACAAAGTATTGAAAAGAAACCTTCTGAAAGCTTCAAATAGTATGCACAAAGGTGGAAAGATGTAACTACTCAAGTTCTACCACTTTTTACTGAAAAAAATGACTATTTTATTTACTTTAAAGGCTTTATATTATGAGAAAATGATTGGGAATGCCACCAAAAATTTTATTGATATGATGATCTTTAGGGAAATGATAAAGAATGCCATTAAGAATGGCGAGCTTAAAGAATGAGAGACCTCTAGTACAGAAAAGGGTAAGATGTCCAAAAGAAAAGAAAGTGAAGCTCAAGCATTAAGTTTTGAAGAATAGTAGTTTAAAAGTTATACCATATACCCACAACCAGTATATCCTACCTATTATCCAGCCATTAATCATGTTGCACTAGTCTCTTACCATCCTATTCCACATCCAATTTTTTGACTAATTTTTCAAACACCTACATATGGGCATTGTCTTATTTCTACACCAGCTTCAATGCCTAATACCCAAGTGGGTGGTTTGAGGAGATCTTGAAATAATTAAGAAAGGGCCCACATTAATCCTATCCCTATAACTTACATTAAGTTATTCTCAAAATTAGCTAAAAATAACTTAGTATCTCTAATTATTCTAGAACCATTAAAGTTACCCTATCCCCAATGGTATAATGCTGATGCCACAAATGATTACCATAATGAGAATGTGGGTCATTCTATAGAAACTTGCCTTGCTTTTAAGCATAAGGTGCAAAGTTTGATCTGAAAAGGCTTGGTAAGCTTCGATGAATCAGAAAAATCATATGGTAGTAAAAACCCTTCACTTGATCTCACAGGGGACATAATCTTAGGGAAGGACAAAGATATTGATACTGGCTGAAAGTTGCTTGGATTTTTTTTAGAGTAATGCCAAGATTTTCTTTTATGCAATAAAATTTCATTCTTTATTATTTTAATAAAAGGTAAGTTGATGCATTTTATTACATATTCTCTTTCATCCAAATCATTATTTTTTGTTACTTCTCATACCCATCGTATTCCCATTCTCAAATTCCAAATGGTGAATGTTTGGACAATGATAAACAATAATTCTGAGATTTAATTTTGCAAACTCATTTATATTGATCTGTGGAGACTATTTGAGCAAAAAGTAATTTATAAGCAGATATCATTCATGAAAAATGCACGTCTTGGAGGCATCTAATCAGTTTGTTTTTGTTCAAACTATGGTCTTCAAATAAAGCATTCACATTTAAGATGAAAAATAGTCATCTTTCTTTTACCATTCATAAAAATAAAATCACCCATTGTTATCCCTTTTTGAGCTTGTTATGATTTTTTTTCTAAAAAATCCTAACCAAAGATCACCCTCTACATCAGATGGTAAATATTAAAAAAAACTTACTTGGAAAAAAAAAAAAAAAGATCACAAAAGGTTTCAAAGATAGGGAGTGAAAAGAAAGAATAACCCCTTATATATAAAAAAAAAACAAGAAAAAAGAAAAATGAATGCCATAAATGATTTGGGGCAAAATAGTAAGAATCCTTTTGTGAGGAATAAGATGAATGAAAAAGGAAAACGTAGTGAAATGATGTGGAATGGGGCAAAATGCCAAGTTGCATCACATGATGGGAAATGATCCTTTGGTTTGAACCCTTTAAACACTTGTCTTAAGCCTATTTTATCTATTTTTTTAATGACCCCTTACCATAGCCTGCATTACAATCTTTAAAAGTCTATTTTGATCAAACATGAATGCTCAAATTGAATGATCATATGTTGGATTAAGGCATGCTTGTGATGGAGCAATGGAATTGTGCTATGTTCTTATGTTTTAGATATTGATATTTAAGGGGGTACTAATAATAGATGAAGTGAACAATGGAAAAAGCAAAAAAATTAAAAATTAAAAAAGTGAAAAAAGAATAAAAAAAGAGGAAAAAGAAAACTCAAATTAAAAATTTGAAAAGGCAATTTGGGTAAAAAAAATCTGAGCTAAAACTAGAAGGATGGTTCAATATATAAAAGGCCAATGTCATCTGAAGATCCTTTAAAACTGGGGCAGAGTGTGAGCTCAAAATGATTTTGAAAGTCAATAGAATGAGTTTTTGAAACAGAATCATGGATTAACGTTAAAAATTATTTGAATATTCATTATTTGGATATTGTTATACCATTCAAACACTTGCTTTAGTAACATACTTTGAAGTTGTTCCTTAATCTATTTATTTTTGTACTAGACTTGTTCTTGTATTGATTCCCTTTTCTTTTAATTCACTTTACCCTCACTCATTTTGGCTTCCCCATAATAAATCGAGAAAATATATGATTGCATTGTGTTTGCTATGAATTGAAATGATAATGAATGAATGATAATATTCATAAAAGATTTATGCCTTCCTTTGAAAAGAAATCTATGATGATAGAGACAAAAAGAAAATGAAAAAAATGTAAAAAGGTGAAGGAGATTATTTGAAAAGTTAAATGTGATACCCAAATGGTGAATATAGTAATATGTGAGTTGTAACCAAATGCTGAAAATAACATGGATTAGTTGATGAAATTGGTAAATTGATTCTGAAACTGCTAGTGCTCGGAAGTTAAAAAGGAAATGTGAAATGGTGGAGTTTTGATAACTTTATTACCACAATCATTTAGAATGTCATGGTATTGATTTTAGTGACATTTTCATTACATTGCATTTGCATCATGGTTTAGAGTATGGCATCTACATTATTATGAGAATATGGGTTGTTGCATTTGCAACATTGAGAAAGCATTTGCATCATTATCATACAAATTTTAACTTTGGTAGGAGAATTTTGAATTTTTGAAACCTTAAATAAGGAAAATTTTTCATTATGAGATTTTTGACAAGGAAAACATTTCAAAATTTAAAGTTGTGAAACCTTTTGAAGAAACATTTTCAATGTTGAGGATGATTTGTAAGACCTCCAGGCATAATCTCTAATAATTTTCAAATGAGAATCTTTAAGTTTTAAATGAGAATATTGAAAAAATTTTTATGTGAATCCCCAAAGTTTTTGAATTAGAATCTTTGAAATTTTGGATGAAATCCTAAAATTTTTTTGAATGAGAACCTTTGAAATTCTAGTTATGAGTCTCTATAAGCTTTTTCTTTGAATTTTGGGAATCTTCAAATCTTTTGAACTAAAAAATATTGTGAATCTCTAATTTTTGTGAATCTCTAATTCTTGCGAATATAAAGATTTTGCAAATTTATAATTTTTGCAAATCTCCCAATCTTGCGAATTTTCAATCCAAATCTTACAAATCCAAAAGTCTTGTAAATCTCTAATTCTTATAAATATGAAAATCTTACAAATCTCCAAATTTTGTGAAACTCTAAATCTTGCGAATATGAAGATTTTGTGAATATCTAATTCTTGCAAATCTAAAAATCTTGTAAATCTCCAATTTTTACAAATTTGAAATTCTTGCGAATCTTTGAACTTTGTGAATCTTTAAATTGCAAATCTTTGAATTTTTTAATTTGTGATTTTCTTTTGAACTCAAATTGTGAATCTTAGTTTCAACTTGTATTGTGAATTTTCAATTATGAAATTTTTGAATGCTTCAAATTGTGAACCTTTGAAATTTTGTAATTGTTGTAAAGTCAGACTTTGATTCCATCTAGGTCATTTTGTTTTAGATTTTGACTTCTGTTAAATCCTTCTTCGGCTTAGTCCAAGTTATTCATTTCAAATTTCGGTTCAATCCAAGTCATTTTGTTTTGGATTTCAACTTTTTCCAAATCTTTCTTCAGCTTAGTCTAAGTTATTCATTTCAGACTTTGGTTTAGTCTAGGTTATTTTGTTTTAGATTTCGACTTCTGTCAAATCCTTTTTTATCTTAGTCCAAGTTATTCATTTCAAACTTCGGATCAGTCTAAATCATTTTGTTTTTCAAACTTCTATTCAGTTCAGGTAATTTTGTTTTAGATTTTGACTGCTGTCAAATCCTTACTTAGCTTAGTCCAAATTATTCATTTTAAATTTCAGTTCGATCCAAGTCATTTTATTTTAGATTTTAACCTATGTCAAATCCATCTTTCGATCAATCCATTTTCAGACTCAGTTCCATCTATACCAAAATGTTTTCTTCCTTGAATGAAGATCATGATGGGTGTTTACATTTTTGTGCAATTTTTGTTTCATAGAAACTTTGTAAAGAAGGGCAACTATAAACACCTTATTTTATCCCGGGTTATCCTCAAATCTATGGTTAATTTAAATTGGGCTTTGGATTTGAGTTCTGGGCTTGCTTTGAACTTTAGGCCCATAATATTTGTAATAGTCTGCCTTACCTCAAGAGATAAATAATTATGTTTAAATTTAAATTAGAATCAAAGGATAAACTGGTTGAGTTTAAAATTGAAATTAAAAGAAATAAAGGAAAATCTCATTCAACCGGATAACATTTTGATCTTCCATTTTATGGGGACTGAGTCCCTATTTAAGCAATAACCATTACACTACATAGGGGGGTAGAAAACAAACAAAGAAAGAATCATAAAAAGACCTCAATCTTCACCCATTTCCTCCACTCCAGCAATAAGTTAGCCCAACATCACCCTTATCTGCCATTGCCATCACCAACCATAGCCCCATATGATGCCATTGCCAAATTGAAAATCAGACTTCATATTACACTACCATTTCCACTTAAGCCAAACTCCCACCATTGCTACTAGAACCACTATCTTCATCCATAACCAATCCTTACATAGTCATGAAAACCACAAACAACATAATAACCACAAACCCAGAAAGCTTCACAACTACACAGAAAAAGTCATTTGACCAAAAATCCACCTTCTCTCATCACCATTGCCAGGAAATAGCATCACCCCACCACCAAAATCCCACCAACACAATCTACACATAAACACACTACTATTTTACCATTTTTGCCAAACCACCATAGCTCTATCGTAAAACACAACTCTCCATCAGTGCCAATGCCATTGTCACCAGCAGCTTGATCATTAAAAGCCTAAACCTACAACTCATACCCCAAGGCCAATACTAGGCAAAACCCCAAAAAACCAAACAGCAACAACAAAATTCAACCCAGATTTTAGCAAGTGAATTCCAAAGAAACCTATTGTCAAGTTAGCCGATAGCCTGTGAACAAAGACCATGCCATAATCTCAGAAATCCAACAACTATACAGCAAACTTTGGCAACCAATTCTAGTTGAGCCTGCAAACAAATTCCAACAAAGATTCAAACCACAAATTCAAGAAAAACAAATTAGAATCAGAAGCCAAAAATAAAAAAATAAAAATAGATAGAATAGTGTTCATGGGTTTTGGTTCAACCCTTTCCTAGGAATTTTAAGACTTAAAATTTGTTGAGAAAATAGCCAAAGGAAATGTAAAGAGCATACCTTTAAGTGGCGACAAAAGAAGTGGTGGAGGAAGAGGAGACCGTAACTAGGATTTTAGATTTATGCAAATCTTGTGGGTTTCTAAAAGAACCAACTAGATCATGCAAAGAAGGAGATCGAGACAAGCTTTTAGGTGAAATTTGAGCCTTAACGGTGGTTGGTTGACGGCGGCATTGGCACAAAAATCCAGAACGATGACATTAGCACCGAAGTCTGAAAACCCTTTGAACTGTTCGACCATTGTTCATATGTTGTAAAGAAAGAGGGAGAGAATAATCAAGGATAAAGAGAGAAACCAAACTAAAAAATGGACAAAAAAGCTAGAAAAAGGGCTTATATACTTTAAAAATATGACATCGTTTAGGAATAAAAGAAAAATTAGATCTTTTAAAAGATCTGCACTCCAGTGCACTTGAAGACTCAACCCGATAATGACCTGCTTCAAAAACCTGACTCTAAGCCGTGAAGCTATGACCGAACCAAAACCAAGCCACTAAGTCTCTAAGCCCATCCTGAGCCTGTAACCACATCTCTTGAGCCATTCAACCAAATCGGTCAGCTTTTGAGCTGTTTCGGAATGTAAAGTCGAGCTATTTTTCTATGCAAACTTTGGTATTTATTTATATTTTTTTCTTTGCTATTTATTTTTCTTGAATAATCTTTATTCTAAAAATGATACTAAAAATAAAAATAATTCCAAAATTTCAAAAGAAGGCTAAAGGATCAATTTTCCTTAAAGATCAAATTTAAAAAATATAGTTTAAAGAAAAATTAAAAGTATCAATTTTCCTAAAAAATAAAGATTTCAAAAAGGTATTTTCGAGGAGAAGTTGAAAGTATCAATTTTTCTTGAAAATAAAAATTTTAAAAAGGAAATTTTTGAGAAAAAATTGAAAGTATCAATTTTCCTTGAAAATAAAATTTTCAAAAAAAAGAATTTTTAAGGAAAAGTTGAAAGTATCAACTTTTCTTGAAAATAAAAATTTCAAAAAGGGGTATTTTTGAGAAAAAGTTGAAAGTATCAATTTTTCTTGTATAAAAGCATGAGTTTTTTTTCTTAAAAAACGACATAATAAAAAAAAAAGATCTCTATCAAAAGTTGAAGCATTATTCCTTTTTTTTTTCCTTTTTTGGAAATTTTTTTAATGTCAAATAATCTGACGATGAAGCCTTTATAGGAGAAACAGTAGTTTCCTTGTATACTCTTGAGGTGAGAGAATTTTCTTAATTTTCTACCAAAAGTATTAGAGTCAATTAAGAATAATTTCTAATAATTAATTACTTGGTAAGGTTTTTAAAGCTTAACAGATAACACAAAATCAAGCTGCTACCATTTTTCGATGGGCGTTGTGGGGGTGTTATAACCTTCTTCACACGTAACCATACTCCTAGACCTAGTCTTGGTTTCACAAACACTGAATCTACCTTTTAAGGATACCTAAGAATTTAGGATTTTTCTTTAAAAAAAAGATAGATTCAGTTAGGTGGTCAATCACACCTAAATAAAAAAAAATTAGTGACGACTCCTTAAGTCAATGTCTAGCGATAGGTCCACAGATCTAGACGTTATCACAACCTAAATTATTTATCAAAGCTTGATATTCCATTAGTAAAATGTGTCTACTTTATTATGTACATAATTTTTCATTCATAAGTACAACGTCAAAACTTTATAGACATAAAAAAATTTATCGACGTCTATATTTTCTATTAATAATTCATCAGTATTTCAATGATAATAAATTGATAGTTTCATTTTTCAATTTCATTGATAATTCATCGGTATTCTATTTGTAATTACTGATAAAAAAATTCATTGATAAAATTCTATTGGTAATAAGCATATTTTCTGGCAATGTAATTAATGAACTATGAAATATTCTTCATAATCATTTGTTAAACTTAATAAATGAAGAAAACTCGAGCATGTTCATTGAATTGTTTGTAGAACATTATATTAGTTTTTACAAATGAATCGAATATGAACAAATTTTGTTATGTTTGTGATACGTTCATTTAATTAAAAAGTGTTAAAATATTATTTATGATTGTTTGTTAAAATTAATAAACAAATATAATTCAAACATATTCACAAATAGTTAGTCAAATGTTTTATCCATTTATCCTGTAATATTATAATATTTATTATTAAATTAAATAATTTAATATGAAATTACGATTATTGATAATTAATTGTGAAGAATATACCTTATAACAATTGAAGGTATTACAACTCAAATCTTTTAAGATATTAGATAGATTTGATAATTTAAAATACGATATACTAATACAATACAAAAATAATAAAAAAAGTCATGAAAATAACATAAGTTAAAATTTTAATAAAATTCATATATGGGTTTAACAAAAACTTAAAAAAAATATTTTTTTGTTTTTTTCATGTTGATGTGAAATGTAATATCTAATTTTTGTACAAAAGACAATACTAATACACGAAGTATTTTAGATGATATGAACATAGGAATTGCCAGGTGGATAATTGATAAATTAGTCTTATATCACTTTTATCAAACTTTCTATTAGCATGAACACTATGAAGTACATACAAGTACATTGATTACTAGTTTAGTTTGAGATATAATTGAGTCAAAGAGTTTGTGATACGAAATTTGAGTTCAACTTGAAGTAAAAAAAATTTACTTTAAGTTAGATTGAGTTTTAGTTCAACTTGATTTCTTATAAGTAATTAGCACAAAATTATAAGTATATCATACAAATATAGGATATGGAAAAAAAATAAATTCAATTAAATTTGCAATCAAACTATGTCTAAGTATTTTAATACTTGAATTAAATATAATTTACTAATTAAAGTGATATTAAAAAATTAAACTTACTAATAGTTTAACTATAAAGTCTACTTTCATATTCAAAAATGTCGTTAGTTTACAAAAATATAATAATGTTTAATTTGATATTTAACTTAATTGACTCATATAATTTTTTAAAAAATTTAAATTTTAAAATCTATATTTTAATTTTATTATTCATAAATTGTGACTTCCTTTATATTAAATAATAAAAGAATGTCAAAATAATTAATAAAAGTGAAATGTAGATTTTAAATTTTAAATTTTAAAATTTAACTTTATAAATTCTAATTTGCTCTTTTGTGCAAGTAACGGAGATAGAATCCGTTTTTGGCATGGCAAGTGCATTGAGGGATACATTTTAAAAATTGAATTTCCAAGGATTTATTCTCTTGCTATCAACAAAGAGGGCCCAATTACAAGAATTTGGAAATTGGATCGATTCAAACTGGAGTTGGAGAATTCAGCTACGTAGAAACCTGTTCAATTGGGAACTGGAATCATGGATCAAGCTAATGAACCTGTTTAACTCTGAAACTCTCTGCCCCACAGCTTACGATAGGATCATATGGCAGCACATAGCAAATGGTGTTTCAGCACCAAATCTTTCAGAGAAGTTCTGAACTCCTCAAGAGTTTCTAATTCAACCTATGAAAATACATTTGGAAGGGTATCGCCCCACCCAAAGTAGAAATTTTTTGCTGGAAGACTCCAAAAGGCGGTATCCCTGTCATTGATCTACTTCATAAAAGAAGATGCATGTTTAGCGTGATGAACAAATGCTCATTCTACAAGGAACCAGAAACTACTGATAATCTCTTTCAGCTCTGCTCTTTTGCACGTCAAATCTGGTACAAATGCTGTCTTCAATGGAATATTAGCTGGTCTATTCCAAGTTCGATCATATCTCTTTTGCTGTCTTGGAATAGTCTTGTTGCAAGTAGTAACCAGAAAGTTATTAGGGAAACACTGCTTTATGCAATTCTATGGTAGACTTGGCTGGCTCGAAATGAGAAAATCTTCAAGCAAAAAATAATTTCAATTGATCAAGTTATCAGTTTAATATTGTCTAGACTTGGTTTGTGGATGAAGGCAAGATACCCTAATCTGAATTTTTTAGACTTGAATTTCATGTACAACATTCAAGACTTAACCATCCGCTGCACAGAAGATATCCAAGGAAGAACATTCATTGGTCTCCGCCAACATCTGGTGTCTGGAAAATTAATGTTGAAGGATCTGCTGTTGGTAGACCAGGTCCTGCAGGTATTGGTGGAGTAATTCGTAATAGCAAAGAAGAAGTTCTGTTTATGTTCTCAAAAAGCATTGGCTTTAAAGACTCTATTCTTGCAGAGCTGATGGCGGTAATAGAAGCTCTTTCAAGTAGTCACAGCATGAATGAACAAAGTAAGCATCAATCTCTGGAAGTACGATGATCTTCTCAACAAGTTGTATAATCTCTATTCTAGAGTGAGAAAAGTTCCTTTTGTCCATATCTACAGAGAGGCCAATCACTTTGCAGATTTGTTGGCCAAATTGGGTGTTTTTAGAAGAGATGATTTTGTAGTGGTTGTAATTTTTGTCTATTAATAATAAATATCTTTTACTGTTCAAAAAAATTTTAAATTTATCTTTTACTTTTATTATTTTTAAATTATGACTTCTTTTATATTAAAAAATTATAATAATGTCAAAATAATTAACTAACTCTTAATTTAGATTTACACCGGCACATTAAAATTAAAATAGTTTTACTAATTATTGCTTAACTTTTCCTCCTAAAATTACTTGAATATTAGGTAAATTCAAAATTTTTTTTCCATTGACACCCAAGGATCATTGACTTTGGGATAGAGACTAAAAGTCAATTTGGATTTTATCGTATCTCTAGTACGACGAAATTTAACCCTCAAATTGAAGCCAAATAAATTGGCTACCCATTTAAAAGTTCTGATTTCAGAGCGGTGGTTGCGTTCTCACCGTGCCAAGGCTCAGTGGTCCACTGAAGGAGAAATTCATCAGTTGCTAATTGATGTTGGTTTTTTTTTTATTTTTACCCTTGATCCATGACAAGCTTATAAAGGTCATTGGTCCTAATTCATTAAATATATATATTTTTTATTTAAGCATGTAAGCCCGTAAAGATTGGAAGACTTTTGTGATTAGAAGATTCCTTCTTTTTATTATTTTATTTTATTTTTTGTTTAAAATTAAGAAATAATTTTATTATTTAATTTAATATAATAAATAAATTTTACTATAATAGACTAATAAATAATAAATTAGTATATAATAAATTATAAATAAATAAATTTTAATATTATATAAAAATTTTTGGAGATTATTTTATTAATTAACAAGTATCTACATAAAATAATAAAAAATAAAGAAAAATATTATTTGATATATTAATATTATTTTTATTAATTTTTAATCATTTATTGATAAATTTATTATTTGAAATAAAATTAATTTAATAATTTTTAACAATTTATTAATTTTATAAATATTAAATAATTTACACATTTTAAATTAATATTTTTAATGATATTTCTCTTTTCATTACAATTCAACTCATTATCACTGCTGCATTTACATCCAAACATATATTTTCATAATTAATTTTAACTAGTTTTAAACTTATGTGATACACGAAAATATATTCATTTATCAATAAATTTTATATAAATATAAATTTTTTTAAAATGATAATATAAGCTATGAAGTTTATGAACGACTCATAACTTATATAATCATTTTTATTTAAATTTATATATTTTAATATAATAAAATAAATTAATTACATATTGAATATACTTATGCAATTATCATCAGTTTTAAAGAAAACTCAAAACTATAATTTATTAAATCCAAATAATCTTTTAAAAAAAGACAATAATGTTTTCGATTTCAAGAAATTAAAAATGTCATCCTTAAAATCAGTCTCACATACAAACTTTTTTCATGGGAGATTTTTCCATAAGTTGTTGAAGCAAAGATGCAGCAATTGTTTCTCCAGTATTTCTTGCTATCTTTGAAGTAGGTGTCATTTTACTTATAAGCCAATAGATTTCACATATAGGGGTAAAGAGATAAATAAAACAATAATCTATAATTTGACAACAGTTGAATTATAATCTAGATTATATAACTTTATAACAAACATAATCATTATAATAAATTTATACTTATCTCAACCAATAATTTTTGACATTCAAGCTTAAGATCATAATCATACACCTTATTCACTACAAGTTTGGTACTATTTATCTCAAGATTATACTTGATTGATCTTGTCTCGAATGCACAAATTTTATCTTAAAGATCTTTAAATATCTCTTGAATTTTATAATTTTCATTTTCCTTAATCATAGGTATAAATATATCATTCAATTAATTTGAATAATAAATAATATTAAAATAATTTTTAACTCAATATTTTAACAGATATTTCATAAAGATTGTCAATATCTCTATAATTAAATCCTTAGATTCTATATTAAACTGTACGAATATCACCCTTCTAGAATTATCATATACTCTAATATTCAACTTGTACCTATAAAAAATGCAAGATTCTATAATTATAAATATAATATAATAATTTAAAATACTTTTATTATCATCATGGAATAATAATTTTTTATGTATTAAATATAAAAATTATAAATACAAATTACCTCGGAGTTGGATTAGGGACATCAACCTTGTAGGAATAATATTGAAATTTCTCAACAATTTCAAATAGTTTCTTGTTACACCCACGTGACATGTAGTACCAACCAAAGGTGACATCAACTTTTATGATAGTGACTCTATTAGTGAAAGACTTTCCCCGTATATACCCAACCATCTTTAAATCAATCATCAACAAAAAAATATTAAAAAAAGAAAGCTAATATCATAGTTAATGAAATATAAAATATAAGTATAAAAAGATAATAACCTTTGAGCAGCACAGACCAAGAAAGGATGCAAAGTTAAAAATAGAGAGAAAATTAAAGTAGAGTTGAATAGTGATAAAAAAATATAAAATTAGTGAAAAGTGGTTAAAGATACATTATGCTTAACCTAGAGCTACTTATACAAAAGGTGTGTTGTAGGTTAATTAATAAGATAATTTTAAATTATGAAAGTTAATATGAAAATAATAAAAATTGTGAGTGAATAATTGTCTAACAATGGCAAGTTAATTGATATTGAAATATTTTATTCTACTATTGATATTTAGAGATCCTTTAATTAAAAATAATAAAACAAATTAAATTTATTGTATCTAATAATGGCAATAAAACAAATTAAATTCTAATTAAATTAATGTGCATTACTATCTCGATTTTAAAATTATAAAACATTACAAATGAAATCAAATGAAATCCAAGTGCATTAATATTTTATCAAATGAAACCAAACATGCATTAGTATTTTACCTAATGAAATCAAATGAAATCATATTTAATGAAATATAAATCTATCAATCAAATATAAATTAATAAAATATTTTATTTTATTAATTAATTATGGAGAATTAATTTGATATATTTACTTTTTATATTTACACATGAAATACATCAATTACTCAATTGGATACTATATTTAATCAAATATAAATGTATCAAATAATTGATTAGAGAATCAATTATTTTATAATTGTAATTGTAGTATTTATTAAATTATTAATTAATTATATATTGATTGATTTAATTTGTCAAATTAAGAAATTTTTAAAATTTTACTACTTTTAATATGAATTGAATTGAGAGTGATTTAAAGTCAATAATAAAAATAAAAATATAGTCAATTAATAAGATTATTTTAAATTATGAAATTTAAAATTGAAATAATAAAAATTATGAGTCAATAATGGTATAACAATAGCAAGTTGATTGACATTGAAATATTTTATTCTGCTATTAACATTTAGAGATCTTAATTTAGAATAATAAAACAAATTAAATTTATTATATTTAATAAGGACAATAAAACAAATTAAATTTATTATATTTAATAATGACAATAAAACAAATTAAATTTTAATTAAATCAACTTACATTAATATTAAATAATAAAATTATAAAATGTTACAAATGAAATCAACATGGATTAATATTTTATCAAATGAAATCATATTTAATGAAATATAAATGTATCAATCAAATATAAATTTATAAAATATTTTATTCCATTAATTTAATTATGGAGAATTAGTTTCATATATTAGCTTTATATATTTACATACATCATGAAATACATCAATTACTCAAATGGATACTATATCTAATCAAATATAAATGTATCAAATAATTAATTAAAGAATCAACTATTTTATAATTGTAATTATAGTATTTATTAATTTATTAATTATATATTGATTGATTTAATTTGTCAAATTGAGAAATTTTTAAAATTTTAAAATTTTAATATGACTTGAATTGAGAGTGATTTAAAATCAATAATAAAACCATAAATATAATCAATTTAGTTTTTTTAATTATATTTGCTTTATATATTTACACATGAAATACATCAATTACTGAATACTATATTTAATCAAATATAAATGTATCAAATAATTGATTGGAGAATCACCTTTTTTATAATTGTAATTGTAGTATTTATTAATTTATTAATTTTATATTGATTGATTTAATTTGTCAAATTAAGAAAAATTTAAAATTTTAGTGCTTTTAATATGAATTGAATTGAGAGTGATTTAAAATCAATAATAAAAATATAAATATAATCAATTTAGTTTTTTGAATTATATTTGCTTTATATATTTACATGTGAAATACATTAATTGCTAGAATCTATATTTAATCAAATATAAATGGATCAAATAACTGACTAGAAAATAAACTATTTTATAATATAATTTAGTATTTATCAATTTATTAATTATATATTATTGATTTAATTTATCAAATTAAGAAATTTTTAAAATTTTAATGCTTTCAATATGAATTAAATTGTGAGTGGTTTAAGGTTAATAATAAAAATATAAATATAATTAATTTAGTTTTTTGAATTATTTTTATATTAAAAATGTATTAAATAAAATAACATATATTTATTAGATGACATGTCACGATTTTTAAGATTATCCATATATAAATATTTTAAGCTATCCACATAGGTTTTTGTTTTTTCATTTTTGCCAAAAAACTTTAGTTTTTATATATTTATATAAGATATAAGATATCACCATTATAGTGACTAATATCACTTTCGTCTTTATTTTTAATCTCACTTAATGTAATCTTATTACATTTAAATGGCCCTTAAAATTCGGGCCATTCAAATTTTGCCTTAAGCCTTTGAAATTGATTTTTACGTTTTCAGCAATATTGCTTTCTTCTTTCTCTCTATAATCCAGTGTGGACCCTTCTAGATGTCACCATCTGCAACTTGCATAATGAAGGGTCCGATTTGGGGGACCCACCTTACATAGACAGGACAAAGCGTAATCAGATCCCCACAAACCCCACACGCAAAAGTCTGTTAGCAGTGCCTGCCTCTTCCTGAGTCATTCACCACCAAACTTCTAGAAAAGATGAAAAAGAAAGGAAACCTAATTCTTTATAAAACTCTTTTATAAATCTATTTTTTTAGGTTAATTCAGCAGGCAATTTTCCAACTATGAAAGGTGATGTTTGGAGGCCTCTATAATTAAAAAAGAGAAAAAGATGTTGATGAAGCTCTTGATGACAAATTCACCTACATAAAAATTAGAATTCCATTAATTCACCTAATTCTTTATCAATCAACGATACCAGAAATGAAAATATTTTCCAAAAAATAGATTAAAGATTCCAACTATTACAACACAAAATCAATTTTCTTACCATTGAAGAAGAAGGTTGTTAAAATGGTTGTGCCCTTTGAATCAAACTAGGCAAAGGCCAAATACTTAATGATTTTTACTATTGGATAGATTATTACTATACCTGAAAGTTTAAAATGTAAATTATATATATATATATATATATATATTGTTTAGATACTAATTTCTTATTGTTCTGAGTAACATTTGTGTAATTAACTCAATGCAATATATAAGTTCCTAATCAAATCAAGCCATGTATTAAATTTGCTGACTTAATATCAAGTATTAACCCACCTTAATTTTCTAAATTTTAACTCCTTCTTGGGTTATAACACATGTAATAATATTTTAGAGGGAATTAACCTAATTAATTTGCAGGTAAGAAACTTCACTTAGGTCTTATAATTTAATATTACACTAGCAAAAGATCAGTAAAATAAAAGTATAGAACTGAGAAATGCTTCTTTATCCTACTCTCTCTCTCTCTCTCTCTCTCACTCTCTCTCATTTTGACTAATTGTATAGAATTAATTTTTGAACGAAATAACAATATATAGCCTATATTTATTTTATCAAACTTATATGCATTATGATGCAATATTATAAATAATTTTTCTTTAAGTAACAGAAGAATTCAATCCTAAATAATAATCTTCCCGATTAACCTACACTTTTTCAATATATGATAGTTTATAATTTAATTTTTTATACAAAAATTTGTAATTTGAAAATAGAAAAATAAATTATAGGTATTAAGATTTAAATTCCACACTTGATGGATAATATTTCTTAAAAATAATTTCATGAACCAATTAAGTAAATCTCGAGTTTTTACAATTTAATTTCTAAGTTAATATTAATGGCTTACCAAGTTAGAAATTCAGGATTCAATAATTTTCCTCTCCTCTGGGATATATAATTTTTTCTCTTAGTACTATGAAAATATATAAATTCGAATTAAACATTATAATATCAGGATAAAAGATAAATTTGCTTTTGATGTGTGACCTAATAACATATGTATTAAGTAATTAATCACCTTCTCTAATATCCCTTATTAAGGACTTTTATTATAATTATATAATTGTTAAAATTTTCTAATAAGAAAAACTTTACCTTTAATGACGAGAATATCAAAGAAAGATAGGAAAATTCAAGGTAAGAGGTTAAGGTATAGATAGAAAGATGAAAATCTCTTATTAATTATTTTTTATTAACAACAATATATTTTTGAACCCTGCACGATATATTTTCTTTTTGGAGCAATTCAAGAAAATTCCTTATTAATTATGTCGATAATCAAATCCCATGTCAATCTTTTCCATTATGGACCCAGCTTAGCCACAACAAACCATCTTTTAATTTCCTGTAAAGAAAGCAAAACTTTTTTCTTCAATAAACCCATCCAATTGCTAAGTTGTCATCCTTTCTTCTCTATCCTTAATTTCAAGGATGACAACATCCTTCTTGTCATATAACATGCCAAAATTTTGTTAGATACACAAAATATTAGTACCCCATTTAGGGCATCTATTACTAAGATTCTCTTTCACTATAGGTTTATTCCTAAATAAATAAATAAATGAATATTTTTTTATTTTTTGAGGACTTATAGGTTGGATTTGGAGGACGCCAATCGATATTGTAGTTCGTAACAAGTGACAATGGAATATATATATATATATATATATATATATTTTATATACATATATGTATACACTCAATATCAATGTTCTTGCATGGCTGTATTAAAAAAAAAAATGGAGTTTATCAATAACAGAAAATCTTTGTTGAATATGAATTTAAAATAAGTATTATATATATATATATATATATAAAACATTATATTTTCTTAACATAGAGAAGTTTCACATACCTTTCAAATTCAACAATCATGTACATATGTTTAAAAGATGAACTACTCTACACCAACCCAAGGTGTGATTGTATTTTGTTTTGTTTTTTTAACCCAACTTGACCACTTATGATAGGCTTGATTAGTCCTTTTCCTTAAGCACTTCTCTTATCCATATTATTATCCTTAATACTCTGAATTTAATCATCTTAAGATTTTGATAAAAAAATCGGCAAATGATTGAAAGGGACTCATGACAATTTTTTATTAGTCCAAATTGTATATTTCATTGAAAAAATCTTTTAGATTCTTTGTCAAAAATCTTAAAATGATAATTAATTTATATATATAAATTAATATTTTGCTACTTTTATTATATGATACCCACGCATTATGAAGGCAATTTTTTTTTTATTTTGTCAATTTTATTTATTTATTTTTTTCTTTTGCAAAATTTATCCAATTAAAAAAAGGTAAAAGGTAAAAAAAAAACTGACCTAAGGATTATATCTGACAATTTAAAATATGACATATAGTAACACGATATAAATATAATATGAAAAATAGATGTGAAAGTGATACGGTTTAAAATTTTAATAATAACTATATATGGATTTAACAAAACCAAAAAAATATATCTCATATTTTCGTATCAATATCAAATGACTGAATGGGACTCATGATAATTTTTTTATCAATCAAAATTATAAAATTCATTGAAAAAAAATCTTTTAGATTCTTTGTCAAAAAGATATTAAAATGATATTTTTTTATATATGTAGAAATTAATATTTTTAACTTTTATGTAAATGATTTTACCATATTTATAAATAAAATGAAAATCAATAGATTGATCATAAAATTCAAAGACTAGGTGAATAATATGTCAAAAAATTAAAACAAAAATTCTTTAATGAAATTCATTTAAAAGTTGATGAATGGTGAAAATTTTAATATTTTTTAGTTAAAACGCCCATCGAAAACAACATAAGAACCTTGCAATAGCCCTACAAATGGATTATCAAATAAACCTAACCAAGAAACCTGATCAAATTTTAATTTTTCAAGTTTGAGTTCAATTCAAGATAAAAATCAAACTTTTGAGCTTGTTCTATTAAGCTCGCTTAATAAAAAATGAACTCAATTCCCATACTTAATTTCAAACTCAATTATATATTCAAATTTAGTTCAAATTGATATATATATAAAAAGATAAAATAATAAAATTTTTAATTAAAATATAAAAGTTTCATTAGACTCATGAACAACTCGAATGGTGCATTAAGATACTTGATTTTAACTCGCTTGACAAGTTGAGTTCAAATTCAAATTTTATTCAAATTAAACTCGATTAACTTGCAAAACCTGATGTATTATTTATATCTCTAATATGTATCAATAATAAGAAACACATGAAAATGGAGTAATAAAGTTTAAAACTAACCATCGGATTATTCTATAGCCTTTGGATTACTCTCAATTCATTGGTCATATCCTCACTATTAATCTTACTAGGTTTAGCAAGTTTATAACTTGTCAATGCTTTGTTCTTGAAGTAATTAAGTAAAGCAGTTTACCCCTATAGCTCTTTGTATGAATTGAATACTTGTTAAATTCATACTTACCTTTTTTTTTTTTTTCATACTGATGGATATAGATAAAAAAACATATAGTATATTAAAAAGAAAAATAATATATGAGACTAATAATACATAATTGTTTACAATGAAATTTTAATTCAAACACTATAATTAATTATACAAATTTGATATCCATGAATAGCTACATTACCATGGTATAGTCATCCATGACAAGTAGGCTTGTAATTAATATAGAAAATAAATCCTTTGGCCATAAAACCTCCAAAAGAAAGAGGAAAAAAAAAAAAGAAAAACCCATATCTGCTCTCAGAAGTTGAGAGTTCTGTTAATCTCTTTTGTTCAATTTCCAAGCTTTTTTATCATTTCAATGTGAGCTTGATTTCTTTTTTCTTTTGGCCAAGAGTTTTAAGGTTGATTTCTACTCTATTGGCTTTCCTTTCAACTCAAAAAAAAAAAAAAAAAACCTTCAATTGAATTTTGTTTGATTCTACATTTCTTTCCTTGTAACTTCAAAAAAAAAAAAAAAAGAGCTACTCTTTAATATATATATATATATACACACTCAATATCATGACATATCTTTAAAAACGAACTACTCTACACCAACCCAAGTTGTGATTGTATTTTGTTTTGTTTTTTAAACTCAACTTGACCATTTATGATAGGCTTGATTAGTCCTTTTCCTTAAGCACTTCTCTTATCTATATTATTATCCTTACTACTTTGAATTTAATCATCTTAAGATTTTGATAAAAAAAATCGACAAATGATTGAAAGGGACTCATGACAATTTTTTATTAATTCAAATTGTAAATTTCATTGAAAAAATCTTTTAGATTCTTTGTCAAAAATCTTAAAATGATAATATTAAAATGATAATTAATATATATAAATTAATAAAACGACATCGTTTTGGTGTTAAAACAACTTCTTAGGATCCATGTGTATATATTTGAGTCAATCCAACCCGAATGTTTACCGGTGTTTGACCCGCGATCAACTTTTGTTTCAAGCCGAGCTGAGCCAAGCCATCATCACGAGCCGTTCTTGGTTTTCTTCCTCAAGCCAAGCCATTTTGGTTTTTGTTTGTTGTTGTTTATTTATTTATTTATTTTTAGTATTTTTGCATGATCAAATTTTAGGGAAAAATAAAAAATATAAAACAAGATAAAATAGTTTTTAAGAATAAATATTAATTATCCAATGATGGAATTTTTAGAAATTTCAAATGGTAAATTCCTAAGAAATCTCTAGGTGAGAAATTTCTTTAAATTTGTCCCAAATGGTGAAAGAATTTAAATAAAACTTTAAGAAAAATAATTGTCATAATATTTTCTTACCAAAGATAAAAAAGTAAAAAAATTTCTAAATAGGCACAAATGGTGGAGAATTTAGAAATAAAAAAAAATATTTCTAATTTGGCCCAAATGGTGGAATAATTAGATATATTTTCTATAAAAACCAAAAAAACAAAATAAGAAAATAATTAAACATTTTTTCAATGATGGAGCTTCTTCAAGAAAATAAATGAGATTCTTGAATACTCTTGAGGTGAAAAAATATTTTTAAGAATTCTACCATATTGATAGAGAATCTTAAGAATTATTTTTAATATTTGAACATTAAATTTTAAAACCATTAGAATCAAGACCTTAGGATAAATTTAAATTAAAATGGTACTATCCTTTGAATGGGTATATGGGGGTGCTATAACTTTTCCCATATATAACCGAACTCTCGAACCCTATTCTGATTAGTATATCATAACCTATTTTTTTAGGGACCCTTAGTCAAGCTTAGGAGCTCCTTAAAAGGATAGATTCATTAGGTGGCCAATCACACCTAGATAAAAAAAGATTGGTGGTGACTCCTTAATTTGTGTCTAGTTATAGATTTTTGGATTTATATGTTATAAAAGTTTGGCGACCCCGTTGGGGACTACTAAAGAGTCAAGCCATAAATTTTAAAAATATCCTATCCTTTGATCTAATGGTTTAAAATTGTAATGATAAGTTATTTGTTTACTAAAGTTTTGTCTTTTATTTTTAGGGTCAGAAACTAATATATTCCTTCACACACACTATCACATACATTCTCATTACATGAACTTTATACCCAAGCCTTCGTCCCTTTAAGAGGAGTAAAGACCTATGTCTTATGAGATGATAATCTTCGTAAATGCTAGCGAAATACTTCACTCAAATTGAATATTTTTTGTTGGTAGCTTGTGATAGGTAAGGATTGGACTACCTTAACAGTCTGTAATCGATGATGATGTAAGGAATAATTTAAAAACTTTTAGTGGTCAAAATCATTTAATCCTGTATATAATCTACACTTAAGAGGTCAACCCTATGATAGAGCCCTTTCTACCCATTGATAGATGTAACCTGAAGGTAGGACGCAAAAAGGAATAATTTGTGTGATATATTGATTATCTAACAATTTTGTTTGACTTTATGCATTTACATTATCATGTCATGAATCATTTTCATTGTCATATGTAACATTGTGCATCTGCATTATTTTCATATCAAATTTTATCCATGAAAATGTACATTCCATTTATGCATCAACATACCAAACACAAAGCCTAGCATTTCTGATAATGTAATTGTGGTACTTAAGGTTCAATGATAGCTCCACCAAGTAAGAACCCAACTCACCAATACAATACAAGAGCTCGAGCTAGACAAATGAACAGAAAATTTTCAATCACCTTAAAAGGATAAAAAAGCATAAGAAAAGCTTGAAAGGGAGTTGAATAAGATTCTGAATGCCTTGAAAAAGTTAAATAAAGAGAAAGGGATAGAGAAAAATACTAGCCAGCAGGAACATCCATCATAAAAAGTGACTGACCTTTTATACTATCTTGGTTTTGAGCCACATCAAGCGCAATCCATACAAGATCCATCACCACAGCAATTCACATATCTTATAGGGTACACATACCCTGGAATGCCATTAGCTTCAAACCTAAGATAGTACCAGAGTTATGTAAATCCTATCTTTACTGAGAAGGTAGTAGAACCAGGATCAATTCCTAACTTGAATGATACAGAAGAGAAAGAAAAGCTGAGGCCTAAGGAGAAAAAAGCTTTAAAAGGCTCAAAAGCTAAATAAAAAATAAACTTTTATAGGCAAGGTTACAAGCATTGGAGGGAATTCATTTTTATGGTTCTATGGATGCTGTTGGGCTCTGTTTAGTCCTAGATGTTATTATTCCTTCGAAGTTCAAAGTATCAGAGTTTGAAAAATATGATGGCACAAAGTGCCCAAAAACTCATATCACCATGTATTATCGAAAAATGGTGCCCATGCTAATAATAAAAAATTATTTATGCACATTTTTTAAGATAAACTTTGGGTTCTGTTACTAGGTGGTACGTCCGGCTAGACATGACTCATATTCAGTCTTGAAGTGATATGGCCCGTGAATTTATTAGTCAGTGTTGGCATATCATAGATTTAACTTTTAATTGTCTGTCTTTGTAGAATATAGAAGAAAAGGTGACTATATCATTTAAAAAGTATGCCTAGAGGTGGAAAGATATAGCTACTCAAGTTCAACCACCTCTGACTGAAAAAAAGACCATAAGGCTGTTTGTAAGCATTTTAAATTTTTTTATTATGAAAAAATGATAGAGAATGTAATGAAAAACTTTGCTGATATGATAATTTCAAGAGAAATCATTGAAAAGCCATCAAAAGTAGCAAGCTCCAAGAGGGAGAAACCACCAAGAAAGAAAGGTTTCCTAAAAAGAAATAAGCTGAAGCCTAAGCTATGAACTTTGGTAGGCAACAATACAAAAGCTATGCCCTACATCCATTGCCAGTTCATCTTATTTACTACCCCATAATTAATGGTATTGCGCAGGTCCCTTACCAACCATATCCATAACTAGCTTAGCCACCAACCTACCAATCAACCTTTCAAGTACCTGCATCAACTTTAAAGCCTAACAATAAAGTAAGTGGTTTAAGAAGATCTTAGGATAACCAAGAAAAGGCACATGTTGATCCCCATGACTTACACTGAATTATTCTTAGAAGTGGTCAAGAATAACTTGGTATCTTCAGTTATTTTAGAACCATTAAAGCCATCTTATCCAAAGTGGTATAATGCTAATACAATGTGTGATTATCATAATGGAAACATGGGTCATTCTATTAAAACATATCTTGCTTTCAAACAAAAAATGTAAAATTTGATTCGAAAAGGCTTAATGAGCTTTAACGAATTATGAGGGTAAAATGTCAATAAAAATCCTTCACATGATTGCACAAAGGCATAACATTGAAAATGTTGTTAAGGGTGGTTGGAAGTTGCATGTCATTTTAAGATTTCTTTCAAAGTAATGTTAGGAATTCTTTCATGCAATAAGATTTCATTTGTTATCATTTTCATAAAAGACAAGTTGATGCATTTCATTACATTTTTTTTTTCATCCAGGTGATTATTCCATGCTTTGCTATTTGCTGCATCTTTTTATTCCCATTCTCAAATTCCAAATCATGAATGTTTAGACAATGATAATAATAATTTTGAAATTTACTTTTGGAAACTCATTCACATTGATATATGAAGACCATTTGAGCAAAAATAGCAAACTGATTGGCAAAGGTGAAATAGATATTTCTTGAAGTTATGTAGTCCTTTGTAAAGATCCATGAACTTATTTTTTTTCAATAGATGATTTTCAAGGAAAGCATTTACATTTGAGATGAAAATTGATCATATTTTTTTTACCATTAAAAAAACCATCCATTGTTACCTCTTTTAAGCCTATTGTGATTTTTTTTTAAAAAAAAACCCCCAACCAAGGATCACTCTCCAAATCGGAGGGTAATATTTGAAAAAGAAAAAAAGTAAAAGATCGTAAAAGGTCTTAAAGATAGAAAAAAATAAAAGTAAAGAAAGAAAAACAAAGGAAAAAAAGAGAAAAAAATAAATGCCATAAATAATTTAGGACAAAGTAATGAGAATCCTTTGTGAGGAATGAGATGAATGAAA